>CM055898.1:37437457-37893334 GCA_029582155.1 Panopea generosa | reverse complement strand
ACGTTACATACCTTAGCATCGTAACAATAATCAAAGGCAGCAATAAGCCAGTAAAAATACTTAAGGTTGCAATACGCAATTTATAAAGTTAAGTATATGAATTATTTAATAATGACCAGTGAAACATTGAAAAGCGCACGCAACATCAATATTTACATTGGCATATAACAATGCACGTGTCTAGCAAAGCAATATAATAATTTGTCATAAAATATTAGTCCATTAATTATTTAATGGTGTCAGCCTTGTTTAATGAATTGCATGTAAAATGTCTAGGATTTTATTAATTGCATGCATTATTTACGTTAAAATATATATAGAAGAAGAATATAATATGCATATAAACTATGTGACAATATGTTGATATACCAATCTTCCATGTCTTGCATGAAAAAGTAGATCACGTCATAAGAAACATGTTAAAATCAATATAAGACCACCGTCTCGTGCATGTAGTTTAAACTATCTAAATCACATTGAAAAGGAACGCTTGTATTTACCATTTAAGCAACAAACCAGACCAGAAGTGTATTGTTTTTAACCTTACCATCGTATCAAACAAATACGATACAACACAAGCACACCAGTAAACACAGATGCACAGCAATACATGCATGACGGAGGCAGGTGCAAATAAGCATCAAACACACATACATGTAGAAAATAATACTGGGCATGTGTATGTGGATCGAACTTAATGTTCATTTGAAGGTTTATATAATATAACAGTTGCCATAGATATGATTATATTATTTCTCTATATTAACATGATACGGCTAGCTGTTTAATTTGAGTGAATATGTCCGATCACCTTATTGCAAGAGAGGTGTCTTTTTTATTTCATTCAAATAGTATGTGAACGAAAAACAAAAAGTCAACAAATATACGTCAATCAATATTATAGGTAGATAAATACCCCAGCAGCACAGAATGAATATTGATAAAAAGAATCCTTTCATCCACAAATTCCAGACAAAAAACTAAAATACATCCGCAAATACCAGAAAAAACTAAAATAAAGAATTTTTCAATCGCAGAAATTTAAAAATATATTGACTTCACTATTTCGCTATGCCATCATTTTCAGACGACATGTAAATGTTCATCTCCTCATATTGCTTGTTTGCATTCCAAATGAAGACACTAATGTGTTATTTTTGTGAGATGGAAACATTATAATTAATTATTCTACCAGAACTATTCTATAGACTCCCGGTGTAAAACAACTTAAAGTAAAAAACATGATATAATAACTTGATTAGAACAAGCAGTGGGTCCACTATTATTTTTACATTTCTTTAAACATTGCATTTAAAACTTAAAACTGTTGTATATTTTTTTTAATAAAATTTGGAATCTGCAATCTTTACGTATCATATTTCAAAAACAATATTTCGATTTGTTTTAATTAATCAAAACAAACAGGCAAAAAAACAACATTTTATACTTTAAAGTGTACCTACTCTTTTGGAATAAATATTTCTTAGAGACAACAATGTTAACGTGCAAGCTTATTTAAGAACATAACACATATGTAAATGTGACAGTATACGCTATACATAAGGATAATGTCAATCCACAAATTGGAAACAACTTTATACGAGGCTTAGGATAATAAAAAAGTATTGGACGGAAAAGGCAATCACGGGAAACTACTTTGTTAAGAGTGAGGGTCATCCAGTAAGTAATATAGGTCTTACAACTGCATTCAAGTTGTATACATATTTGTGATTGCTTAATGTTTTTTTTGTGTGTTCTAAACGCAATGACAACTGAATACCGGCAAGGACGGCTGATAAGCCACACAAACTCAATTATATACAATAATTATATTTGTGCTTGCTTAATTCAGCTATCTTAAGTATCCAACCAAATCAATATGCAGCTTGTTTTGCAAATGGAAATCAAAAGATAACAAATACCATGTTTTGCGAACAATATATAATTGGTTACATTATATTATAATGTGCATAGAATGTTATATAAATGACTATTTAACAAACATTCTTACATAATATGACTAGTTTGAAAATTTCAATAATACATTTCTGTAATTAAATCAAACTTTCCCACAACAATATAAAGCACAGCATTGAAGTTGTATATATATATTTATATATGCCATTAAGAGAGATTTGAGCTCATGACCTCAGCTGTGAAAAATAGGTGACATTGAGACAGCACCTTAGAACCCACGTCTACAGAGATCACCTAGTATTATACTACATATATGTTACGTTGCGTTGCGTTGCATTTCACGATATTACACTAATACATAAATATTACATTACATTTAATAATATTACACTTCATTAGATAAGAGTATACTATGTTATTTTATTATATCATATTAAACCTATCAGGAGACAAATGATGTCACGTTTCTATGATATAAATACGTATTTGCGATAAAAATAAAAATATAGCTATCTGCATATATGTTGTATAAACAAAATTATAAATTTGTGACTCATTTATTCATGTTTATTAACTTTTCAGGTACATAAAAAAATATGTGTGTCAACGCATTCCTTTATATTTGTGTTCTTAATGTGAGATTGAGAATATCGTGTATTCCTTGTACATGTAGTAGTTTTATTACTATTCCTCACTCATTTTTGCTATCACTACAGTAGTAACAGTGTTATGTATTATTTCAGAATGTGATCACCACGGGAAAATGTTACTCTTGAAGAAACGATCAAGTGTTCGCTAGAAAGCAATGCTCTTCCACACTTGGATACATCTTACTTCACAGACAACGGACAAAAAGTTAATTATCTTGAGATAATAACGTCACAGCATCGACAATTATTGACAAATCGTCAAAAAGACCGATAGCTCGGGAAGATTTAATCGGATTAAGCATGAGTCCTGTATTGTCATATGAGAGAAGCTGATGAATGGAAAAAAAGTAATAGTCTATTTAGGAAATATAAATAATGCTCCGGCGAAGTCGGCTATAAAGTTCCACTTGCTGAGCCGATTAGTACACCAAGAGTGCAACCTGAGTACGTATGGCGGAAAGTTCGTTAACTAAAGCAAATGCGAGTGATAAAAGTCTAATATAAAAATGTAAGCTTCAAGAGTTTTTATATACTGCGAAAGTGGGGATTGACGAATAAGTTCTCTCATTATGAACACAGAAACATTATTAAGATTTTAAACGATAAACCATGGCATAGCAGAGAAATAGTTAACAGAATCAGATGGTGACAGCATTACAATATGGAGCACAGAGACAAACATGATTCTCCCAAGGACGATTTTATGAAATCGACAACGTATGTAGGACAGAATGTTTCATTAAACACAAATATGTCATCTTTCAACAGCACGGATTCAATTATGTTGCAAAATTACCAACCGAAAATGCCATCAAATACTATTCAAATGTTACAGGATATAATATACGTCCTAGATAACTTCGGAGTTCCTACAATACTGACAATAGGCTTCGTTTCCAATCTTGTCCTCGCAATCACAGTGAGAAACACGGAATTAAAGAAAGTCTCCACGTGTTGCTATTTCTTCACCATGGGAATTGTAGATACATTATATCTAATTGCTATGTCAATCCCCTGGGTATCTGTGCGCATTGTCGATATTTACAATACAGAAGGTTTTTGTCAGCTTGTTTACTATCTTAATCTTCTCACCACATTCTTGTCCAGCTGGTACGTGGTGATGTTGTTATTTGAGAGAGCGTTGGTTTCATACAGACCAGACATTGCCGATAAATACTGCAGCGCTTTCAGAACTAAGTGCTACGTCACGACAGTGTCAGTGCTTTCTATAGTAAGTCATCTGTACTTGACTTGGACCAGTGGTGTTTACATATTCGGCTCGTTCCGATTGTGTACAGTTATACCTGAAAATGCTAGAGATATCATGATTTTACGGAAAGTGGATATAGTGTTTTCATTCATAATTCCAATCGCATCAAGTTTATTTCTTATTATCACACTTATACTCTTCCTACTGGCCTACAAACTTCCTTGCAAAGATGGAGCTTTAACTGTAGAAACAAAACGACTAACCTTTGAAGTAAGACTCAACACTCCACGAGGAAAGTCGTATAGTACTGATACAAGGCAGACTCGTGACGTGACCTCAAGGGCCAAACAGCTTGAACTGCGATCGTTTAAGAAAAGTAAACGATTGACTATCGTATCTTTAGTGATATCCATAGTTTATGTCGCTTTTTTCATTCCTCATAACATTATCAAATCAAGAATAACGTTCATGGATAGATCATATAACGTTACACAGTATGATACAGAATTTCTTAGACTATTTGAAGAACTTTTCAAAATAAACTTTGCATATAAAGGTTTAATTTATTTCATAACATTACCGGAATTTAGAAACAATCTAGTTAGCTTGATTGTGTCGTGTTTTAAGTCAAAAAGACTTTCTAAAGGAGAAAAAATAAATGGTGCTACGACGGTTTGACACATTCTACCAGTTCAACTGAGCATTTTATCAATTATACCAATGCATACCATTTATACTAGAATTTACTAGTACAATTTGTCATTGAATCAGTAATAACAAAGCCTATAAATGCAATGTTTTGCTTCATTAACCTTCCAGTACTCTTAATTTACCAGAAATACCACATTATACCAATTCAATTTGTAATTTCACAAGTTATCCTTAGGTTTACCCAAGCAATTTATAATTTCAAAGGTTACCAATACAACTGATCATTTCATAAGTTATACCAAATTCATCATATTAATAATACCAACGTCTAACAAACCGAATACACATTGTTGTCCAACTAGTTAAACTTAAGTCTACTGATACAAATCACATTTCACCAGCAATACAAAGTCTACTAATAAAACTTATCATTAACCAGTTGTACCTTATTTTAATGGAACAAATTGTTATTTCACAAGTTTAACAAATATCTACCAATAAAACTCGTCATTCAACAATTTATATCAAGGTCTACATGTACAACTTGTCATTTAACGATCCATACCAAAGTTTATCAGCGCAGCTTGCTATTATCCAGTTATAATTATACCAAAGTCTAACAAAACCTTTTATTTTCAACAGTTATTCCGACATTGTAATTGTTCAAATTTAATTTGTCATTTCATCACATGTACCAAAGTATATCATTAAAACTCATTTCGACAGTTATACCTCTTAAACAAGAAGCTCCCGGTATAACTTGTCATTTATCTAGATTTACCATGGTATAACAAACAACTAGTTATACCATAGCCTACTAGTACAGCTTGTCATCAACCAGTTATACCAATGTCTAACATTATAATTAAACATGTAAATTCACCGAACTTTACAAGTACATCTTGTTATTTCACTGGTTCTAGTCTATCAGAACAAAGTCTACCAATTCACTTACCATTAACCATTTTTACCAAAGAATATCGGTACAACTTGTCATTAACCATGTATACTAAAGTCTACCAATAAAAATGGCTATTAATTGCCATAAATAATATACAATTCAACCAGTTCATCTTTTCGTGTATCAAGTTACGCCAAAGTTGATTAGTAGACATTGTTATTTTACAAGTTATGCCAGAGTCTACCAGCACTATGTGTCCAATTTAACCAGTAATTCCAAATAAATGTTAAAACAAATGTGACTGATATATTTGTTTCATTAACCAGCTTAACCAAAGTCTAACAATACAAATATAACAAATCTTGAAATTAAATTGAAATAGCTGTATTTGCACAACATAACATACAAATATATTAAGTACGATTATATTTAGTACGAATATTTAAGTACTTCAATCAAATGTAAAAGGAGATTTAGGCAACCCTACGTATCTCACACAGTTATATAGGGCAAGTTAAGGAATATTTGCAACATTTCAATATGTGTAAGAAAACAGTATTTGATTTTAAAAACAGATGTCTAAATTTAAAACAATTCGGATCTATAACTGCTAGAATCCGAGTTAAGTATTTGAATATATGTTAACACGAACTATTGGTAACAAGTTCACTGAAAACAGTTCTCTATATTGATTCGAATATTATATTAAGTGTAAACACTACACAGACAAGTAATTTTAACAGTTGATCATGTTTGGAACATAAATTTATTTTTATGATTTCTTTGACATACGGAGTGTTTGAAGCTATTGATATATTGAATCACTACTTTATGACATGTTAACATAAAATATGTAGGTTTCACACAGATGCATCAATAAATTGAAAACTAGCTGTATGTTTCGATAATGTTCCATACCAGCTCCTTGTTTGAATACGGAGGCTTGATACTGAAAAGTATAGTTGACAAAGCAACAATGAGTTGATTTCGATTGTGCAATCCTAACGATTTTGTCGGCATGCCAGGCACATGCTTGACGCATAAACGTATATTTCAAATATATGTGCCTTACGATGATATGTCTAATTAATATAGATATTTTGACGGTGATATTTTGACGTCAAAGATGAGCAATACTAGCAAGGCTAGGCCATCCAAACTTTAAAACGTCAAATAAAATAAATGAATACTAAAGCTCATAACATTTTGGCGCGAGAACACTGTTACTATACATATTGCATATCTGTCACAATATGATATTACACTTTTGACTCTGAATGAACGTACTTGTTTCTGACGCTTGGTGAAACAAATAAAACGTTAAGCATATATTAAGCAGGCGTGCTGCCGTATGTAGACATTAGTTTAATAATATTGATAATGATACTACTACTACTACTTCTATTACAAAAACAACAACAACAACTACTACTCCTATTACAACTACTACTATCTCATATTATAATACTACTACTACTACTAATTATAATTATGATAATGATAATAATGACAATGACAATGTTTATTAGAATAATGAATTGACATATGCAAAACAAGATACGATTGAAACAATTTCATAGTTGCATTTGGAAATTTGATAAAGTGTTAGTTAATAAATTAAAAAGTCGTATTCCAACAAATCAAATCTTTTTGAAGGCCAACACAAACACGTTACGTTTTGATGAACAATCCCCTTAAGTCAATTATCAATTATATATGACAGTACAGGTTAACACTTAATAGAAAAAATCAAAAAGTAGTAAAATTTGCCGATCTTTTAAAAATATGTAATTACATATAAGCAACACACAGCTGTTTCAAATTAAATTTTATTATATTTGTACATCAGTCCACCTGCTTATGTCAAAGTGTTGTTGGATTTAAAACGAATTTACTGATTAAAGCATTTGTTTTGTTTATCAGCATAATCGTAAAAACTACACGTGTGAAAATATTGTTTAAACATTTATACTTTGATACTCGTTATCAATTTTTGTCCCCAAAAGCACAGAAGTGCTAACATTGCATAAATATTTGACACCACGCATCACACTGAAACACAAAAAGGGGAAATTCTCTTTTTAAACAAATATTATATATCACTAACCACTCCATGAGGATGTTAACATTGAAATATAGCTAGATTTAACTGTACACGGAACATATCAAATTATTATGTCAGCTTGTTTGTATGAATATAAATAACAACGTATGTGTTCAGTTAAACCGGCCCAGGATCTCATGAAGGGAGTGCTTATGTTAACCGACCCTCTGTTAGCGCTCGTCGGCATTAGAATGACGCTAAATATGCCAACAAACGAACGAACAATACTCTCTGACAAAGGAATGATAAATATGCTTAATGTTAATATCAATAGATTCAAGGCAATCAGGGCAAAGACCAAAGCAATTAAACAAAAAAAAATGAGAAAAAAAATAATTTCGAAACAATGTCGTTTTCTTGCAAGCCAAAACTACACATCGAGTTCTCTGTCACTGAATTGATTTTTCTCAGTACACAATTATAAAATGTAATGATACTTTGTTTAATTCACTACAACATCGCCTGTAATACTTCGAAATGCCTGATATTATTTATACATATATTCCCCTGAGTCCACGTTTATTACATTGTAACATTTCATGCCAAAGATTATAACAATTAGAGTTTAATAACGCATAAATGAACTATTATTTTAAAAGTTCATTACCATAACTGAATTTAATGTTTGATAGAAAATCACAATGATTAAGTCGGCATTTGGATGAAATATTACGATATTTTGTTGAATTTGACAAAGTATTGAATTTTACATGTGTGCTGTTAAAAGTACTGAGAAAAATAATGTTTAGCTCACTTCTTTAGACGAATGTTGTTGTTGTTGTTGTTGTATGGTGTTTAGCGTCGCTTTCAACAATTGTTCAGTCATATCGCGACGGTGTCTACTTGAGACAGTATTCTAAGAGCTGTCACACTGGAATACCATGCCGCAGACACATGGTATGATACCCTACCCAGTTACATTATACTGACACCGGGTCGACCAGACCTAGAACTCTCCTCTAAATGCTGAGCGTCAAGCGAGGAAGTTTCTAGTACCATTTTTAAAGTCTTTGGTATGACCCGATCACAGATTGAACCCACGACCTTCCGCATGCGAGGCGGACGCTCTACCACTAGACCACGCCGCGGTCTTCTTTAGATGAAAAAGGTTGATATCAGGGAAATAGCTAGCAAGCTCACATGTGGTTTCACGCCCATTATTTACCTTACCGTTAATTTTGTGTTCTTCATTTTCTATTCGTATAGTTCAAAGTTTTCATTAAGTTTAGTGTTATTACATTGCTTTTTATTATTTAACATTCTTGCTGTAAAGTTGTAGATCTATTTTGTGTTTGTTGTTTTTATTTTTTAATGTTCTTATTTTTATTCTTATTGTTGTATTGAATATATGTTTAATAACTTTATATGATTGGTGTAAGTTTATATATATATATATATATATATATATATATATATATATATATATATATATATATATATATATGTATATATATATATATGTTCTCAGTTTAATAATAAGATTGTAAAACGTACAACATCACTATAAAATTTAATGTCATATGCATATATGTGCAATTCTATGGAAGGGCAACCAGGTCAAAATTCTATTCTGCTATTGTACATATCTTAATCTCAAATGTTATTACTTTCAAGCGATTGATACTGATAATATTTTCGTGACTGTCTTTTTAATTGTGGAACTTTATATATGTTTTCCTGATTGTTGTCTTTTTAGACAATCATTTCTTTAAATTCGTCGTGTTGACTTTACTATCCGACACTCGCAATCCGGTAGATCTACATTGCATTCCGTTTACTGCAATCGGCGTTACGTTTGTTGCTAGTTGCCAATTCGATTGTGAAACTAAAAAGCTAGCTCTGTTTGTAAACGGTGTGACGGTACTTTTTTCACACAACTTAAACGCTATAGGAAATTTCATGTTAGGTAAAGCCAGATGTAAAGCGACTTATGATCGCATAAGTCATTGATTTTTACGTTCTGCTCAATCAGACTATCGTAACCGTGTTGAGAGCTCCTTATTCGAAGAGGTTTAGGGGGAAATCGGAAAAAGGAAACATGAAATACCAAACATGATTTACAATTTAGTTATACAATTGTGTTTTACGGATGAATAATAAAGCGCATGGAATGCTTTTATTTGTGTTAATACAATATTTTTTTTGTTTAAGGAATAAAAGATGACGTATCACCAATTCAGGGACGTAGCTAGCCCAAAAAAATTATGTGCATGCCAACACTAGTGGGGTCCAAGGGCATGCCACCTCGCGTGATTTGTTTTATATGTATAATGGCTCTGGTGCGTTTTAACGTATATTTGATACCATTGATATATATCTCTATTGCACCAGAAAATGGATCTAACAATGCAGATAGTACTGTATCTTTTTTTCAAAATCGGATGGGTCCAAGTCCGGATTGCACCAGTAAATTGATCTAACAATGCAGAAAGTAAACATCAGCCAGCGTACATCAGAATTATAAAGATATAGTATTACCTGCTTTAGAGATCAATTTACTGGTGCAATCTGCAATTGGACCTCACCTGATATGGAAATATACAGTATTTTCTGCATTGTAAGATCCATTTACTGGTGCAATCCGCCATTGGACCTCATCTGATATAGAAATATACAGTACTTTCTGCATTGTGAGATTCATTTACTGGTGCAATACACCATTGGACCCCACCTGATATAGAAAAATGCAGTACTTTCTGCATTGTGAGATCCATTAACTGGTGCAATTCGCCATTGGACCTTACCTGATATAGAAATATTCAGTACTTTCTGCATTGTGAGATCCATTTACTGGTGCAATCCGACATTGGGCAGTACCTTCTGCACTGTAAGATCCATTTACTGCTGCAATCCGCCATTGGACCTCACCTGATATTGAAATAAACAGTATTTTCTGCATTGTTAGATTTTTTACTGGTGCAGTCCGCTATTGGACCTCACCTGATATAGAAATATACAGTACTTTCTGCATTGTGAGATCCATTTACTGGTGCAATCCGCCATTGGACTACACCTGATATAGAAATATACAGAACGTCCGCATTGTGAGATTCTTTAACTGGTGCAATCCACCATTGGACCTCATCTGATATAGGAAGATACAGTACGTTCTGCATTGTGAGATCCATTTACTTGTGCAATCCGCCATTGGACTACCCCTGATATAGAAATATACAGAACGTCCGCATTGTAAGATTCATTAACTGGTACAATCCACCATTGGACCCCATCTGATATAGGAAGATACAGTACGTTCTACATTGTGAGATCCATTTACTGGTGCAATCCGCCATTGGACCTCACCTGATATAGGAAGATACAGTACGTTCTGCATTGTGAGATCCATTAACTGGTCTACTCCGCCATTGGTCCTCAACTGATATAGAAAGATACAGTACTTTCTGCATTGTGAGATCCATTTACTGGTACAATCCCCATTGGACCTCAACTGACTGATTCAATCAGCCATTGGACCTCACCTATTATAGAAATAGTCGTTAGGTTAATTGATCGTCTGTAAGCCATCGATTGCATAAAAATGACGCTAAATATTCAATCAAAAAATATCAATCAATCTATTTCAGAAAACTTTGCATTCCGTCATGTCAGCCCAAGTTATATAGTGTTACGATGGTTTCCAACGAGTACCAACGTGGAGGTCTGACTGAACGACTTTTTACAAGCCATTTTTAAATAAATATAGGCCCTATATTCACGAGGGGTAGACATACATAATAAAAATATGTCCTCATAATAAGGAGAATTAACACATTTCCATCAAGTATATATATAGAGATCTATACTTATATGTTTATTGTTGTTATACATGCATGGTAAGAAATATTCAATCGCACATATGGCATGTACAAGAACCATAAAAAAGGGTATCAGTGCTCACAGGCTAGGGTCTACTCACTTTAAGAGAAATATATAAACAGAAAAAATTCTACCATTTGAACCAAGGTTTTTTGTGGCTTTGAACATTGAAAACGTTGTTGTTGTTTTTACTTTAAATTCTCTCAGTGCATCGTATGCTTCTTGGACGGTACTAAATTGTGTTATAATTAGCGCATTTTGAAGTTGTAGGTCCCTTGAAATTAAAGTTTCCCCCAACTTCCCTCTAACAATAATCTTTGTAAATCAAATGCTTCGAAAATGGGTGTAAGCGCCTGGATAAAAACGGCAAAAATCAATGACGTAGCTTGGTTCTTTTTGGGTATTGCGGCCTTAGCCCCGATCACGGATTGCATTTAGGCTTTACCAACTAAATTTTTAACGCGACACCGTTTAAAGGCAGAGCTAGCAAAACTTGGAGGAACAGGTACTTGTAGTTTCGCAGTCGGATAACGTTTGTCGGAATACGGTTAAGCGTTAAGCGGAAAGCGAAATGGCAAACAGAAACCGCATATTACCATGTAACAGTAAGCACTTCACAACTGTTTTATCGAGTAAGACGAACACAGTAATGGCGGAATTAAAATTACTAAATAAAACACAGGTCTTACAGCATTGTATGGTTTGATTAACAAAAACACAGAAAGGCAGTTGTATTTAACAACAACAGAATAAATAACAAGCGGAATATAATTTTGACCTGATTGCCCTTCCATACAATTCAACTATATTAATGTTACATTTGAACAAGAAAAATGTTATAAAATATTGCAACGTTAGGCCTGCCATAATATAATTAGCACTTTTAATATAGTGTGTATTGTATTAATATTTCATCATTAATATTCTTTTCATGGATTTTAAGCATTAGCACTTATCACTATGATTGACGTTTTGGCATTTTTATCACAACGATAACGAGGCAGTTAAATTGTTTATTCAAATTCAATTTACTCAATCTGAACCTAACAAATAATTTTTGGACAAAAATTATGATGATGGAAACAGCTTAAAATCCGCTACAAAATTAGTCTAACGGCGTCATTTAGATTGAAAATGAGAAAATTGTAGAAAAAGTGATTCAATTCCCCAGTACAAAATATTAATAGAAATTCATGACGAAAATCAGAAATGATAATTTCAGGTATTAACAATTATTATTATGATTTACAGTTTGATATTTTTATCACAAAAAAATGAAGCAGTTCAATTGATTATTCCAATCTAATTTTCTCAATTTAATTCTAACTAATAATTTAAAAAAACAATCATAATAATTGAATCAGCATATAATCCACTACAAGATTTGTCTAAAGGCGTCATTCAGAGTGAAAATGAGAATATTGTAAAAATGTGATTCAGTTCCTCTGCACACTATTTTAATAGAAATGCACAACGGGAATCGAATAGAATAATTTCATGTATTAACAATTATTGTTTTGATTTATGTTTTGGCATTTTTATCACAGAAAAATTAAGCAGTTAACTTTTAATTCCAGTTTAATTTGCTCAATCTAAATTTAACTAATAATTAAAAGAAAATAACAATGATAATTGAATCAGCATATAATCAACTACAAGATTTGTCTAAGGGCGTCATTTAGATTGAAAATGAGAAAATTGTAAAACGGGAATCAATGCCCCTGCACAAAGTATTAATAGAAATCGGACATAACTACATGTATTACAAGCATGTCTCTGTGACAAGATAAATTGCTTAGTTTGTAATTTAGGCAGGATACAAGGTTATACAAATTAGTGACATATTGCAAATTTCCCCTGCACAATTGGCAACGATATTAATAACGAAATAATGGAAAGCAGTCGTGGATTTCACAGGATTTATGGTTGTTGGCTAGGAAATGTTCAGAATTTCATGTTTTATGACTTTTATTTCTTATAATGAAGCTCGTTTCTTTAAACCAAAATAAAATTTCAATATTTTTGGCATTATTGTCTTACCAAGCTTTTCCATCCACCACAATTTATTCTCCAGTCTTGAGTCTTCTTCCAAAGACTAAAATAAAATGTAGGATTGGTGGTGGAATACAAAAGTGCCCTTGATTCCAACCTCTTTCAGTATCTGAAGTGAATACCTGTTAAAGACTATATAAAAATCGTTTATATATTGGATTTCGAGATTGCATGTTTCAGTCTTGAGAAGATAAAAAGTTACAATGACTAAAGACTGGAGATTATGGTGAATGGGGAAGTTCAATACTTTTTTCTTCTTTCAAAAGTTTCTGGACAATGTTGCTTTTTTGTCGACCGTGTTTTCATGTGACATACTCAAACCGGTAGAACCATTGCTATTGCTGGCTTCTTGGTCTCATTAACCCTTTTTTTTATTTCAAAATCGCAGTTCTTGTAAAGATTGCCTGTAAAAGTTTATTTATTGAAGCTGGTATATGAACAACTTGGATCAAGACAGACCTTGGAATCGAAAACTATTCAATATAATATTTTTTTGGGACTCCGAGCACATTTGACAGTGATTGACCTTTTGTCGACTCTTTTTACGACTAGTAATGTTTGCTTTGCTTTACCTAACTATTGAAAACTACTCATGCAAAAACAATGTATTGTCCAACCTGACCGTGTCAAAACTTGAAATGTGACAACAAATGAGTCACTACTTTCAAGATAATTATTTTTTCTTTTAAAGGGAATCGTTGGTCCAGTAATCGGAAATATGTCTTCATAACAGGAGATCTGGTGTCGTGCATTATTATATGAACATGTGTTATCAACATAGAACTTACCGTAGAAAAAATACTGTTACACATTGCAAGATAAATGATAAAATTAGGTGCAACAGAATCATCGAAATATGACCATTTCGTCAATTTAGTTTTTAGTTAAAATTATTTCTTGTATTTTCTTGACATTGATAGACTTAGAGGAAATACATTTGGTGAGTGGATCGAGAATACTCTCTAAATATAACATCAACATCAAATAAATTCAATAATAATATTGTTCACAACTTTATTAATTGCATCAACTGACACACTATGAGTATTGGCAATGAAGCCAAACAATGAAGTAAACAAAGCCATACCGAAAATTCATTAGACTAAGTATAAAAGAGCGGATGACAGCAGAAATCGATAACAGCTCTGACTACCAAACCAAAAGCTATACTACAGTAGAACTCCGTTGACTCGAACACGGATGGCTAGCACACCACATATAGTTCGAACTTCTTATCTGGTTCCGTCCGAATTCCAATTTCGATGTATATAATTGTACATGTATGGTATTATGTTAAACAACACATGGTTTCAACAACCATGAACTCGAACTATTTTGTTCAATTCGGTCGGGTTGGTTCGATCTATAGAAGTTCTACTGTATTATCATATTTCCCATGTCATATACTAAAGATTAATTTCATGTGTTTATTAATTGTATATTAATTTGAGTTTTGTTATTGTTTTCACACAGTTAAATTAGTTGCAATAAAATTGACTTCAAACGCCCTACTAATAACTTTAAACGAATTATAAATGAAACGGCCGAATCTCGCTTATATATCGGATTGAAGGCGTTATAAAGATTGGAAATAAGAAATGTCTTATTCATGCTCTTTAACAAAATTTTAATAGGAATCCGTGATAAGAATCTTAGATATAAACTAAACAACAGTCATAAAAGGCAACATTTCCATGACAATGTAATCAAGATAAATGCCATATTTTGTAATTTATACAATATGTACGTTTCCAATGTGAAAGTGACATTTTACATCCTTTGCTAACTTTGTAACGTTGTTGTTAACAACATGATGTCCCTGAAACCAAGTCGTGTCAGTTGGGTACCCATAATAGTAATTTAAAACAGAATATCAATTTGTCTCTAAAATTTTTTTAACAATATCATATTGTGAAAACATATTCACTATAGTTTTGAAAGGGTTTTAACGCCATACATTTCATTTCAGGTTATATATCCAGTTTAATTAATGGGGAATACCTCAGAATGAATCTGAGTAGAACTGTCCTTACGCAAGTAGCTGGCATTTACTAAATATTGGTGATGTCAACAAAATAATGCTAGTATCTCTGTTTGAATTACATTTGTACTGCTATACCTTCCACAAAAAGCAAACAGTAAAGCATATGCTCCACTCTCGTATTCCCAAACAGGCTAACAAAATCTATGTACGGATTAACATTTTGTTTCACATTAATATTATGTCCATGTACCTTTTGTGAAATTTCGTTAAAAATGAGAATTGGAATAATCTCAGAATCACATTTACATACATACATACATATAGGAAGGTAAATAGTTAACAACTGGGCATTGGTTATACAAACCCATTTCAATTAATTATTTCACAGATTCAATCGAGAAAATTATTCACATCAAATAGAATAATTTTTAGATTAATATAGCGCATCATTGTTTTTAAAGCATTGGTATTTTATACTAACATCAATTAATAAAACTTTGTGAATATAATTATTTAAAACTATGAAGAAACACACAAAAATTATATATATTTGTTATTAAAAATAATAACAAATGTACTAAAAGATGTATGAATCGCGACTAGAAAGCGTATAAAAAGAGTCAACTTCTTATTGCACTGGTATTTTATCAACAATATTTATGTTTAAGTATTGAACAATGATATGTTATTATGCGTTTTAAAGTTTTATTGCAAAAATATCGAAGATAAGAATCTTGTTGCAATATAAATGTCTTATTGATAGAAGAACGTAACGAGATCGGAGCAACTACAATTAATTTGTATAGGCCTGCTGGACACACCGGCATGCTTCTAGACAGATGTTAACTATATCATACTGTGTAATTGAAACATTGTGTAGGTGTTTATCCGAGACATTTAATGTAATAGCTAAACTTGGTAATGACGTTGTGCACGCATTAATGTCATGGAAACCATGGGTTGCACTTGTTATTGCAAATGCTTACTGCTAATATAGAACGAATAATGTAAAAAATCTAAAGAATATCACATTTATGGTGTTATACCGCGGAATAGAATGGTCCTAGGCGATTAGAATGAGAGACATATGTCCGCCGAAGACAAATCGTTCACTTTTAGTTGATACTTATTATTTTAGACTGCAATGAAAGTTCAGAGCTTATATGAAACACTCTATAGCGTTCCTGGGTAGAACGAGTACTGAGGGATGTTCTATGAGAGGCAACGGGTCGAGCTGGGAATTGACCCCGCAACCTCTGACATGAGCGGTTAACACTGAACTCAATACACTACCGCCCGCTTTACTTTTGTATTCACGAGTAATTTATAAATATGTTTTTGGAGTGCTTGTCCATTGTACAAAAACGACACTAAGCCAATGTAGGTGTCTAAACACGCCGATCAATAGAACCATTTGGTTTAAATATATTTATTCATTCAGATTTACATACGTACACATGAATTTAAGTATACATATGGATTGTAACGGATTTGATAAAATATTATACAGTTCTTCTCCGTGATACGATTATTTACTAATTAAAATGGCAACTTAGCTTATTAAATTAGTATTGAATAGAACGTCACCGCCAGGTGCATTGCGTGTAATGGGTATACGAAATTCTGTCATTAAATATTCAAAATCGTTAATATGGAAAAAATAACGTCATGGTGGTAGATTCAAACTGTTACTTCCCTCTGATAAGTTAACGAGAGTTATAGACTTACCTAAAGAACCATCTTAATTAAACATCTGAGTCATAAACGTGTTTAGAATATGCAAGCTTCCGGTGATAAATATTTGATCTGCGTAATACAGCTGTGCTACTTATTTATAAACACCATACTGACAGATGACTACCATCTATTGTCAGGAAGTGACACTAAGGACACAAATGATTCTTAGTATGATAGGTTGTCCATTATATTAGATATACAATGTATTACAGTTAAATACGTCCACATTTACTCGGGCCAAGCAAAGACAAGACTACTCCACATAGATATTTGATACCATAACATAGTTTTTTTTATTGTTTGCAACCACTGCACTGCTAGAATATAATGAGAAAAATAGGGACCATGCACCATTCAATATATTGTTTAGTTTGTACACTGTTGACAAAGTGAAAAAATACGTCAGAAATATTGTATTCATACACCAAGAACTGTTTTTCTAAATTCACAATTCAAACATGGTAATGAGTTAATACTGTTAAAAAAACAATACTGTCATTCAAGTACATGTAGATATGAGCATTGAAAAAAGAAACAAATGCTTTTCTAAAGACAAAGAAACAAAAGTTGTTTAAAACCGCCAATATACTCAAAGGAAGCCTTTCCTATTACCAAGGGTGGTAACCCTACCTTAGCTTCCTACATCATTCTGCACCCTGGTTGTCAACATATAATTAGTATTCAATCTTTTTTTTACATATAAAGTGTGTATAGTGTATCATATTCATGAAGCAGGAAAGCTTTGTTTTCAAGTTGACAGTTCATAAATTACATAACTGATCCATCCCACACGGACATACTCAGATATATTTCATATTAAGTAATATATAGTCAAACCAATGTTAGCTGTCACTTGAGCAACAACATTTGCTTTTTCCAGTTTTTATAGTTTCAAAGAACAACAACCTTTATTAGGCAAAAAATCTGTCTTAAAAAATATATTTTTCTCTTTCCCTAAGTTGCTCAAGACAGTTGAGACTGCACATAGAATGTCACACCGTCTTTATTGACATACTCGATATCACCCCAAATATGAATATTCATTTCACACAAAATTGTGTTAAATAAAAAATTACAAGCAGCATAGCTGCTTGCACATGTCTCGTTTAGCTTAAATTCAAACTGTTCTAAATACATTACCAAATTAAGCTAATGTGCTGAAATGAAATGTTTAATTTGACACAGGAGTTGTTAGGCCGTGAGATAAACAAAAAATTGGTACCATTTTTCTGGCAAATTCCCCCTTATGATTTTTTGATAGATAAGTATCTCTACACCAAAAAAAAAACAACTCTGGGGGTAATATCTCGGACACAGCTTAATGTCTTAAAATGAGCAATTCAAAAATGGCTTCCAAAGTGGCCGCCAATTTCTTAAAAAATGACATTATCTATAATATACACCTGATTTTCAAATTTTAACTGCATAAATGTATGTGATTTAAGTTACTTATCACATTAATGTATGAAAATTGTTATGTTCTTATGTATGATATGATAAGGTCAAACCAATTTTATTTTAATCTGATCATTGTGTTTATTCATTCAGCGATAAAAGCGTCTGCTACTTGCATATTTAGCTGTTCAACTATATATGTAATAACTTTAATTTGCAGATATGTCATGTCTGTCTGCTCTTTTTGCCTAAATAACACATTTTGGTATGAGTAAACACTTCAAAGAAAAAATGACTTTTGCCTTGGAAGAGTTCATTATGAATACTACCACGTGAATTTAGGGAGCACTACCCTGTTTAAAGTACATCCACTATGCACACTAAATCGGAGGGAAGGGCGACATGATACTGTTATAACAACGATAGACAAATAGTATAACAATTAGATAACTTGTATATAATTCTCTAAAATTTAATTCCGAGCCGAGGTTCATTTAAAATGAGAAGAGTCTATCGTATAGGATTACATAATCTATATACAAGGACATTAATAAATTAAAAATATTTCATAATTTCATACACGATGAATGAATATTTAGACGATGACTGAGTGGTCTAATAATCAGAAGATAAAGTCTCATCGCTGGGAGAGTTCGGGAGGGGAGGGGTATGGGCCTTACGCAATATAAAACAAGACTCTTATTAGAGAAAGTATACCAATTTTATTTCATTCTCTACTAGTAAAACTAATTACCATTTATGACCTGTTATGCCTTGAAAAATGTATTAAACACTATGTCGATCTACAAAGACCTAAACACAGATCTACCACTCTTCGCAATACCCTCCGTATGCTTATTTAATGAGGCTGTACATTAAGTATCGATTGTTTAATCTGGCACAGTAGATATACAAATGACATTCATAGTCTGTGTGTTTTTGATGTTAACAGCAATAAGAAAAGCTGGTCACTGTTATTTCAAGAATACTGAACGAGTTACTTTAATTATCTAACAATCGATAGAAAAGAACATATTTTAAGTTGATTTAATTATCCTATAATTTTGATGTTTCACTTGATGCATGTACATACATATCCTTATACATTTATACTTTGGTTGATTGCATTGAAACATATTCATCTTAATCTCAGAGTTTTTTAATTCATTAACAAAACAATGGAGACCAACTGGATTCCATTTTCCAATGAAATCATGTACAATTTGTATTATTGCGCTAAAATACAACATTAACATTTAAATCGCGCCAAGAAAATCCAATCCTGAACCCGCCGCTGAATTTGTGTTAGTTGTAGCGTTCAAGAGTTTTATGTGACATTTTCAGAACATTACTACATTTGTTAACACTTGCTTTAATGATATAACCATGTTTAATGTAAAACATATGAAATCGATAGTGATCTCAAAGAAACAATGCCAACATAGTTCTTTATCAAAGAAACAATATGTTCTGTGGGAAGATTTATCTACCATACCGGTTTTCGTTAAAGTGAACTCCGCCCTTCTCACTTTGATTTTCGTAGATCAGCTTATTACTATAATGTGTCACACGAAATATCCATTTTTCCTATCTGATAATATATCGGTAAATTATGAATTTGATATGTTACAAAAAACATACCACGGATGTATAATTATACGCTATGAATTATGCAATGCGAATTGATATGATTATATAGAAACAGTGACAAATGAAGTATCAAATTTGTAACGATTATTCTGTTAAACAAAATCCTAGTTATTACAGTAAACCTGCGTGAGTGTCCATCTTTTTTTAGCAGAAACCTGTCTTAAGCAACAATACTTTCTATTTCCCAGGAATATGCTTTCAGAGTAAATTAACCTGTATTAAGCAATAAACTTAAAAGGTCACGTTTGCATCTCTTCCATTGACTGGTTGCTTAAGACAGATTGGACTGTACGCAGTAACATTGTAATAGTGTTTTAAATATTTTAGTATATAAAAAATGATGAGGAGACGGGCGTACATGTATTTAAGACTTCGTCTAACAAAACAGAAAACACGCAGTAAGCACATGTATGCTGAAACAATCATAATGATAATGCAACAAACGATATAAATTAATGATACAGAATTATCCAAATGACATTGATATGTGCAGATTGATCATAATGGTAAGACTAGTAAAACGCATAATGCTAATGAAATAAACAATATACATTTCGTAAATGACTTTTTGTTATGTATGAAGATAATCATTTGTAAACGTTGTTTATATTTGTATTAAATGATAATATGAATCGTTAGATAAACCCTCAATAGCAGTAAGATATAATATATACTCTTCTTTCACATGCTTTCAGGCACAAACGTCATAATCTCACCCTCTATGTTTAGTCATCCTCAATAAATTCATTCAAGCAGTAAATTAGTATGCACATCATGGTTATTATTTACATATTTTGATATATATTTATGTGTCATGAGTAAATTGTCATCAATAAATTAAATTAATAGTCTAGTATAATTTTAGAACATCTGTTTAGTATGTATATTGTTTTGTTTTACATATCTCACTATATAGTATGCGTCGTATATAAAATTCCATCAATATAACATTGTTGTGTTTATAGTATAGCATAACTTTAATTCCATCAATATAAATGAATATGTAATACATATGTAATATATAATTATGTGTCATATGTAAAACTCCATTAAGAGAACATATCTAATATTTAACATCAGTCAAGTTAAATCTTAGCCACCATATTATTCTTATTGTTATTTTAATTGTGTCAGGAAATTATCTATTTTAATCTCTAGTAATAGTCAAATTTAATCAAATTTATTTATTCAAGGCTTAAAACAAAAAATCCAGATATATACGAAAGGTTAAGTCAAGTGTTTAGAGCACGAGTTGAGAAATAGTAAGTATGTAAAAGTTGCGTGTGTGGGCTGTCTCTATTTGCCGTATTTGTATTTGCCGAATAGTTACGTTGTTTAAATGTTTTCATAAAATCACTCACTACACGCCCGTTCCATAATGTCAAATGTTATGTATATAGATAAAATAAGGATCAAAAGATACAAATACATGAAGTGAACGTTGTATTTTTAAATATATATATTTCAATATGAAATAGTGTTCTTTTAAATAATAATATATGAATTTAAGTGTTAACTTTCTGTCCGTTATTTGAAACTAACTGATAAGGTTGTACTATATATTCATATTTTGACAGATAGCTATTGCAGGTCAATGGTGTTTCCTTCGGAAAACTCTCATGATACCAACAGTAACACATCTTTACCTTATGGTAGATATTTTTGGCAGATCGTAGTATGCATTTGTATTGCAAAATATGTTAGGACAGTAACTCAAGTACCACTCGTGATATGTTATTCTCTGAATCTACTTTGATAAAAGTAAATGATTTATTTTCGTTTACGAAAAGCGAATTAGAAAATAATCGATTGTATTTCATACTCATAGACAACTTATTCAAGGTTACAGACGGGTTTGACAGCTTTAGTTTAATATATCATAGTTCCATGCAAACTACATCATTATTTTCAGTTAGTTTAGGTTTATATGAGACACGAACATCTATAAATTGCTCGCCGTAGTGGTAGTTTGGCATTGTATATATGTCTATCATCTCATAAATTCCAACATTAATATATAAAGTATGAAAGTCCAAGGCCTAATATGCAATTAAATAATTTATTCAAGGGACAGTTAATACAAATAGTTTGTCTTACAATCAAAATATAATTGTTTATCAGTTTATTTCATGAAAAAATAAAGTGAACATTTTATTTAAATTGGTTGTATAATATTGAGTGAAAACACTGTAGAAAATCACGTCGTTTATATTCATGAGCTGGGAAAAGTAACAGATTGAATTTAACCACAAATAAAAAATTATCGCGAACTATGCTTTTATTACTTAACTTATACACTTGCTTTATCAAATAAAGTATCCAGTGGGCATCAACAACTGATACGGGTCAATGATTTCAGGCTAAAAACAGTTCAAATCCTTTTAAACATAAGCATTATCATGCATTATTGTTTTATAGAGAAACTTCAGTCCATTAAAATACATCTTTGAAATGTCTGTAAACACTAGGAATATATTTAGCCCAAAACTAACATAAATAAGATAAATGATTCAAGTGTCCACATAATTATGGAAACGCAATGCATAATGCCACCTGCTATTATAACTTATATCGCAATATGAAACAGTATTGTTATTATTCTTGTTAATTATGTATACATAATATCAATACACGGCGTTAGATCCACCATAATTAGTAAAATATACGTCGTCTGGTGAAATGTCACCGTTTTATGACATAATTTTGACTCAATCAACTTGGGCAATATCATTTAAGGTAGCTCGCAGCGTTTTTATCGGCGTTTTTGACATCTGGCGTTATTTATCAAAAAAATGTGTGCAATTGATCTGTAAAGTCTCATTTTTTGTTTAAGCTTGGTTATTTTATATAATACTGATAAAAACAAATATAAAACGAAAGCTTATTCTTTATAGTTTTATAGTATAAGTATACAGTTTCTTGATAATGTATTTCAGATGTAAAAATAAATAGATAGGATAGCTACGAGTTATTTTCAATAAACAATGGGAACTATCATGTGTGTCCAGGTATTGTTTATTGTGTTTTGTTCAGGATCGTTATCTTAGTGGTTTACCTCTTATATTCATATTGGCGTTGAATTGTGTTGCATACACTTACAATAACCAGTTGTTTAAATAATAAAGAAAATAGCCAGAGACATATAAACAAAGATATGCGACTGCATGTGCTTGTCTAAATTTCTGTTTGCACATTTAGCGTTTTCCAAATCTTGGAAACACACCTCCTCTTGAACGAACCAACATAGTTTTTGTGATTTGGGTATCATCACATGAACGGTCTTAATCATAACTTTGGTAAAAAAAAACAACTTAATATGTTTCGAGTTTAAGTTTCTAAATGTTCATTTTCTGATCTCATCAATCATAAAAATAATTTTATTTTTTTGCAAAGCACGGGAACTTTATAATAATTGCCACATAATATCAGAACAAATGGAAACATGAGCGTTTGCAGACATTTTATAAGCAGACTTATTAATTTTCCTCGGTTATTGTCTAGGTGATTGATGTATCAAATACAAATTGTACTAACTTTATTGAGGGGGGGAAGCATTATGGAATATTTAAGGGAATATATCTTGATTTTTTAAAAAATATACCATGCCTATATATATAATTACTGATCCCGTATTGTCAAAAAGAGATATTTTTAAACATGCCAAAATTATATATTAAAAAAGGCCTTTTTTTGTTTAATTGGGAAATGCGCCTAGGCTAGACTAAACTAGAGTTTCCGTTAAAATGGCTAAAAAATTTATGACATATTAATGAGTCACGGTATTTCAATTTCAATTTTGTCGTTTTACAGGTTTATACGTAGTAAAATGTTTTCATCTTAGAAAGAGTCATAAATACTTTGTGAATGCAGTCAAACAGTATTTAAGTGTTGTTTAATTTAAGAAAAGGGATTTCGTTTCAATTGTAACATTCCAATTTATATTGATATTGTCACGTTTTTGTTGATTTGACATATTAAACTAATCAGTTCATACTAATTGATGATAATGATATGCCTTTTATTCATCAAATTATTTATTGACCTTTTAAGACATTATAGCGTTTTATCCTGATGCACACCCTTTAATGATTATATTGTTAGTAGATAATGACATAAAACAGTCTAATATTTGTCTGAAACCCAATAATGAATATAAGCTGAAGATGAATGTATCATTGCTTTAAAAAAATGATATTATATAAAGGGAAATTTTAATTTAGAAAATGATGTGAATTATTGTTAGAATTTTTAGCGAGACTGTTGTGCCACGTGTTGATAAAAGCATTGTTTAAATCACTAAGCAATTTAATTGGAATGCGAGACTTGTGAAACAAACTATTAGCTGGAATTGAAATCGTTACGACGAAATATTTGAGTACATTCAAATAAACTAAAACGAGAAAAATGAAATCATTGAATTAAAAGCATAACAACAATATATTCGATATCAAATCAAGTAATTTAGGCGAGAATTTTGATACCATGGGATTTTAATCGCTGCAACCAGATGTATGAGAACATATAAAGAAACATAAGCGAGAATAATGATATCATGGAATTAATAATGATACGAATTATATGAGGTCATATAAAATGAATTAAACGAGAATAATGATATCATTGAGTTAAAATCATTACGACAAGACATGTGAGAACTTATAAAGAAACTAAAGCGAGATAAATGAAATAATGGAATTCAACTCGTTACAACAAGATGCTTGAGAATATATCAAGAACCTTAAGCAAGAATAATGATATCACGGAATTAAATTCGTAACAAGATGTGTGAGAACATGTTAAGACGCTTACATGTAAGTGAGAATAATGAAATCATAGATTAAAAATCCTTACAACCAGATATATGAGAATATATATAGAAACTTAAACGAAAATAACGAAATCATGGCAGGCAACACAATCATGGAAACAAGATATAAGAGAACATATAAAGACACTTTATCGAGAATGATGAAAGCATGGGATTAAAATCGTTACAACAATATATGAGAATATTAAGCGAGATTAATAAAATCATGGGATTATAAACAATACATCTTGATATATTAGAACATACTCCTATAAAGAAAATAAGCGAGATTAATGCAATTATTTGCCGATAGGCTACAGTCCACCTACATATTGTCACGGTGATGCAAATAACATATTCTATATTTCCGTCTTTTGTATAAGCGGTGGTTCTTATTACGATTACATTAACTATCAATTTGTCTTTCCTTACAAGAATAAAAAAAAATATCTGCGTAAAAGGTGAGGGAAAGCATACATATGGAGAACCAAATTTCGTATGGGAAGGCCGTAAATCCATATAAATGATACATGTAGGCTATGTTGGCATAGACAATTTATAATTATATAAACTATGTTTTTAATAGGCAAAACACGTTTCTTCATTTCAAATTAACCTTATATAATATTTTGTATAAAGGATGCATCAGAAGCACAAAAACGCAACCAAAACAATAAAATAGCAGACTCGGTTAGTGAGAGTTAATGAACCGTGCTACATTCCTCGCACCGCCTAGCACTGGCCTGAATGGTATTTATATCCACAACTGGCACTGAATAAGGATTTTAAGGAATCAGATGTAATAACAAACATGAGTCTGAGGAGATGGCGACATTTTACAATAACTTCTGATACACTTGTAGAAAGGTTTCAAAAATGTAATACTCCTTCGGTGGAGGATGAAGTGTGTTAAATGCATACTACATGTAATAGTATTATCGACGAATTACATTTGCCTAAAAATGAAATATAATTCAAATCAGCAATCATATATGTGCATCCAGGGTAAACCGCTCTCCGTACGTGCAAGTACGTGACCGACGTAACATAAAACAACACTATTACAACTACACTCTTCATTTCAGTTAGAAAAAGTGTGTATGGAGCAATTTGAAAGAAAGAGAAATAAAAAAATGAAAGTACATTCATGGTATTTGTCATAACATGTAAGACAATCCTGAGGACAATGTTGAGGTGAAACTAAACTATGATTCATAAAATGTAATAAATTATTGATATCAAGCAGCAGACATTGAATATTGATATTGAAACATATATACCATATTAACAGATCGATGGATTAGCGCGAAACTATTATATCTACATTCTTATTTTATATTGCGTTGGCCTAGTTTTAAACAAAGCACGAGTAACAGAGAGTAAACAATTGATCAACTCTATTTGAAGGAAAAGCACCACTATTTGAAACAAACAGGAAATGCTTCAGTCGCATAATGGCATAATGGCGGTTGTAAATATTCATTGTTTCTTCTTTTCTAAAAATATTGGAAGCATTGTCATGTTTTAATTTAGAAAATGACACTAATACTTTGAAATTTGGGTATGAATGAAATATTTATTGCATCTGCTTCCACTTTGTCAACAGTATCGTATACACACTGAATAAGACAAAAACATAAAAAACGATAAAATGTGAATTTCACTTCTTTCCCTAACAGAGAAACACCATCACTTGCTTCATCATGGGAAACACTTTTAGGATATTTTTTTCTTTTTCTCAATAAATATTTGATGAATTTTAAAACAAAGCAAAACAATCGTACAAAAGCTGGGCAGTGCAAAGGCATAATTGGACAATAAGCATCATTCTATAGAATACCAGGCAAAGCATCTCTCATTTTATTATTGAAGGAACTGAGAGAGGCATTATCGAAAACCTACAGATACATATTAAGTGAAATATCTAACAGTCCTAACTGTATCACATTTGAACTGGTTGCAACAGTGCAAGCTATATGCCATAGATTATATCAAGGGGTGAAAGCGAAAAAGGTGTTTCTTTATCTAATGCACTTAGACCTTTTTGCAAACACGAGGGTAGTAGATTATATCAAGGGGTGAAAGCGAAAAAGGTTTTTTATTTATCTAATGCACTTAGACCTTTTAGCAAACACGAGGGTAGTGACCGGTTGAAATATGATGTCAAACTAAACAGATAAATTCTTCTTTAGACATATTAACAAGGTGATTTGGTCTCGTTTGAACTAGACTCATATATTTTATGTGGGGAACTGTCAGAAAGCTAGTCAGAACATTAACATATATATTTTAAGTATACATGCCTTTCAACATGTCAGTGCTGCAAGAAGTATCAGGGACGATATGATACATGTACAATGATAAACAACACAAATTTTATTAATATGTACATGTACCATCCAATAAACCAATCGTTTAAATCGTTGAAATCGTAAGATCATTTTGTACACGACACATAAAAGAGATGAAATATAGATGATTTGAAAAGAAATTTAGTCCTAGCTATGATACTGGATATATTGTTTTAGTATCTTGACCGTGTGTGAGTATACTTTATGATGTGCTTTGTTTTACAATATAACATATGATTGTTTGAACGTTATGTTTTTTTATTTATATCCGACTCACCATTATAACGTTATTACGTACTCAAGGAAAGTAGGAAACTGTGAATGATCGATATTTGTGTGATATTTATGCTATATGAGGCTTACCACACCGTGTCAAACCCCATTTTAACTGAAGTTGAAACAGCGCTACCTGAGGATAGTAATATGTTGTAACTGTAAGTATATGTTTTAAGTATATATGCATGCATTTCAACATGCCAGTGCCGCATGAAATATCAGGTAAGATATAATATCATTGTTAACAACACTCTTTTATTAAGAAATACCTATAATCAACTTATTGTTGAAACCGTATCAATAATTATGTGCGCGGGAAATTGTGTATTAAAGACACAGTTAAGAAATGAAAACGAGTATGATTTGAAAATAGTTGTAATTCCAATTATGATATTGTGTCTTATTTTCATATTTTCATCGTGTGCAGAGTATACTTCATGCTGTGTAATAGCATTTAATGTGAAATGTAACTGTTTATTGTAACGTTATATTTTATTATTTATATCCGACTCACCATTATTACGTTCATTACTCAAGGAAAAGAAGTACAACTGTGAACAACCGATATTTGAGTGATATGTTTGCTATGTGAGGCACTTCAAACGTGCGATTTACTATCGATTGGCATTAATAATTAAAATTAACGTGGACATGTTTTACATTATTCTTGTAGCACCATAGCGATTGTGTTATTACCAGCTTTCAAAATCATGTTTATTTTATATTCAACAAATTGATAGTGTAGCCTTTTTGTATAATCCATTACTGTGTCAGGTCATGAAGGAGAAAGGTGTAAATATTGTATGAACGATATGAAATAATATGAATTATTTACTATTTTCTTTCATTATGAATAAAAGTAAGATATTATCAAAAATGTCAGAATTGATCTTATTATGTAGACGTTCTGTCTGCATGCGTGAAAACAACCAGGTCAAACTTAATAAAAAGAATGGAACTACCCGACACATCGTCACATAGCACGTCAACACAAAACACACATTACAAATAGCGATGCCTTAATAAATTATGTATAGGACGGATTAAACCCCAAACTTTTCTATAAAAAGAAATGGGAGGAGCCTAATTTCAAATGGTGGCACTTTCTTGCAACAATGTTGAATTGGGAGATGTTTTTCTGTAAAACATAGTAACAAAGTTGTCATTATTTTCAAAAAGAAGTGCAGTTGTAGGGACATATTTTGTCTTTATAAAAATACCCTTTATTCACAAAAGCTCCCTGAAACAAAGGAGTAGTAGTCCTTACAAAATTGAAATATCAAGGAAAATTTGCTAAATATTTGAATTTTGAACCCAGTCTGACCCTTGTCACGTGGTGTAAACAGCAACACTTGCTTGGAGATGTGTATAACCCACTTTGAGGAGCCATGCAGTGTTTGATATCTCAGAGTAGAATAATGTGTTTGACTTTCAGTTTGTGAATTACATGTTTAGGAAGATTAATCTTCATAATATTTCTGCCTTTTTCATATTATAAACAAATGATTATACATTGTAGTTGATGGCTTATCTCAGTTACATGCATACATGCTTTTTTATTTGGATGCAAATAAGTAACTATTCACACTAACCTTGGTTGATCATTGTTTTGAATCCCATAATTCACAATAGCTTACTTTTGGAAATAATTTTAAGTTTTTGTTTTTTTAGCAAATAAATGTCATTTTATTGTTTATACAGTTCTTATATCACAGCCTTCAATTAAAACCACTTAGTGCTATGTAGGTGGCATAAGATGTATGTGTATGCACCATGTATTAGGTTCAAAACACAACTTGGCATAATTTAGATCTTGGTTGGTTCAATATTCTTTGCTTTTGTTATTACATAATTAAGTAGGAACCAAACTCCTACATTTGAAAACATATTCCAGTATTTTCTGTATCTACGTTTTGGTAAATGACTGTTTCTTTGGTTAGGAAATGAAAATTCACCTAGCCAAAACTGATGTTGAAATGTTATAAACGGACATGAAAACAATATCCACATTTATTTTCATCATCATCATCAGCATCAATAATCATGTTATCATTTTCCCCATCTGTGCCTCAATTTTTGTCCTGATTGCCATCTGACAATAAATATTCCTGCAAGTAAGTTCTGTTTCTAACTATAGTTATTTTCATCAACATTAATTGACTAGTCTGGTGTAACTAAATGATCCTCAAAATCACACATTATAATCATATAAACGGAATAATATACAAAACTGTTCCCTCGAAACCTTCAAAGTATTTTCGTGATTTTCTTCCATTTGTAAGTTTTGCCAGGGAAATTGTGAACCTAAATGGAATGGGTCATTCTATTATGTCAAAGTGGTTTCTGTATTTTTCAATCTTTGTATGTTTTGTCTCACAAATAATTGTTTGCCCTTTACTTGTGTCCAAGCAATTTATTTACAATTCATTACAACATGTATGCCTGTTTGATATTATAAGTCCATAATAAATAAGATAAACCATTTTTCATAAATAGTTTCATTCTCTCTAAGTAAATAATGTACTAATCCATGGAACTTGACCCAAATAATTTCACTTTATCTCTTTGATCATGACCAGAGATGTGTTATATGTAACCCAGCATGATACTGTAAATTGGATGTACCTAATTAGCAATTTTGTTTATTATGCATGCAGATAAGATGTCCATTGCAATATATTTGAGTGCTGTGTTTGCTGTACTAAATCTGGGGAAACCTTTATTTTAATCCATAATACTGAGGAACCTGCATGTACAAGAAACATTGTTGCTTAGATTAATTTCCATAATATCAATGAAATATATTTACAAGAAATTCAGTGTGTGTTAACCTGTAACAGGCAGTATCGTCTATGGCTATGCTGGTAGTTACAGCTTATGTTGGGCATGAGTATTATCAAATAACTGTAGTAAACTTGTCGGCTGCTAGTGATAAGCCCCGCCTATAATACTGTGTGTAGGAGCTACCGGCGATGGGCCTTTAAATGGATTGTAGTCAAATAATATGAGAAAATCATAAACAAATCTATAAACAAGAGTTAAATGTATTGTGACTGAATCATGTACAGAAACAGAAAGTAAGAGAAAAAATATCAAAAAAATAAATCGGTTTGAAATGTTATGACTTTACAAACGTTTTAAGAGAAACGTTTGAAGTTTCAAAATATGAACTACATCTCACACTTTGCTAACTTCAACATATTAAGAACCTTCATAAGTTAAACAATTCATATAATAAATATTTAAAGATCTTGCAAATAATACCTTGATAAAACATATATATGCGTATGTCGTGATCGTACATACATCTTAGAGAAGCACAATTACAAAAAAGCTAGAAAAAAATGTTTTATCTGTTTAGCATAGAAGTAGTAAGCATGCATCAGTATTGCTGTCATATATCTTAAACTTACATGAAATTTAACGACTAAAAGGTAATAATTTGCTTTTTTACAAAATTGAATTCGCCCAAATCATACAAACACGGTGAATACATATATTATCAAACTTATTTTAAAACTATGGCATTAAATTATTGCAACAGGTTTATGTTCTCGACAATAAGCTTCATATTAACTGTGAAAAGTGATGTTGTTGTTGTGCTTTTAATCAGTGCACGTGCTGCCATGCACATTTTTAATAAAGTACGATTGATTTGGTATTCAAAATATGTGAACACATGACAGAATCATATTTAAATTGTAGAGGTGAAATGGTATCGAAATCAAAGTTAAAATATACTCAACTGCTTATCACCATCACCAACATTTTGTTTTAGATGAAACAAATATGTATATCAATACAAGAGCTGAAACTGAAACGAATATGAAGCCACGTTGAAATTATATTTTAGTCTATACTGGGTGCTTAGGCCCGGTTATGAAAGTCGTTTCAAATTTTAGTTTGTTATGTTTATGCATTATAGTTATATGGATCCCATTGAGTGTATATAGGTATGACATAACTATTTTGACAAATATTGTTTAAATACTGTTCCTTTAACAGAAAGCAGGTCGGTTGTCTTATGGATAGAATGTTGGCCGCTCATGCCAGATGTTGCGGGTTTGATCCCAAGCTCGACCCGATGCCTCTCATAAAACACCACTCAGTACTGGTTCTACCCAGGAAGCGGACTCGAGAGCGGTTCATATAAGCTCTGAGCTTTCATCGCAATCGAGCTAAAAGACATTTGTATAGACTTAAACTAACAGAAACTCTTTAATCTCAAAGTATAAATTTTGCAATTACAATTTTATTTAACGTTATATCAATCACTCATGTACTCTTTCGAAGCACTTAGCATCGGCAAATAAAATTACATGTCAGATAACTACACGAAAACAATAAATTTTAAAACAGTTTCAGTACAGAAAATGTTTAACATTTCTTGCAAAAGATGGTTCTACTCATTTTAATCTGAGATATTCCTCCATAAATAAAACTGGGTGCTTACATCACTTTTAATGTGTTTGGATTTTCGTTACACATAAATGGAAAAAAATATTACCACAAAAATTGCTCGACGATGCAAAGATTCAATTGTGTACTCTACCAGTACTAATATACCATTGTGCCATATCTCTCCATACGGTTAGGTTAAACACTTTTTTATTCCAAATGTTATTTTCTGTTCCACATACAAAAGTTCAAATAAACAAATTATTTGCACATTTTTATTTAAAATCAACTTATACACCATTTCCCCAGTTCCATTAGGAATGCATTATTATCACGATATCAGTTAATAAGATAACAAACTCTTTTATTTGTTAACAGATTTCAAGAATAAACGTGTTGTTGATTGTTGTGCAGTCATTAATCACTTTGTATAATGATATCATGTATAATAAGTCTCAATATTGCAAACGGAAAGTTTATTTGAATTGTTCATTGTGTGATTTACCACACATTAGAAAGCGGGTGGTGGTATATTGGAAACAAGTATTCACGCTAGAGATGGCAGGTGATGACCTTGCAAAAACAACACTCAGTACTGATTCTACCAAGAAAGCGGTATAGAGAACAGTCCGTATAAATAATGAGCTATCTTTGCTACCTAGGATAAAATAAATTGGTATAAGAACTCTAAATATGTTATATAGAGTTCACTTTTGTTTGAAGAAGACAACCAACCAGAATAAATCTGAGAAGAACGCCTGTTTTTCCGAAAACCGTTTATATGTTGGTACCGAGCTGGACTCAGAATTACTGCCTCAGCTAAGAACACTAAATGATTTTAAGACAGAACTGAACCCGTTAAAAATGTATAATTAATAAACTACATACATTCACAATTAATAATATAATCTCTTGAGTGCATTTGTGTTAATTTTATTAATTACTATTGAAACGTTGTGTTTTGTTATGTTTACTGTTCTGGATCTAGAACCATTCACTAAATAAAATTTGTGTCGATTATTATGATTTGCTTTCAAACTTGTTAATACTTTTCACAATGCTTTTTATGTAGATAAGAAATGTAACTGAGATTTAGATTGTAATAACCTCATTGAAACATAGATTTGTTTAGTAAGCAATGTATAGAATAATTGAAACATGAACACTGGTTTGCTGTGATGTGATTGTGGGTCCTAATTATAATTGGTTCTTTCATCATTATTGCCAGTGGGCATCATTACCAAATAATGGACTAAATTGAATTATCCGTTACTATACGGCTTGCTGTTCTATTTGCAGGCAATGCTGGAACGCAATACTTATAACTATGTCCTGGTATTATAATAGTAATTACGACATAAGCCATTTTACAGATTCAATTTTCATATATGTAACAATGTGATTATACATTGTATAATCATTTAACAATTACAAAATAATAATTTTGAAATTATATAACTACATTGCATTCATGTGACATAACAAAACAGTGAACTAGATTTAGCATTTGTGTTGGATGCTAGAAATGTATCATTGTCATAAGATCACCCTGATAAAATGATCGCCTGGAAAAAACAAAGCGCAACAGACAGAGGAAAACTGCAGACACGGTTTTATCGAATATGTTTATGAAAGGTAATTTAGCACATAATGTATGGTGCAGTAGTGTAATAAACCTATGATAAATTTATATTAACCTAGTGCGATATCACTTACGATTTTTCAATTGGTGTTTTCTGTATAACTCGACTTTCATACGTAAATTGCCGAAGTGCTTTCCGACTTGCCTGAATTTATAAATGACGTTGATTTTTCATGGTTAAATTACGTTATATTGAGACGTGACGTCATATGGTGAATACCGTAAACAAATATGACAGATTTTTCCCCGTTTCATAATGCGATGATCTGTTAAATAAATGATAAATAATTTTTTTCTGAGTTATGTGATAAAAACGAATCTTATATTCGTGCATAATTATCATTGAATTAGAATTGAAAAATGATATATTGCTCAGCAGAGCTTCACATAATATATTTTCCAACTCATTAAATTGAATAATGAATAAGCACGACAGTAAGATTCTCTATATATGCAACACTACTCGCATCGTTTAACAAGGTTATCTCGAGGCGCCGCACAGGCTGAATTCCATCATTAAAATGAAAGACCAACTAGTGCCAAAACTGAGACAAAGCACGAGGCAACCAATTAAGGCTGCAACACAGTAGCGTATTATCAAAGAGCGTAAATAGTTTGAAGAGAAGCCCCAATCGGAACATCGCTCAGCCAATCCAACCTTCGTACGGAAATGGCAGAGATATGTTCAGGTTGAGAGAAATATACATGTATGACAAGCAATACATCCTATAATGGTTACAATTGGGAACACATTATTCAATTTGCGACTACGTCATTGTTACATTGTAACAATGATTGATTAATTGATTGAATATTTAGTGTCATTTTATTGCCTTCGAGGGCTAACAGACGATCAGTTAACCTAACCACTGTTTCATGGGATTAGTCAGTAGTCGAACACACACCATCTCCGCAAGTAACTGATAACTTTCCCGCTTGAATTAGTGGTGAAAGACGAAGGATAATGAGACACAATGTCGTATATCAATAATCACGGAGACTGTTGAACTCACGACCCCTGGATTGATAGTCAGACGCGTAACCGACTGAGCTAATCGGGCCCGGTTCACATTGTAACAAAGGATAACATCTACATGAAAATTTTATGCAGAAAAGAAAATTAATACCCATATGTGTTAAAAACTATTTTAGCTAAATTCGGTCATTAAACTTGTGAAATACACTATAATTAATGATTAAACACTGTCAGATTGTTTTTCAATAAATTAATTACATTTCGCATCGAAGACATTCTATACCTTTGCCTTAGGTCACTTTGAGTTCCTGGGGGTTTGGGGCACAGATTCAAACATGGATTTTGACTGTTATACCAGCAGCAACAAACCACACCAGACACCATTTAAAATGTATATTAAATTTGTTATATATATTAAGTAAAGTAGACTCACAGGGCGAACTAATTTAAATATGGATATTAACTGTCATGTTAGCAGCAACAATACACTTTAAAAGATCCATTAAATAATGAGAAATAAAAAACTTGGTATATTTTATTGTTGAATATCTTTTCTTCAGTGTATGACATGATACAATGTTATACAAAAAGCTGTTCAGGTATCAATACCAGCTATAGGATTTTAAAACTTGGCACATTATATGGTGAATATATCAAAGAAAATAAAAATAAAATATTGATTGATTGATTGATTGAATATTTAGCGTCATTTTTATGCCATCGAGGGCTAACAGACGATCAGTTAATCTAACCACTGTTTCCTGGGATTAACCAGTACTCGAGCACACCAAATCTCTGCAAGTAACTGATAACTTTCCCACTTGAATCAGTGGTTGGAGACGAATGATAATGAGACACAATGTCGTATATCAATCATCACGGAGACTGTTGCCGGGCGGGGGATTCAAACTCACGACCCCTGCATTGATAGTCAGATGCGTAACCGACTGAGCTAATCGGGCCCGGCTAAAAGAAAATAAAGAAGGAGCAAAGATGAGAACAATAGAAATTTACAGATAAGAAGCTGTATGCAGTTTATTTTTGTAATTTAAGTTTACATGTTTCCCTATTTAATTTCGTGTGATCTAAGCTTGTTATTGTTTATTTCAATATGTTTTTTTTATTTCTTTGGTTGTTTGCAAGTATGGCATTAATGCTTCAGTACTGGAAACTGTGTTTTGTATTTACTTTTAAGTATTAAGAAAGTAACATTATACAGGCCGGTCAATTGAATACTGATGAGTAATATTACCCAAACGATATAATTTGATAACGGATATTATAAATTGATGCAAAGTGTATGGACCTTAGTTGTGTATATGGTTATTTTATATGATGTAAAATGAATGGTTTTCCAGTTAAGGTTGTCAAATATTTTTTTCTCATTTTAAATATGTTGTTGTTGTTGTATGGTGTTTAGCGTCGCTTTCAACAATTTTTCAGTCATATTGCGACAGTGTCTACTTGAGACTGTATTCTGAGCGCTGTTACACTGGAGTATCATGCCGCAGACACATGGTATGATACCCCGCCAAGTCACATTATACTGACACCGCGCCGACCAGACCTAGAACTCTCCTCTAAATGCTGAGCGTCAAGCGAGGAAGCTTCTAGAACCATTTATAAAGTCTTTGGTATGACCCGGCCGGGGATCGAACCCACGACCTTCCGCATGCGAGGCGGACGCTCTACCTCTAGACCACGCCGCGGTCTTCATTTTAAAATTAAGTTATATTTCATTGTCAATGTTAATTTACTGAAATTGTATAGTATATAACATTCTGTTTGGAGAACCACATTTCTTCACTTGATATTATAAAGGTGATTTTTTAGTTTCTATTCTATTCTTTGAAATGCTTTGTTTTTATCATTTCGATATGCTTTGGGTTATAATAAATGAACAAATTGGAATAACTTCTGCTGTGTACCTGTTTTAATCGTTCAAAGGTACAAAACTTCTTGTGTCTAGAATCATATATATAATTTATTTTTCTTAATTCCTAATAAGCTCTAACCAAGATTTGTAAAATGACAAACAGATATTACTTTTCATGAAAGAATTATTCCATATGTATTGTTTTGATAAATTCAGTTCTTCTATATAAGTGTCTAAAATATATATATTTTTTATTGATTCTATTATTTTACATAAAAGGGCGTTTCGCTAAACAAAGAATAGAATAACCATTTTTGCAATTAAAATTATTCTCAAATGCGATGTTTCTGCCATATTTTAATTGAAAACAAGTATCTATTCCTCCATTCATCATAATTGTTTACATCTGTAAGTCGTTGACCGAAATTTATTATATGGATTTAATGAAAAAGTTTATATCTATTATCTTCATTCCACCGTTTTCAATATTTTGTATAATATCTTTGTGCTTGATTTTACCATAGAAATTCGAACATGTAATGTTCTGTTAAGTTGATAGTTTTTATGTTAGGTCATTCAAGCACAGTAACTGGTAAAATAAGTTTTGGTTATGCAAATGTTTTATTATAGTGACTTTACCTTATATCGCCAGTATTTGCTTTTTTTTCAGCTGTCAAGGAAGTTTGAAAATTGTCTTATATTAGGAGTGTAGTTAAAATCTTATTATCGTTCGTAAAAACAATTTAGGGCTTTGATATTGTTTAAACATGTTTTGTTTTTTATCTTTTAAATTACAAAATATTTCTTTAAAGAGCCTACACGAAGAATAATAGATTTCTTGAAATTTCATTTTACTCCCGAAATTAAACTAAAACTTTCAATTAATAATATTAAAGATTAAAATTAACAAAAAAGTGGCATCGTCTATAAAAGCAGTAATTGATAATATGTTTGCGTTTCTTCATGTCTTCAATATTGTTTTCGTTATGTACAGCTATATATCGAATTTCTATAGCTAATATAGACATATATGGAGAAGGAGGTTGGCATCCTTACTTTTTCTTATTTAAAAAATCTGAGGAATAACCATCTTTTGATACACAACTTTGTGGTTATTAAAATATGGTTGTATCTATTTGATAAAAGGGTTACCAAAATTAAAAGAAAATGTGAAGTTTTACAAATAAAACTATGGTCAACATTGTCAAACGGTTTTAAAAATAAATGAAAAATACCAGTCCCGGTCTATTGTCGTTATTCCAATCGTCAATGCATTATAAAAGTGTTCTTATGTTTTCACCAATATAACGTCCTTTTAAGAATCCTGTCTGACTGTTACCATTAATATCTGGTAACACTTATTTTATTTCATTTCTTATTAGCAGTAGCTTTTGTCGCAATTTTACAATTAAATAAGCTTATTGATTTCCAGTTTGTTAAGATTGAAATGTCTGTCTTTTTAGGTAAAAATGTTATAATACCTTGCCTCTGCAATGGTGTTAAAGTATCATGCATGTATGAGTCGTTTATTGATTCAATGTTAAATTGTCCTATGCCATTCAAAAATGTCTAAAAAACTATGTTGATAACACCTGACACTTTTCATAAGTTTTAAAGCTATTAACACTGATATAAAACATGCCATTACATATTTTTTGTTGATTATCATTTAAGTTTTCAATGTCATTTCATTTTACATATTTTGCAAAGTAGTCCCAACCCCCATTCCCAAATGATGAGATCCAGGGACATGTATTTTATGAAGGATCCATAAGCTTCTATAAATATTCTTACACTTTTATGCAAAGCAGTTACCATATTAATAAGAATAAGTATTTGAATTGTTTTGACGCCACTCCCAAGGTTCCATGAGGATAGGGACCATGAAATTCCCGTTTTAGATTCACATTCAAGTACCGAAGATACATACATTTCAATCGGGATACTGGTTTATGAAAATATGTAAAAACTGTAAATTAATTACGAACGCAAGATACACGATGGGCGACGAACGACAACGGACAAGAAACGATAGCAAAAGGTCACATGTCTCGGGTGAACTATTAAAACGTTAATAAAAAAAAGAATATTCTGTAGCCGAGTAATATAAGGCATTATTGTTTATTTACCCTTTCCCTTTGAGGTCGAATGTTCTATTCTCATTCGGTCTAAAAACCTAAGATAAGAAAAGAAACTTCATTCAAAAGTATTATAAAACAATTAACAAAATGACAACGGTCGAGGTTATAACTTTATTATTCTGCGTTTATGTACCTTTGTGCAAATAATGCTTGCTAAATTGTTATTTCATAAACATATTTTATCTCACTTTAGTTGGACAATTAAGAATGAAAGACGTGGTATTATTCTTTAAACTGTAACTGTATATATCCGTCGACATGGTTTCGTTCTACAATATAAGTAATCCCAGTGGAGTAGGAAAACAGGCGAAGAGCCTGACCGAATAGTAATCCGATCAATTTCTTATTATGGTAGACCAAACTGTCAAATTTATGGATATCATCATAGGTTTGTTAAAGTCTACTCTTATGTTATAGAAGTCTGGTGATTTGGACACACGTTGGTTGATGAACATGAGATATACGCTGTCTGTTTACTAATGAGGGTTTTCTGTATATTATGTTGTCTCCCAAATCTGAATACGTTCATACAATGTTATTCTGAATACGAAATTGTTACACTAGATATACATCATTGGAACGCATTAAGCAATATATTAAACCTAGATAAAATTACTAACGGTATTTCACGGCACCAGTATAATTTGTTGCTGGAGATGGAGCCTAATGCTTATTATGAATTCTCTATATTATTCAAAAATAAAAATATATTTCGAAGGTCATTAAAACAGTGGTTTACTTTAATATCTCAAATATTTATTAAATTTAAAATAATGAACAGGTCATTTCATCACTTTATGTCCTGCGTCATCTGTAAAATCATCTTCTCCGTTTGGACGACTCACCCCACGATGACAGGACTGCTCCTTAGATGGTCATGTGTAACGATTATATGTATACAATATTGAAACCTAGATCAAATTACTAATGTTATTTCTCGGCACCAGTATACTGTGCTGATGAAGATGCATCCTAATTCTTACGAAGAGTTCTCTATATCATTACATATTACTAAAAAATACAAATATATTTCGAAGGTCATCAAAACAGTGATCTATTTTAATATCTTAAATATTTATTAATTTGAAAATATTGAACAGGTTATTTCATCACTTTACGTCCGGTGTCATTTGTATAATCATTTTAATTTTCTCCTTTTGGACGACCCAACCCACGATGACAGGGCTGCTCGTTAGATGTTCATGTGCAACGATATGTATACAATGTTAAAACCTAGACATTTACCTAACAGAATATGTCTTTCTGTTGTCTTTCACATAATTTGTACTTCTACGGAATTAACTTTGCCGCCATGCCACAGTTTATCGCCTGAAAATGAACTAATGTTTATTCTCCGACGTCACACAACTGCACGACTGTTTTGTTGATATTCATATACAAATATTATGATTTTCATCAGAAAATACATCAGTGCTACCAGCCTGTGGGTAAACTATATTTTTTTTTATTTGTAGTTATTTAAAACGACCCGCAATGTAATGTAATTGAAAATGGAAAGTGAGCAGGAATGTTCTTTCGGCGGATGTCTTAAAATTGTAAACGACGTTCTTTAAATTAGTGTTGATCCGAAATCAACATGACCACCACATTTAATTACAATTTCTTTTTTTTATTTCAAATTTAAAATTGTGTTGCTTTAATTGTATTGGACCAACCATAACAAACCCTTTTGTTTGTGTTTCATCGAAATTCAAGATGGGTGTCTGCGTTATTTATTCTGATTATTTGGCTGATTTTTTTTTATTTTTCTCCACCGAATTGATACTATAGTTAGCTGAAATGTTTCCTTTGTAATATCAAATTATATATATTTAACTGGGGATAGAGTTGTGTTTTTATTTTGCAAATAAAAAAAGATAATGGGTCAATGATTTAACATCGGGAGATGTCAAAAATATCATCGTTTCCTTTACCAATTTAGGTGTTGAACTTGATGCTAACTTAAATTTTTTTTCAAATTTGTAATGCAGCTATATTTCAATCCAAACATCAATGACATCAAACTGACATTTTGTAAAACAGGCTCTCACAGCAGTTAGTCCGCTGTAAAATCAGTTGACAATTGCATATCTAGTTAATTACGAATTAATTTGTATAGCTAATGTAACTGACCCCGTTTTGAAAAAAGAATATCTATTTAAGCATGCCAAAATGATATATTTTCTAACTTGGGCTTCGCGCCTAGATAAGACTAAAATAGATTTCCCGCTTAAAATTGCCACATATTTTGTGACGTTTTAGATGAGTCGCGTGATTTCATTTTGATTTCAATTTGATCCGTTATACAGGTAAAGCGTAGGAAAAACTGTTTTATCTTAGAGAGAGTCCAACAGACGATTCGGAGGTTGTCAAACAGTATTTAAGTGCTGCCTATTTTTAAAAAATAGATTTCGTTTCAAGTTTACCACTCTAATTCAAATATCGATTTTTGCTTTGGTGAATTTGACATACGAAACCATCCAGATTTTTTTTAACAATAATAATGAGATGATTGGTTTCATTTTAATACTTATTTTGTTTTTAAAGACATTTATAGCGTTTTTTAATAAAACAATAAGTTTGCTACCAGTGACGTTGATTTTTATCTTTCTCCGCTCGTTTCATGAATAAAAGAGACTGGCAAGGTATCGAGAGAGTACCTACGGGTCATTTCCCCGCTAATATATCAATACTTCTATTAATCTTGAATCTTCCAAGAAGTATACTGACTAATAGACTGGCGAGATTTTCATTTTTAGGTACATTATTTCTGTGAAATATGCCATTTTAAAAGGTTCACAAAACTGAATCATATGGAAACAATACATTTGAATAAATGTGAATTTAATCTACTCGATTTGATTTGATTGTATTGCCACACAATTTATTTAATTGCATATTCGTGTTACTAATTGACAGGTGTTATGTTATATAAACGTAACTAATTAGACGAACGAGGCAACTTGAGTTAATTCAGCTAAATGTTATATACTATCTGATCCATAGATTATCATTGTGAGATTGGTAATAGTCTAAAATGATTTGTAATTTATATGAATGAAATTGTTTACTGACTTTCAACTAAATATAGAACATAGAATGTCATGTATTGATGATATTGTATATCATGAATTAATCTTCAGATTGCGTACAAGTTGTAATGCTTGCAACGTGTGTACATGTTTTAGCATGCCATTGGCATTGTTCTTCTATTTAGGAAAATACTGCAATAATAAACATTGTGTGGGTCGAAGGTTTGCACAAGGGAAAGAAATATTTAAGAGAATTAAAATACTTTAAATGCAAGTTGTTTTCTCTAGAGATTACATCTCGCATATTAAATTTTATTTAATGACTTTAATATGGCATTTATGAAGTTTGTTTTCAAATAGTTTAAACAGAAAAAACAACATTTCTGGTGTTAGTTAAACACATTTTGCTACTCCATCGTGAAGACATTTTATCATTTTTATTTTTTCTCAAATTTTTAAATTATTTTGAATTGATGTGACAAGTATCGGAATTAATAGCTGTAAACGAATATCTGGGAGCACTGCATTCCCGATATTTGTTTTCGATTGTGCATTGTTTAAAAGTGCTTGAATTTGCCATTTAAAATACAGACTTTCCTAAAATGATGTGATTTGCCGTCATGTATTTGAAAAATGTGTTCGTTCATTAATAATTAAACCGTTACGAAGGTTGTTGTATAGTCGTGTATCTTTGCAGATAGTGTGGTGCAATTAGCGTATAGGCTATACATAAACAACCCTATTCCCAATCTAACAAAGAAATGCAGGTACTTGGCCATTTTTCCATAAAAACCGCGATGTTAAAGGATAAGTTAGATGACTACCCAAAATTCTGTTGAAACAAGGAAGTCGTGTCGTTGGCATCGCTTTTGCGTAATTGTGACACAACTGTTAGATGGTGTTTCTGATAACAGGAGGTCGTTAACCTGAAGTAGAGATAACAAAACTCGTCTCAAATTGTAATAACACTACAGTTTCCAAAGAAGTGTTCCAGTTAAATACTAAATATGAGCGCGTTTGTTTACCTCGTTAATTGTTTTTACAAGAATGTTCCACTTGTAATTTATCATCTCCAATGTTTTTATTAATAGCAATCTCTGAAGAAATTGAAATATCTCCAAAAATTATTTGGTCTCTGGGCAGTATGTAAATATATATATATATTATTATAAATGCATACACTTGACTTTTATATCTTTTATCAATTTTTCATCCGCGTTATTAGTTTAACGCCTATGTCACATATACTAATATAATAATCCGAGAATTTGACATCACAATGTTTACTTCATTTATGTGAAGTAACCATTACAATCTCCAAGTCAACATCAATACAATAATATCGATAATCATGTTTCTCCATACTTGAGCTTCAAATATAAATACTACGTGATAAATATCTGTAGTAAAATATACGTTTTTTTACAAATTAAACTTTCTAAATATACATTTAACACAAAACCTTATTTTCAAAATATGTATTTCCAATAATCGCCATTAGATGTAATACTTCTTGTAACATAAAACCAATTTCGAGTATTCGATTGTCCAGATTTCCAATAAGACTTCTCGCAAAGAGTAGTTTAAGATTAATCACTCTCTTGGTGTATATTAATGATATACGTTTTAATCAATATCAGTACTGCTCAGTATGTTATTATGATGGATTGGTTGCATTTGATTGGCTTAAAATATACTCTCTTAGTGTAACGGACTAATGTAGTTGTAAGGGCAGAAGGCATATTATTTGAAGATATTTGTTTTCATTGTTGTAGAGTAAATTACTGTATTGGTTTTCACTGGTATTGAAACTGATTGATAACGATTGTACAAATCACATTGGATAATTTAGTTACAACTGTAAATGCCTCGATTCTATTAAGGTAGTTTAAAGGCTCAACAAACTTTCGAAACGGTGTTTTTTAGTTTTGATAGAAGTAAGGTTTACTCTGCCAGATAACGGATTATAGGTTTATTTGATCTCCGAGGAAAATTGCGAACAAAAAAAAAAATGAATAGAAAATGCATTATTAATACATAATTAAAAACAGGTTTACAAACTAATGTTCGCCTCATTCCGATAAATACCTTCGGCAGAAAACTGGAGGTCACGGAATTTGTTTGAAATGCGTCATAGCACGAGATACTGTAGAGGATGCGTTTCGAAATCAAATAGTCGCTTGCGGATAATATAGTTTTTAAGGACATACCTTTATTCGCCTCAGTGTATTAATGAACTTGAACCCACAAGCTCATTCATTACACTAAAGCGACAAAACATTTCATAAAATTAAAAATAAAATTACCTTTTTTTAATAACTGTACTAAACAAAACACAATTGGAAGCCTCTCAATATTGACAGCGATATAGTGACGTAATAGCGCGTGTTTTAATATCGAGCGTATACTCGAAAGCGGGTCCTGAGGAAGAAAATAACGGACCAAACTAATATTCGGAACTCATTGCTTCTCAGTGCCTATAAAAAAATAATGTTTACTATGCTCGTGAAAACGATACAGTTTTATTGCTAAAAGAGAAAGAAAACTCAATAACGACACATTATGTTAGTCAAGCCATAACTTTTCTAATCTTGTTTATGGACCCATTATCTAACGGTCTTAATTCACAAACTACCGCTACATTTCTCTTATTCTATCAATAAACTGGTACGTCACTTAAATGTATAACGTTTCATTATGCCCCTACAGTGGATTAAATAATTTTCAGTGGGTACCGTTGTCTTATTTTCTACCATTGTAATAAAATCAAAATTAGTGCACATTTCGGAGCATTTAAAAGAAAATGCACGGATAAACGAGGTATAGATGGTCTTAACCAATTTATGTTAAAATACAGATTGCAGGAAAATTGTCAATAATAATGGTCTATTAGATACATTTTACTACTTATACAAAATAATCAATATTATACGGCGCTATAAGTACTACGAAGGCAACGAACGTTGTTTCGTCATTATGGAGATTAACCTTTGACTAGGAAGCATTCTTATACAACTGTAGATAAAACTATAAAACTATTCAACTTGGAACTGTTTTATCTGGCCGTTTGATATGCAACGCATTTAAAATATATAAGAAAACATTCTCAGAATCTAAAATGTTATCGTAGATGAATACGATTAGCACACACATTACGAAATACTTAGCATGATAAAGAAATTAATATGATGAAACGCTTGCTACAACAAGCAATCTGCTTCTTGATTTGTTGGACAGCCATTTATCATAACTTAACTGACTGGTGCTGTTTTCATCAAGTCTAAAGTAAGTAAAGATCAATGCAAAATGCTGACATCACCATCAAAAGAAAACCAGGAGGGAAAAAACACTTGACAAGAAAGGTATTATTATATGTCTGATACATTGTAGCCGTTTAAGACTTGATTAACTTTGATGGATTTTGTTAGAAAATTTTTTTTTTTGACTGAATTCTAAGACTTCCTTAATATTTTGTTTATCAGTTTGGTGTATATTATATTGATACATCCCACTAAATTTAAAAGATTAACCTGAACACATATGGAAAAGGATTGGGAATCTCAAATATTGCCAAGATTCAATTATAGGAATGGTACATCAGGGGAGTGTTCTAAATATTCAAATCACACAAGAGCCATAATAAATTCTTATATATGTATAGGGAAACGTGTGTTTCTCTGGAACTTAACTTGAAGCTTAACTGCGTAGTGAATATACACAGCTTTGAAATTCTGATTTATATTGAAAGTGCTGTATCCATCTGTTTTATTGAAAAAAAATTTTTTAACTTTTCACAGGCGATAATTTGTTCACGGTGCTATTTCCTATCGCCAATGTGATAACACCCTCAACATCCCACCACTACACACATATGTTGGCGGCTGTGAATGGCAATGTTGATTGACAATCATCATGTCCATTCATATTAGAGTACAAGCAAACTCGTCAATATTCACTACAGTATGCAAGTATAACACGGTTAGGTAATTAATATTTTACGTTACTGTTCCTCTAGGTACACAGGGTAATTATTGAAATGAATTGAATATTAAATAATGTTGGGGCAACTTAATAATCGTCGACGTGTTTAGGCAATTGAAAAATAGGTATACATAGATATACAAAATTGCGGGAATTAATAATAATTGTGTCTGTTAGAACAATTGAGTATTAAGGATATGTATGTTGTCTTAATGTTTGTTCGTTTCAGAGAAGCCATTATCATGTTTCCATTGTGCTCTGTTTTAATAACTGATATATATACGACTGAATAAAGGATAAATGAAGTTTGACTTGCCATAGACATAATGTTTATCAGTCACTGTGTGTTGAAATAGACATACTTTATAATATCATGATGGCATTTATATAGCTAATGTGACGTTGGATGGGCGCTTACTCTCACTTCAAGGGCATGTCATTATTGCTTTGGCAGTCAGTTTGTTATGTTGATGTAAACTTAAAACATTGGTTAGCATGTCACAGTATAATATTAATGTCAAATTGAAATATCGGGTTGCATGTCGCTGTGTTATTTTGTCTAGAGAATACGACCAGAACTAAAGCTGTACGTTAATATACTACGTGTATTTTTATAATCACTATCAATATTTTGATATTAAAACATTGAAATAGCCTGTGCATCTTAATGCATTTTGTAAATAAAATAAAATTTCCTTAGAACTCAAATGTATTTTGTAGACGTAAATTATACGATAAAAAGGGAATGTTTATATCACTTATGATGCACACTGTCCAGTTATTAACATTTCCAAGTAATGCATAAAAATCAAAATACATTTTAAAGATTAGTAGTCCAGGTATAAACTTTATCATCTATTCTCGCATGTCAGTAAATTACTTTTTGAAATATGACACAATCTTATGAATGCTCTAGACAAAAAGCAATTTGTTTTAAAATGTTTAAAACCAAAACAAGGATACGTCAAACTTTATATGATTTCCTGTGAGTTTTGATATGGAATTGATCTGATGTGTTTTGTTGATGAAATATCTGTTTGAATAACGAAAGCAATAAAATAAAATTATTCTTAAAATTGTATTTATTCTTTGAAACGTAGATAATCATGTGTATTCCTAGATTTACATTTTTTGATTATTGACATATTCCAAGGTACCTTCGGACTTTTTTTGATTTGTTCGTGATTCGACATTCTTCACACATGCATAAAACCCAGAAAAAAATGAATTGAATATATAATAATACAAATATAGAAGGCGACTGTGGAGTGAAAGTGATATTGTAATGTTACTATTGTTTGATTGTATATACTATGAATATATTGATACGAATATGTGACACAATCGGAATTAATGGGCTATTACAGCTGGTAAAAAAATAGCAACAAAGCTAAAAAATACACACCATATTATATATATAAAACGTTTATTATTGTAGGCAAATAAGATTGTGGCTATGAGTTCTTTTTATCCCCTCACCGAAAGCAAAAGGGAACATGTTAATGGTATCCATCCGTTCGTCCGTCCGTGACACTTTTGTTCGGAGCATAACTACAGAACTATTCAAGCCATTTTTTTGTAGTCAAACAACCTTCACGCAATGACAAATAAAGAGAAAGTGCAATGTACAAAAAACATAACTCTACCTTAAAAAAGTTTTTCTTTTAATTTTAATTTTCTCTCTTTATTAAATTTACTTGTCCAAAGCATAACTCAAAAACTATTTAAGGGATTTTGTTGAATCTTCACACAATGACAAATGACATTGATATGAAGTGCAGTGTACAAGAAACATAACTCTACCTTGCCTTTTTAAGTTATTTTTTTATTCTTCACACAATGACTGAGGACATTGAGAGGACGTACAGCGTACAAGAACCATAACTCTACCTTGCCAACTTTTTAAGTTTTCTCCCTTTATTAAATTCACTTTTCCTTGGCATAACCCTGAACGTGCTGAATTTATTAAAACGACATACAAAGACAGAGGACATTAAGAGTAAGTGCAATGTCTACCTTTACTCATTTTCAATTATCCCCATTTAACACTTTTAGTATACTTGTCATAAAGGTTACTCAAGAACTATTCAAGTGATTTGGTTCACATTTCACACAATGATAGAGGACATTGAGAGAAAGTGCATTCTTTAAGAACTATAGCTTTACCTTGTCATTTTTTTTAAATATCTTCCTTTAGTTTATTTTATTATGCTTGTTCGGAACATAACTCAAAAAGTGTACGAGGGATTAAGTTGATATTTCACACAATTACAGAGGACATTGCGAGGAAGTGCATTGTGCAAGAGCCATATCTCTTTTTTACATAATGATACATTTTGTTATTATATTTTATTATGCTAGTCCGGAACACAACTCAAAAAGTGTTCAAGGGCTTTAGTTAATATTTCACTACATATCAGAGGGCATTAAGAGAAAATGCAGTGTGCTGGAAGCAAAACTCTTTTTTCTGTCTGCAGAATTATTCCCCTTTGTTATTTTCCCTTGTTTGGAGCTTACCTTGAAAAGTTTTGAAGTAAATGATATGAAATTGCATACAATGATAGAGATGAAATGGACATTACAATAATTTGTTTCGGCGGGGGGAATGGCCATGGCTCTTTTAAAATTAAGTACATCTAATTGCTAAAATATCCGGATGACATAGTAACAAGTGACAAAAAAAATCTAAATTTATTCAAAATTCAATTACCTTGCACCTTTGATTAACCAAAGAGAAATTACAGGTTATAGCAAGACAACTAATTAAAATGGTCCAATGTTTTTTGTTTGCTCGTAATTTTAGAGTTGACCTAGTGACCCAAATTGATATTCATTAATTATAAACTTCATGAAAGTAACAGCTTTGTAATAATCTCATTTTTGGCGAAAAATTGTTCATGGCTATAATTATTATTCAAATATCCCAACGGGCAAACATTTATTTAATTGCCCAATGAGGCATACACTTATTATTAATTTGCCACAACGGGCATTTCCTTATTATTCATTTACCCCAACAAGTCAACAATTATTCACATGGCCACACAGGCATAAATTACATTCTAATATTCAACGTTATTTAAAACGACTACCATGCACTTTGTAGATCAGAGGAACAGTAGCGTTAAAATTAAATTACACAATCCTATTCTATTATTAAACTGATAAACAGTGGCTAAACATGGATGACTTTCATAATCAATTGTATATTAAATAAGAATGCTTACATTAACTGAACCCTTTGTGCTTTCAGATATCCTATCAATATAACAAGACATTTCCACTTATATTCATTTTAACTATATAATAATCAATTTCACGTACTGACACCTAAACCCGTGAAGATCGTGTAACAGAGTTCGTTTGCAGCACTCTGTTTGGTTGTCTTTACTCAAAGTTTGATTTATCGTCGTTACAGAGTTTCCCCGCTGAGCCATACGACAGTTGTGTAATTTTTGTGTTTTGTCTTCTGTGTAACAAATACCCATGGAAATTAAACTAGTTGCAGAATTTGTTTCATACATTTTAGGGTTGGATATTAGGTTAATATGTATATCAATTCAATGTTTAAATCTAGTCATGTTGTCACAGCATCGTTCATGTCTAATTAAGATATGTCTCCAACGTTTATTAATTGAATTATAAATGTTATATAAACAAAATCTAAGATAAATTATAATTAAAGCAAATTTGACTGAAATTGATAGTTCTTAACGGATATCGAAATTATGGGACGATTTTAGAAATAATAATAGTAATGCACTTTGTACAAACAGAGTGTATTGACCTGAATTGTGTACGTTATGTGAAGTGAAATTTAGAGAGCGTCTACCGCCGCGTTTAAACCGCATTACAAAGGAGAAGTGTACCACTTCATGTTGAATCTGGCAGACATGAAGACCCGAAGGTACCACTTAATCAGCGCACGTGTAAACTATTTCCATCAAATTTTTATTGAAGATAAATGCATTATTTTATGTAACTTTTATTCAGATTTAACGCGTACATTTTTCGTTAATGCCCAAATATGCAATATTGACTTCGAAACAATAATACCAAGTAACGACAACGTTGTTTTTATGATGAATTTCTATTCAACGTTACCTAGCTAGGGTCCTGTTAGGAAATGTTCCATAAAAGAAAATATTAATGATATTTAGTTTTATCATTTTGAATGACGTTGTACACATCTTACTAGTCGAACTATAGCTTTTACCATATGTATCCAAATGTACAAACGTTATGATGGATATGCGAGATTGCATCTCGTTGTCAGTTAACTCTCAACGCAGATAAATATAAAAAACCCCAGATTAAACCGCACGGTTCACAGCAAACAGATGTAAAGACCTATTTTACGTCTTTCAAATACAAAATTAGGGTATAACCGAGTAATAAAAATAAAACCCTATTTGAACAAGATACGACGTTTGTATTACCTACAGACGTTTTTCACATTTACTGTTCCGTTTTCGTATCCATAGCATTTCATATGGCATTTCATATTCATGACGACACGAAATGCTGTTCGTTCAAACCTAGTGTTACCAGTTTGTATCATATGGGGGTTTATTTAGATGGATGCAGTTTTAGATGTTTGTTTTCGCATTTAGCGGCCTTCGAACATGCAATGTTTATGATCTTATCAACAGTTGGTCTGCACTTTGCAGTGTCTATTTCAGAATAAACTTTTCGCATCATTACTTCAGCACGAAACACATTTATTTTAAATATTTTGTTTACCATTTAAAGTATCTTTTGATAAAGCACGTTTGCATTTAATTGTATCTCTGCAAAATCAGTTTAGCTCTACACATATCATTTATGTACGCTCTTGATTTAAGGTAAAATGAAATAATTTAAATTTGGATGCAGACAATGCCTTTTTAGGGAAGAATTATCATGCCAAATTTAACTTTACTTAATAATATATTATAATCAGTTGATTTATCCCAAAGATCACCATAAAACAGACTAAATACTTTTAGATAAAGTTTAGTCAGTTCTTTTATACGAAGAACATTAAGATGCATTATATGTAACTTCGTAGTGTGATAAAAATGTTACCAGCATGGCAATAATCCCTTCGTGCAAACACTTCATTTGTAGTAGTCAGGTCAATGGCTTTTACTTCACTGGGAGTATTATTATACTTAATATGCATTTAATCATAATTAATACATAATGGTTACAACTATATTAATTTAATACTGTTACCTGATTTTTAAAATAATGACACATCTTTTTTCCACGTGCGATGATATTTACGTGCGATAATACAGGTAACTGATAGTATAGAAGTAAACGTTTTTTTTAAAATATATGCACGGTTATGTTGGGGAACACAGGACATGAAAGACGTAAAGTAAATACTTCATGGTTTGGAATGATATAAAATGATTGACGGATGATCAAAACATATTTGGTAAAACAATGTCAATCAATAAAAATGTAGTGCATAATATATAATATTTTGTTTGCTATTGTATTCTTATCACATGGGAAAACTAACGCTTATTAAGTTAAATAAAGTGGCCAACAAACGACATAACAGTAACAACAAAATATAATGAGTTATGATTCATAATTCAAACAGATTTTCAAATAAAAGTTAGTAAACAACCCAACAAAGTTATATGTTATATTTTACCCAGTACAGAACCGGACATAATGAGCATTGATACTTCGTGCTGCAGCCATGTTATCCTTATCACCAAGATTCCTACAATACGGAGCATGATTTAACATTTACTTTGAATTGATTAGAGAACAAATGCGAATTTTCATTATACTTCCATTTCTCTTGAAAACAAACGGTACAACATATTATTAATTCTGAATGTTATAACAGGCAACTGCTCGGAATAGATTACAGTTCTAGCTGTTGTTAGCTGCAAATCTAGACATTCTGTCACTCAAATTGGCACTTCAGACATGTTGTATGTAACTAGGCCATTCACAAAATGAGAATAAAAATGAATAGTGTCACTTGTATTTTTTTTAATAGCAGATTTTCGGAATAAACTACAGGCATCAAAATTGCGTTTTACTAGTAAAAATGAAAGCTAGTCTAATACGTTATGCGTATTGTCATATTAGTTTTACATTTTACGACTCAGGAAAGAAACATTTCCATCATGTATCAGATACTGGGCCATGAAGTCGTGTGAAGGTGTTATTGTTCAACCTGATGTGTCCCTTAACGCTGACATAACATTGCTTTTATCGCAGACGTTTTTGAAGAATCGTTGAAAACAAATTGTCTGATAAAAAAGACTGTAGCCTTTGTTGTGCAATGCCTGTGTTAATTAACACGAATGGAACAAGCAACTCAGTGTGTTTGTTGAACAAGTTGAACGTAAATCTAAGTTGATCAAGAGTGTGAAGAAAAAAATGTTTTGTTTTATGGAGAAGCTATAGTGTGGTTCTAAACAATCATCGCCTAAGTCGTTGCTTAAATAACTTAGTTGATTATGAATCGATGTAATATGGCCTGCTTTTTACTTTTTTTAGTTGCGCTCTTGATTTGGAATCGTTTTTACAATATATTGACACGTATCTAAATAAACAATATAAACATGCAAAATTAATAGCAGATATTATAAAAGATTAAAAACTGATTCCACTATTGACATGGAGAAAATTGTTAATCAACTTAAAATAAACTTCATATTCCCAAACAAGGTTTTAATATTATTTCTAATAGGCTAGTATTCGCATTATTAAGTTGTAAATTATAAAATATGAAACTACTTCAAACTATTTAAAAAAAAAACATCGGAAAAGTAAAACGTCTGTCATGGTGCCCAATTGGGACCATAAATATATTTAATCTAATATGCTAATGACCTTTTGACGTGTTTTTGACGTGGTGAACAGCCAGTTGCTTTATACGACTTGATTTAATCATTTATTGTCACTTTGTATAATTCCGTGTGTATATTTGTTAATTATTGTCACTAAATATTAAAAAAAAACTTGAATTTATAATTCGCATAAAAATTACTTTATTTTGTGAATGTGTCGATCTAAGTGTATATAAATGGATGACCAAAAAACAAAACAAAGTATGACGAAACGATTATATATTCAGAAAAATATACGTATTATTCACTATGTGTTTTTTTCCTTTTAAAGTCAGTTGTAAGCTGCGTTACTTTTATTGCTGATAACAAAGAACATCTCCTAATTCAATATATAAGATAATAGACGTTTCCACTTGATCGCAATCTGTAATCTCAGATAATAATTACAGACGATCCAGAATAGTTGACGCTGCTGTGTTGATGAGAATTTCGTCTGCTCTGTAAATGAATATATATATAAAGCCATATGTATGATATTATATACATTGATGCATACCCGTATAATCTGTCATCAACTGTAAAAAATGTATACGACACATTTTAACTTTTTAGTACTGTTAATGTAGCAACAAGACATTTGATTTCCTTGGATTTCTTTCACCCAGAAACAAATAGTTCTGCATTAGTTTTAACAGCACTTACTTACTTAATATATGATGCCGAGACATATAGGAATTAAAGAAACGGACGGATGTTGCCAGTCGACCGGATTATAGACTAGCACACAAATCATTTCAGGGCGTCAGAATTCAAAGACGTATGACGATAATTTCATCTTGACATATGCCAAACAAACAGTTACTGTTCGTTAGTTTGTTGAATAAATAAATCATGTTTAAACATTGTTTTGTCATATAGTAATGTTTCCACAAGCCTCTATTATTTTCATCAAGTAATCGTTTAATCCAACTGGCTTTTAAGGATAAAATAAATTTTCTTATATCAATCATTTTAAATCCGCCTTCATGATAATCTAACGTCAAAGTACTACGCTTGGTTTATCAGGTTTAGAATCCCAAATGAAATCAAACATGACGTTATTAATTTGTTTTATTTTTGCATTAGAGGTAACAGGTAGAACTGTTAACCGATATATTAATTTCGGGAGTGCATAGGTTTTTATAACTGTTTTTTCCCCCTAACAAACTTAGTTTTTTATGTATCCAGCTTTTGAAGCAGTTCTCAAAATCTTCTTATTTTGTGTCAAAGTTAAATTTTAATGTATTTTCACTATCAATGTAGAAGTATATTTCTAGCGATTTTGCTCGCTCAGAATCCCAATGAAATTTTTCAGGTAGTGGATATTTGTATATTTAAGGGAGCCAGCACGTAGAACAGTGCATTTATTTATGTTTAATTTTAAACCTGATATGTAGCTGTAATTATTTAAAACATTAACTAGGCTTTCAACGGTATTGTTTTAGCCATCTGTTATAAAAGTAACATCGGCTGCATAGAGCGTATTTTTTATTTCTTTTCCATGAAGGTTTACTCCTTTTATATTTTCAGTATTGGGTATTTCAAAGGACAGAAGTTCAATACATATGATAAAAAGATAAGGTGATAAAGAACATCATTGGCGAACTCCTCTGCAAATAGTAAAAAAATCTGACATGTGACCATTGTTTTAAATACAACTTTTAGAATCTGAATAGAATAGCTTTACCAAGTTTCATAATGAATCACCAAAATAAAAATGCTGTAACGTTCGGAACATAAAGTCGTGATAAAGACTACCAAAGGCTTTTTCAAAATCCCAAAAAACGAGAAGGGCTGAAAGTTTTTCTTGTTATACATAATCAATTATTTCGCATAAAAGTCTAATGTTTTCTCCTATGTAACGCCCTTTTAGAAAACTGGTTTAAGAGCTGTTGATAATTTTTATTAGTACTGGTTTGATTCTGTTTGCTACTGCCTTAATTGCTATTTTGTAATCAGTATTTAATAAACTTATTGGTCTCCAATTACTTAGATTAGTTGTATCCTTTCCAGTGTTTGGTATAAGGGTAATTAAACAATGTTTCTGTAGCTCATAAAGAAAAGTTGATTGAATTGATATAATATTGTTTTATGTTAGGCCAAATATTTTATAGAATTCTGTGGTTATTCCATCTGAAAAAGGACTTTTTTTATTTTGCCTTTGTTTTAGTTCTATTCCACATTCGTACTCTGTTAAAATACCCTCGCGTGTTGTTTTGCCTGTTTCATTTAGTTTGTTTATGTTTTCATGAAAAAAATTGTAATTTGTATCTTGACTGCACAGAAAGTTTGGTATATAATTCTTTTTGAGTATTTAAAATTTCTTGTTGAGTTTCAATTATCCTACTATTTATGTTTAAACGCCATATTATGTTTGATTCTGCATTTAACTATTTTATCTATCTTTGAACGAGTTAAAATGCCATTTATTTTGTTTTCAATTATACCATTTTATTCAGCTTTCTTGAATTCTAGTTCTGTTTTAATTTCATCTGTTAAATGCTGATTTGGTGGATGTTGAAATTCATTTTCTAATTGTTTTATATTTTTTTAGAGCTCATTCTCTCGTTTTGAATCATTTTTTTTTTGCGCTTGCATGTTTAATAGTTTCATTTCTTATGTTGCCTTTGATAGTTTCCCATAGAGTATTTGGGTTTGCTTCACTATTGTTGTTAACAGTATCTTGTATAGTGTAATAAATAATGTCTTGGTATTTTTTTGTATAATAAGGCTGTTATTTATTTTAAAGAAACCAGGTCCTCTAATAAGATTTATAATAGTGATGTTTACTGTAACGACAGCATGATCAGATTTGAAGCTTGCTTTAATGTGACTAGATTTAGTAGTATTTGCGAGATTTTCTGACATAAGGAAATAATCTAATCTTGAAATATTACTGGTTTTGTGTTTGAATGCCACGTAAATTGTTGTTTTTTTTGTCAAGGTGCTGTACTCGCCATATATCAACTAGATTATGTGTATCGATAATGGATTTCAAAGTTGTCCTTATGTTTTTATTTGTATCACATCTACCGTTTCGTTTATCAATATCAATATTTAAAACGGCGTTGTTAAAATCATCCCCTTTAATAAAGTTTTTGTCAGTATTGTCTATTAAATATTGATCCAGTGTTTTAAAAAGTTTCAAATCATCTTTATTTGGACAATAAATGTTTAACAGTGTTATTTCCTTATCATTTATTTTTAGTTCTAATTGTATAATTGATAATGTTTTATGAGCTTTGTCTGTTTAAAATAATTGCTACACCTTCGCTGTTACTGCTGTTACTGCTGTTACCTCTGAAAAATACGCCCATACCCCAGTCATAATTCCATTGATCGAGGCAATTAACTGAGAAATGTGTTTCTTGTAAAAGGCATATTGAATAAGATTGGTCTTTTAGCCAGCAGAATATTTTTTCTCGTTTATCCTTTTTGCCTAGACCTCGTACATTAAAGGAGCAGATATTTGTATTCATGTTAAGTTTTGTCAGGAAGAGTTTTAAAAGGATAGGCTACATATAGGAGAGAAGGGATAGTAATACATTTTGGAAAAGGGTACATGTTGATTAAAAACTTTCACGCACAGGAAAAGGACTTTCACAAAAAACGTGTGAAGGTCACGGGTCAATGCAATGATAATATATAATTGACACATTTCTTTCTTAGTGAAAAGTATTGGTCTTTTTCCATCAAAACATTTGTATATTTATGAATTTGCAGAATTATGTTAATAGCCATTTTGAATATGTACTTCTATGAATTATGTTTTTTGGAATAAGGGAGAAAAACAAACATACTAAAAAATAAAAGTACTAATAGTGGTGAAAAAAACTCAACTGTAAGTTTACTTTAACGCAATAAGCGAGTTTCAATAAAAGTTAGATCTAAGAAAAGCCACAAACCAATAAACACAAAAAAAAAAGTAAATTAAAACAACAACACCTAGACCAATAGCAAAGTACACCTGTATGACTAAACAAAGAAGGGAAAATTCTTCAAACTGTTGAATTGGATAACAACACTAGAAATAAACATAAAAGGAAAAGCTACAACACTATATACATACCAGAACAAAACAAAACACTGTTTTAAAAAACAAAAACGTTAAAAGAAACAGAATTGAGCAAAGTCCTATCTTGAATTATGACATAATCAGTATATAGATTGTGTTGTGTTTTCATCCCAAACAGGGAGTATACTCATAGGCAATATGTTTTTAAATAGGTTTACATATAATGATACCAAGCATTTTACAACGATTTCCGTATTTTTGTTTGCAATTTAGAATATATATACATACGCATACACCCATACATACACAAAACGTATATATGTATATATATATAAATATACATTAACATGCAAACACATATGCCCTTGAACGCATACACATACATATTCAGTTACGCATATATACATATATACGCACGCATGCACTCACGCACACACCTATTCATACATACATACATACATACATACATACATACATACATACATACATACATACATACATATATGTACACGCACGCACGCACACACGCACGAACGACGCACTACACACACACACACACACACACACACACACACACACATATATATATATATATATTGATTTATTTAAACAATGTTCTGGAGTTTATATTAGGAAATATCTTATATGAGCGTTTTATTGAATTGTTGGTAAAGGAAAACTTGTAAATCTGAGTAGATCCATCGCTCACAGCATGCGACTTACAATCTTTCTCAAATAGTTTCAGGATCGAACTGAGCTCGAACACACGACTTCAGCAGCGAGAAGTAAATGGCCAGTACTGAGTGTTTCGTCAATAATCCATCGAGTCGAGTCTTGGACCAACTGTGATATCTGGCGTTAGAAGTAGGACTCCCCAACTCGATTTTTTTAATATCATTTATTGTCTGTCTTTGTATTATTAGATGTGGGTTGTTTTCCGGCTTAAAAATCGTCGTAAACGTAAACCAACAATTACTCATAATAGTTTTAAGTTTAATCCAAATGAAGCCAAGTTGGCTCAAATGATGCAGAAAGTAAAATATTTTCTGAACATACAATCATTTAAATGTCGATCAAAATTTGAACAAAAAACGGAGGATTTGTCATATTTACTCACGTTGATTTTTATTGGAAGTTATTTTGTGAAATGCAGCACTGTCGCTTACAGAACAGAACAGAACATATATTCTATTTGACTTATACATAGAACATCGTTATAGCTATACATTTATTAACAAATATATTTAGATCATGTCACGTGTAAACACACACACACACACACACAAAAAAAAAAATAAATAAAATATATATCTATATACATATACTTTCATATAGCAGTGTTCGAGTGCTGAAATTAAATGAGGATGACAACATTCAACTGTGTCGAAGACAATTTAATAGATAAAGCACATTTTATATATTTTGCTAGCTTAAAAAGAGTATTTCTATTATCTGACTGTAATAATTCTATGATTCGAATCATACTCGGTCTCTGAAAAAAATAGTTGCCAATACATTGTTGTCTTAAATCTAAATAGCAGGTGACATATCAAAATAAAATGAAATTCAACTTGTAAATCCTGCGAATTAAAATATGGACAGAAGCGTTTATTTCTAGGAGTTCTATTTCTCGCATTACGTTCTGTTTGTATTCTGAATAAATGTGACGATAATCGAATTTTACAAATATATATTCTGAAATCACATGGTAACATATCTAAATATTGTTCGTAGGCAAAAGAAGTTTTAACATTATTACACCTAAGGTTTGTTTTAAAGGTTTGATATGAACTTGTTCACTATCTGGAACATAATGCAAAACTTCAAATTTAAAATGGATGCAACCATTGTGAAATGATTAAAGTATCAATTTCCTCAAATATTTTTTTTTTGGCTTTTAACGAGATGATATTGCATGTTTAACTTAATGGAAATTCGCAGTTAAGTAACTCGACATTTTTTTTCATAAACATTTTCTTTATCAGATTAATTATTGCGTACGTCAATATTATTAAACATATCATTGGATGAATATAAAAATATATATATGATTAAAATGATTATAAAAAATTTCCGAGCTTAAAGTAGACAACGATTCGTTTTACAAGTTTCAATACGTCTTATTTCATCCCATAATTTCTTAGGGTTATTTATAGATAATTTATGTAATACATATTTTTGTTGGACTGTATATTTATATTTAGCTAACCGTTTTTTTTTCTTATAACGTATATCATTTCACTGGCAATTTATTAACCTACTTTTACGATACTCTTTGTTTGTTTTCCGCACCTCTGCATGCTCGCGTTTACATTCCGATTGTGTAACAGAGGCTTGTTCCAAATACGGAATGCGAGCAATTGTACAGGGTGTTTGCAAAATTATTTACACCTACTTTAATATCTATGTTTTTGGAAATTAAACTTTCAACGATATCCTCAAAGTTATATGATTCTAAAGCTAAATAATTTTTTATAAAAATCAGTTTTATTTTCATCCAATCAAAATTTAGAAGTAACTGCAGGTAGGCCTGCTTGCTTAATATTCGGGTGGCACTTTCGGCGTTTTCCAAATTTTGGTATCAAAAGAAAGAGCTTGATTGTAATTTACCATAGTAATCTTTTCTATTTTAAACTAAAAGAATGGAAGACATTCAACGTTAAAGGTTTTTTTTTCACGATACTTTTCTGATTCTTGGCGCTTTGTTAAGTATGAAATGATAAAAAAAACAATCTACATAAAATTCATACTTCTGTGATATGAGGTCAAAATGCTTTGTCAAAACTACCACACTAGCATTTTGTTAAAATGTAACTAATCATTTGGTAAAAATTATAACAATTTTATTTGACAATTAGAAATGGTCAACCTTTTTATTGACCTTACCTTGGTTTCAAAATGGCAATGACCGAGCGATGTTCCGATTCAAGGTTTACCAAATTGTCAAGTGATTCCCCGTCTCGGCTTAAGTAACGTGCTCGCATATCAGTTCAGGTGAACCCACGTGACATAATGCTATGGAGCATGCGAAACGAGTATTTTTTGCAAAAAGTGCAACGACGTATTTTTAAATTGCGCCGCTCCATGATATAATCATTTTAACTCAGCAAAATGCGCCGTTGCGCTTTTTGACTAAAATACGAATTTTGCATGAAGTTTCATGAAGTCTGCAAAAATGTGTCCTAAAGCGGGCACTTTTCCATCGTATTTTGCACCGCTCCATATCATTTTGTCATGTAGGTTCGCCATAGTGTTCTATGTGTTACAGACAGACGCTTGCAGGAAGAACTATCTAGGTAAAGTACTGTTTCTAGCGTCTATCGATTCAACGAACTTTAAAATAAATTCATGTATGTCTGAATTATCCTGTGTGTCCTTAAAGTAAATCAAATCACCTCCACTGCCTCTTATCATAATGACATATTTTACCACAAACAAATAAGAGCACGATGGACTACGTACCATACAACATAATAATTTGAGATAATTGCAAGTATATAGAATGTTAACACAACCCTGAATTGTAGATGTCTACTTTATTTTTAACACCCTAAGATTATCAACTGACGATTTCTATAGTTTTTGTCATTTTTCCTATTGATTGTATTTTTTAAACCTATTTTGTTTAGGGAATATTAGAAAAAAAAAATTAACGTATATTCTTTATAACTAACAAACAACACACCTTCCTTTGAATTTTGTATAAAAATGTAGGTTTTACAATAAATACACAAAACTGTCTCAAATTGTTTACAAATATTTTTAATTACAACTAATACGAGACGCACATGGGTGCACAACGATAATATTAAATGCCCTGGAAAAAGGTAGATGTAACTGTTCAGATTATAAAAAAAATCATTACGCGCCTTGTGATATTTTTTGCACTTTTAATTATTAGAAGTACGTCGGCGATATACCTCCATTTTACTGTAAAATACAAGCAAGGAGGCAACCGGCTGTTAAATTTACTATTAATTTAGCAAACCGTCACATAAAATAGGCCGCTCAATTTATCATGTTGTTTAATCTCACCCGATGCATTAAACCTGCACTAAGATATCTCTCGTAGTACATACGAGTACCTGCGCCGTTATTTTTGATATCAATTACAAATGACCTGGAGCGAAAATCTAACACATGGTATTTTAAAACTGTTATCTCTCTAAAACATTAAAGCTGTATATTTTAAATGGAATATACCGTTCATGTTTTCATTCTAAATCACGACCTCTGTCGGATGAATGAGAGCCATACGAAGAGTGCTTCACAAGGACGAGTCATGTGATTGCAGTGTTAGACAAGCTCTTTGGACCTTCGTTGTTTGCTTTTCGGCTAAAGGAAATAAGCAATATGTTGTTTTCCCACAATCTTGCACACGTGCATTGATATAAATAATATCACAGTTCAGGTTACAGAACGGTTATTATAGATAGAATGATCCAAAGTCCATTGCATGCCTCGTGAAATAAGATGGTTGAGCTTAAATGTACATCTGATTGGGTTAAAGTCCATTTTAGTATGAGAAATCACATATAAATCTTCATATGCTTGTTTATAATATAGAACACAGATTTCAGACACGGGTGGTTATCTTCTTGGACTTTGAACCTCTATGTCATTACATTACATTAACTCGGGTATATAACCATTCTCCTGTCTCAATACCCTTAGCTGTTCATTGAATACCCTGTTCATACTTTTTGTGAAGTCGTTTAGATTCAGATCACAATATGCTGAAGCTAGCCTTGCTGTGCGTGCTTGTTGTAGGAACTTACGGGACATTGGTATGGAAAGACTGCTGTAAGTAAATCTTTATTTTATTTATTAATTGTTTTAAATGTTAACATTTCTAACATGTTGCAGGTTATATATGCCACACAGCTTTATTGATGGATGAAGAACACAGAATTATTCCGATTAGAACCACAGTTTTTTGCATATTTGTTACTTTACGTTTACGACTGATTTTTATCGTAAGTTGTTTTGTGAAATGCATCCCTGGACACTGGCTCAACCTGAAATCATGATGATTTTACGGAACCATGCATTATACGTGTTCGCTGTTTAACGATGCTGAAGCAGCCCTGGTAAACGTTCTTGTGTAAAGTTTTTGGCCTAACGAAAGCAGCATGAAGAGCATTAAGACCTATCCGTTACTGGACCGTTAATGCTAATCATGTTGACCTGTGTGTATTTTCCACCTGTCGGGAAGGTTAATAGATTGCTAAAATGTTTATTTGTTCGTTTTTTCTGTTCGTGTCGTTATGTAATGCGATTTCCACTTGAGCTATATAGCATGCATTGTTACGTGTGGACTCATCTCCAATATCATTACATCTATGAACGTATTGCCAAATAAAGAATTGTCTCTTTCTACTTCACTTTTAAAAAATAAGTAACAGTTTTCAGAAAAAAACAAAGAAAAGAAGAAGAAGAAATTTTATTGAACCTAACTATTACAGTTTCACATCATACAAAACATATATACAAGTATACATCAATCGAACATTTTAACAATTACAAAAGATTAAAATCTACATTTAGGTCTAAATCACATTAATTGATTAAGAATGCAATTCTAATTATTTTCTATATTAATTATAAAGTTTCCAAAGGAAGATGAGCTCATATTGACTGTTTCTTATGGAACCCCTTTTACATAGTGACTCTGAAAGAAATTTACTAAAATTTATGATTTAGTTTATTGTTTGTTGATTGAAGAAGAGATAAAAATATCGACATGTTAGGTTTCTGTGTATATATGACAGTTTGGTATATTTACGTCTTATTTCTCTGTATGTTTGACATATAAACACACACTGGTATTCGTCTTCAACATCATTATTGCTAAAAAGGCAAAATACGTTCGTGTTGTTCAAATTGACCACGTTCATGCGAAATATGTTGTATCACAACCATTTACCAGAGTTTTGTCCCTTTCCTAAAAAGACCTAGTAAGGGTCTGGGTCAGATTTCACTAATGATCTAAAGCTGAAATTGTCCTCAACTAAAAATGATTTTTTAGTTTATAGTAATTTATTTTAGCTGATTGCGGTGAAAGCTCGGGGCTTATATGGACCGCTCTCGAGTCCGCTTCCTTGATAGAACCAACAGGGTGTTGTTCTATGAGAGGAATCTGGTCAAGCTGGGGATTGAACCCGCAAATTCTGGCGTGAGCGACCAAAACTCTATCCATTACGCCACCGCACCGGTTTTTTTAAATCATTGCTCGATCTCCTTACGCATTAAATGGCCACACGGAACTGAAGTCCGAACAATCTTAATTGATTGGTAGAGGATAACATGCAACATGATCAATGTAAATGAAGTTATAGTGGTTCAAAAATTAGAGCTAAGGAACATCTCAAGTTGGGATGTTTAGTGAAGCGTTGGTCTGCACAGTTGCTGCGGTATATCTAATCTAAAATGTGCATCATGTAGGCTCATAAATTTCAAAAGTACAGTGAAGTGAAAATTATTCTAAATTGCCGTTTTCCTTCTGAAAATTAGTTTTCTTCATGCACTGTATCGTCAGTAAGACTCTGATCATTGTATTGTTTCTTGGTGTATTTGTTAGATTTGAAAGTTTTCTATATTCCAAATTCCAGAACGTATGAACGGGTTTGCAGATTATACGGCTGCCCAAATCAATCAGTTTAATTGGTCTATGCGGTTTCAACATGCTTTTGACTTATATTTACAGCCAAAGACGTATCGACACAAGCACTGACCATACACGAGTTTGACATTTCTCAAAACCCAATTGTATTTCCTGGCAATTTGTCCGTCACACTAAATTTGACGATAAACAGAGCTATCGACCATTTGTTCATTGACACCAAGCTTGCAAAGAAAAGCGGGCTATTCCAAACGCTCTTAGATGTGCCGTGCATTGGAAATACAAACATCGGCTCTTGGTATGTTGTTTTGTTCAAATTATTGTTACATGTATGCATTCCATATGCGGATCCAGAATTTATAGGGCATTTTTCATAATTATGAATGGGGCTAGACCCCTGACATGTCCACATATACATGGAAATATAAAGTCGGTATTTGCTGTTCACGATTAAAGAAATAAAATATTGCAATAACTGCAAGTTTCAACACATTGCGGGTTATATAAGATATTAAGTTTTATTGACGGTCGATACCCGAGAAGAACCACTGTCCATCCGCAAGTAACATGCAAATTTTATCACAGGACGTTTTTGGAACGAGTTATGCTTGAACCCACGACCTTTGTATCAAAAATCAGATTGATTGATTGAATATTTAGCGTCATTTTTATGCCATCGAGGGCTAACAGACGATCAGTTAACCTAACCACTGTTTCCTGGGATTAACCAGTACTCGAGCACACCCCGTCTCCGCAAGTAACTAATAACCTTTCCCACTTGAATCAGTGGTGAGAGACAAATGATAATGAGACACAATGTCGTTTATCAATCATCACGGAGACTGTTGCCGTGCGGGGGATTTGAACTCACGACCCCTGGATTGATAGTCAGACGCCTAACCGACTGAGCTAATCGGGCTCAGTACAAACATGTATAACCACAAGTCTATGATATCAATTCTGCAGACGGCAAACAGGATATATATATATATATATATATATATATATATATATGTATATATATATATAAAGTCACAAAACGCCATTTTAGATCTGGTGTTTATTAATATTAATAATATTAATAAATGCATTCTTTTTGCAGCTTCAGAAATTTCCAGTCGGTCAAAAATAGAACGTTCTATTTTTATGGAATAGAAAAAAGAAGTGATTTCATTGTCTTAGAAAGTAGGACAACATCTAACCGGTTTTAAATGTTGTCCTACTTTCTCAGCTAATGAAATCGCTCATTTATTTCAAAATAGAACGTACCATTTCACATAGAAACTTCCACTTTCCATTCCATGAAAAATAAAACGTTCTATTTTGAACCAACTTCTCAAGCTACAAAGACAATGCTACATAGTTATTTACTACGGTGGCGAATCCACGTGACCTTATGATGAAAGTTGACGGAAAAGTGTCCGGTTTCTGTTAACATTTTTGCAGATTACTTTCTTAAAATTAACATTTCATGAAAAAACACAAAATAATGGCGAACGCCATCTCTGTTAAAAGATGAACCCTCGGTGCTATAAACTGGCCATGCAAAACTCATATTTATTTTTGCAAAATGTGTAACGGCGTATATTAAATTTTTGTAAATTCTACCGCCCCCATCTTTTCAACTGAATATACGACGTTGCACTTTTTGCAATTTATACGTCTTTTGCATGGCTACTTAGTCAGTTAAGTTACTTATTTATTTGACTTTGACTGTGAAACATGTTGCGCTCGGAGTCTTCCTTTGCAGAACCAGTACTAAGCATATGCGAAAAGACAGAGTCTGGCACATATAACCGTGACGAGAGATCGATCCCACGACTCTCTGATCATGGCTCTGAAGCTCTACTACTGGACCACGTGCTCCACTTAATAGCACCGATAGGTTCATCTCCGTGCAGAGACGGTGTTCGTCTTTGTTTTGTGAATTGCATGAAATATTAAGAAAGTGTTTAGCAAATTGTTACCTTAAGCTGACCCTTTCTTTCGATTTTCACACCAGTCCATATATAATAACAGGTCAAGTCGATTCGCTGTCGCATGCAGCTACAAAATGAACGCAATCCCTAAAATTCGTACTCAACTTCAATGATGAACATCTAAGCCGGTTAGAAGTTACTTGGAATTTTCTAATAAAAATACCATATAACTTCTAACATATACTTTGTTAGCTATTATAGAATCAGAAGACATGGACTGTTTAAATAGAAATGCCCATGAATGTCTTTTATATCATATTTCCTTAAACATTAAATATCAATACACTTTACGTCGATTTTAAATCAAACGGAGGTGCATATCTCAATGTTATGTAGTTTATGAATTTTAACAAATGTATGGCAGCTTATTATATTCAACAAAATCACTTAAACCAGTGCATACAATAATGAGTCATTGAATTTGTTTCTGGGAAGAAAGACTTCATGACGGTGCTCGCAACTTTTTAGGGAACAATTTATTAAATAGTTTTAACGAAAACAAATCCCGGGCCCCATGTACTGGTACACGGGCCAATGCGTAGCTTTTAGTTTAAACTTATTTATTTTACTTCGATTGTGAATCAAGTTCTTACAACTTAGGCGGCAAATCATGCTCGAAGTCTTCCTGGCTAGAACAAGTACTAAGCATATGTGGAAAAGTGTCTTGATCAAGGACACCACACATAGCCGTGGCAGAGGATCGAACCCACGACCCTCCGATCATTGGTTCGGTGCTATACTACTGTGTAGATCTAACCATAATATCAACGTACTTGAAAGTACCGATAGCTATATCTAACCATAATATCAACGTACTTGAAAGTACGTATAGCTAGATCTAACAACAATATCAACGTACTTGAAAGTACTGATAGCTAGATCTAACCATAATATCAACGTACTTTAAAGTACTTATAGCTAAATCTAACAAAAATATCAACATATTTGAAAGTTCTAATAACTAGATCTAATCATAATATCAACGTACTTGAAAGTACTGAAAGCTAGATCTTACTATAATATCAACGTACGTGAAAGTACTGATAGCAAGTTCTAACAATGATATCAACGTACTTGAAAGTATTGATAATAGATCTAACCATAATAGCAACGTGTGATACCAACGTACTTGAAAGTACTAATAGCTTGATCCAACCATAATACCAACGTACTTGAAAGTATCGATAGCTAGATCTAACCATAATAGCAACATCCACAATATATTTTTATTGTTTGAATTGTTTCTGCTTGCATATATAAAATATATGAAAAAAACAATGTCCTTGTCTGGCAATGATCAACACCGCAAAGCTGGATCACGATGACATAACAAAAGCCCGGCTTATAGCACGACTGTATTTGTTTGAAATAGTCTCGGATTATTCCATTGCGCTATTCTTTACATCTACCTGTATGAAAATATATTTCAGTTCAAACATTGACGCGTGCTCAATTTTGGATGACATTTTGAACGGTTCGACTGTTGTGTCTGTCGAGCTGGGCCAACAAATAGATACGATATTATTGGCTGCACTTGGGCACCATGCCACGTGCCCTATCAAGCCGGAGACCGTCCACATTATTAACCAGGTCGTCACCTTGCAGCCGTTACCAGGGTTAATAAGCCAAATTGGAAATGTAAGTTTAGCGTTTATAACCGTATATAGGTTAGAGGTTTTGGATTGGATTGGATTTTGCAAATGTTTAAATCGATATTTGAAATAACTATCACGTATGCACTGTTTGAGGACTTGCTCCTTGACATTCAGAGTCGGATTAACCAAAGTCAACAATTATGTAACCACTGTAACGGTAGTCTTGATAACCTTCGACGCTTATTTTTATTCTAAAGTTTAAGCGTTTTTACAATTTCTTCTTTGAAAAAAAAATGTATATGTGTTTTTAAAAAGTTTAATATATATCTTAACTATTCGCCTACAATGCGGTTCGAACCATCAATAATATGACACAGATTTGCCTAGAAAGCTGGTATCAGCATCAAATTTTCAGTGGCGATTTCTAAAATACTGACCATTCAACACATGGTAACAAAATAAATTACTGCAACAATATAAAGCCCTGAACAAAAATAAAAAAAGAGAACTAAAGTTTTACTCTTACCTCCTTCAACTGAAGGCCCGGCTAATTAAAGGGAGATAATAGTGGTGTAAGTCCTGAACAACGACAAGTGTCGTTCGAAGATGATTTATTCTTATGTAACGGACAAAATCGAAATCAAATTGCCTCACGTGCCTCATAAAATTATGATACGTCAGTAAGTGTATTGCAATTTTAAGCGGGAATTTTATTTTAGTAAACAAAGGTTAAGATTTTTGGTATAAAATTGATATTTTGACATGTTTTAATGATTATCCTTCTTGCAATTAGGACCTAGAGAGTTTATCTAAGCAGAAAATATTTTTTGCTTATTTTAAAGTTGTGAGAGAAAAATAAAATCAACAATAACACAACTCACATATGTCTAATGCCTTTAAGCAATGCCTTATGCTGGCTATATGTCCTTATGTTTAACAAATCACCTGCCGTATTATACACGCACGCACGCACGCACGCACGCACGCACGCATATTATATATATATATATATATATATATTTGTTTCAGGGTGATTACGTCGTCCAAATAAAGATAAAAGATGACTCCACAAGTACAGAAGATGTCGGCTGTTTAAGCTTTGAAACTGGTATAAGAAGAATGGATACGGGAGGTTTGAGTGTGGGGAAGAAATAAGCAAAGGCAGATCAAGAATTAATAATCAGTGATACAGCGTGATTCAAGGACTTGCTCTAGCAAACATCATGTTTTGCTTTAATTGAAATTTTACTCTTAATGATAAACGAGAGAATTGTGACATTGCCAACCATGGTTATATTTTGCACTTCAAAGCACCAAGCTGTCACGTAATAAACGAAAACAAATAAATAAAAATATATAAGTCCTAACAGTTAAATCAACACTTATCCCCACTACATTATATAGTTCTTCATCGATTCATTATTTATGTCTTGATTATTTAATAAAATAACAAACGCAAACTATTATGATTTTTTAATAACTACCATGCAAGAATTCATAATCCCGCTTCACACGGGCATATGAATGGGTTAGTCCATTCCGTAATCCCGCTTTACGCGGGCATATGAATGGGTAAGTCCATTCCGTAATCCCGCTTTACACGGGCATATGGGTAAGTCCATTCCGTGATCATCCCACTTTACGTGGGCATATGAATGGGTAAGTGCATTCCGTGATCCTGCTTTACACGGGCATATGAATGCGTAAGTCCATTCCGTAATCCCACTTTACACGGGCATATGGATAAGTCCATTCCGTGATCCCACTTTACGTGGGCATATGAATGGGTAAGTCCATTCCGTTATCCCGCTTTACACGGGCATATGAATGCGTAAGTCCATTCCGTAATCCCGCTTTTCACGGGCATATGGGTAAGTCCATTCCGTGATCCCGCTAAACACGGACATATGAATAGTAATAATAATATTAATAATAATAAGTGTTGTTGGTTAAGTTACGTGTCTTTGAATTGTCAAATTAATAACATATCTTTACAATAAAATCTCGAATAGTTTATTGACCTGATACGCTAATAACCCTGAGTTAAGACTTGTATTTTTAGAGTGTGTTCTTCTTGGCCAAATTATCCAAATAAAGCGTTTACTTTGAATTTTATCAGAAAAAAAAAAATAATATATTCATTTTTCCACACCGGGCCTTTTGTGTACCGAGAGTACAGACACGTGATCCCGGTTATCTTTGAACCTCGACCCATCGTGTCATTACATTTCTACTTTCATCCAAACCCTGTTGTTATTCCTGGAAAGCTGGCTCTCACAATATCGTTGACGATATACCAGCCAATCGACCATGTGTTCATTGACATCAATCTTGCAAGGAAATCCGGATTATTCGACACGCCACGCTATTTGCCGTGCATTGGAAATGCAAACTTCGGCTCTTGGTTTGTTGTTTTGTACAGCGTAATTGCTGCATACATGTCGGCTTTAGGCGGGTATATGATATTTCTTTTATAATGCCATGGTGTTCACAATTGATAGGAGGTGGTATCCAGTTTGATTAATTTCATAATAATTATTGAATTATTGTTGTTTTAAAATATTGTGGGATGGTGTTCTGACCCATTCTCGAAATATGTACATGTACATAGGAAATATATACATACACATACATTATTTGTTAATAATAAAATGTAAAGTAATTATCGGCTAGTAAGAGGAATAATATTATGGTCGCAACTTTAATCTTTAGTCTCGTCAGGTTCCTCTACACATAATATGTATCTATGGCACCGGGTTGAAATATAAGATTGATTGATTGATTGATTGATTGAATATTTAGCGTCATTTTATTGCCATCGAGGGCTAACAGACGATCAGTTAACCTAACCACTGTTTCCTGGGATTAACCAGTACTTGAGCACACCTCGTCTCCGCAAGTAACTGATAACTTTCCCACTTGAATCAGTGGTGAGAGACAAATGATAATGAGACACAATGTCGTATATCAATCATCACGGAGACCGTTGCCGGGCGGGGGATTCGAACTCACGACCCCTGGATTGATAGTCAGACGCGTAACCGACTGAGCTTATCGGGCCCGGCTGAAATAATAGAACCTATTCAAAAAGAGCCGAGAGGCGACCATGTGCACGCCCATTAAAATATGGATGACCATAGCAAATTTTTATTTATTCGTCAGCAATTTGCAAAAAATCAGCAATTAACAAGATATAAGCGATCAGCAAAAATACAGCAATGGGCAAAATATCAGTTATAGGCAAAATATTAGCAAGAATCGGCAATATACAAGTGTCAGCAATTAGCAACTTATCACAGCCAAATATGTGAGCAGACCTGAGAGCTGCCTGCTTTTGTGATTGAGCAAAACTCCGTTCTCAAACAAACAACTGTTTAATTTTGTTCGAGTGATCAACTCCCACCTGCAAAGGCGATGCAGTCGAAACTGCCACTTTGTCAGAGGGAGCAACCACCCGAATATTAGTTGTTAAAAATGAATGATTCAATCTTTAGTCACCTAATGATTTCCTACTAAGGACCATAGTTTTGACGAGATTGTTAAGGTGTCCCTCCCCTTGGGATAACTGTTTCCGTGGGAACCAATATAAGATTCTCATAATCGAGGATCTTTTATTTGACTGAGATGAATGGGATAAAAATGGAATAGAAACATCTTCCCTATAGGTTTAAATATTAAGCAGGGAATCAGCAGAGCCTCGTCCTTGTATGTGACTTTGACCCCTTGGGTGAGATTATTTCTATCCCACCTGAATTCATCCTAATGCATTATCATAATCTTGAATATTCTCAAATGAACGAACAATAAACGGAAATCATAAAAGTATCTTGTTTCTCCGTGTCATCGGAAGTCACGTGTAAAACACACAAAAAAGGTGTTTTTAGTAAACACGTCGTTCCAGTTGACTTGTGTTATCATGCTGTATAGCTTATAAATTACAAACATGTTTATATTGTTAGATCTCTATATATATAGTAACCAAAACTCCACCAACACGTATAGACACCAAATTAATGCAGGCAGTGTTTTCTTGAACACCGGATAAGGATAGCATTTTTTTTACCGAAGTTACATATTTCTATATATCACCCCAGGGCCGAGATTTCTCTTGCTGTGATGTTGGAACCATTTAGCTGACGTAACGTATAAACTATAAGACGTAAATCATATAATTAATCGTCTTTAAAGCGGTCGTTATAAAATCTATAATGATAAATTAAGTTAAAATAATTATTAAATATGTTTTGTATGCACGAAAAAGAATCATTCATGGCTTTTTTTCAGTTCAGATAAAAACTCCGTCCCGAGGGATAACTGTTTTGGCCTCGTTCTCGCCACTTTCCCATTTATATTTTATCCTCATAAAATGGGTGCTATGAATGTGATATAGCATAATTTAGCAGTTAAATATATTACAGGTTGCTGAACGTAGCCCTGTGATAATATAGCCTACAATATTACACAACTGTATAGATCAGTGTATTAGTTGGAAATAGTCCTTGTTTAATCTATTGAGATGTTCTTTATATCCTTATGTCACAAATATGGGGTACCGTTTCACTATTTTACGATAATAAGTGATATCACTTATTCGAAAAGGAGATATCACTTATAAAAAATGAACTAGTGATATTACTTATTCGAACAAGTGATATCACCTGTTCGAATATGAATAAGTGATATCACCTATTCGAACAAGTGATATCACTAGTTCATCTTTAATAATTGATATCACTTGTTCGAATATGTGATATCTTTGTTGTGCCGTTTTACTATCTAATCTCAATTAATGATATCTCTTATGCCAATAAGTAATATCACTTATTCGAATTTGTGATAACACAATTATTTGTCGTTTGTTACATGTCTTCTTACCCGCTCGGTGCGCAATGTCAATATCCTGCCTTTTGAGCTAAAGCCCCGGCATATTGTTGTTTAGTGTCTCAATTACCAGTGATGTGGATTTTTCTGCAATCTCAGATCAAGTCTCTGTTATGCCGGTGACTCTGATATTGTTTCGACGACTGTATTGTTCGAGGTTATTGAATTTCTCTTTGATCTTGTCATCATCTGTTTCTATCTTTTTTCTATGCTTTTCATCCTCTTTTACATGTTCTTCTACTTTCTCTTTTAGCTCTTTACTTCTTTTCTTGGTTTATCATTCTCTTCTTCTTTCTCGGACAGTTGTTTTCCTTCTAGAATTTCAATTCTTTTAAAACAGATTGTAAAAACTGTTTTTACATCATTTCTTGAATAATTATTTTTAAGTATCCATCATCTTCTGTTATAACATTTGACAGCGTTTTGTTTATTTCTGTTAACTGTTCTTTAATGTTAGTGCCTTCTATCATATTCTGCTATTCAACTTCCTGCATTATTTTCGAATGTTTTTATTTGTTGATGATATACTTGTTTTTGAACTGGAGCTTTTATCTGTTTTAAGTTTTTCTTTGCTAATGCTGCATTCCAAGTCACTTATAATCGAATTGTCACTTTTTTCCGTTTCTTATCATTTTCTAGATCGGAATTCTCATTCTCTGACATTATTTTTTGTACACTATACCTGAAAGAAAAATTTAGCGTAGCTGGTTTACCGCTTTTGAAAAACCAATACTTGATAGTGTCACATAGTAAGAGTAATTATGGTGTATCTCACTACTGGACCAGGTATAGCGGCATATAGTTTAGCTTGACACTGTCCGTGACTCTAAGTTTGATATTATCAAATATGCATATTGCAAAGTTATATTTTCTGCTTTGTTTTAAAACGATAAAGGATGTTGTTGATATGGCATGATTACCGAATGTTCATGTTCTAAAATATCCATATAAATTTTAAACTATTTCACGTAACTTATTTATTTCCAAATTGTAAACAAACATTCCGGATGTGATGTGATGTACCTGCTGGTACCATTACTTCTTACCCAGTACTTTTGTTTTAGTTTACATTACTAGCAACGAACTATTTATTCCACAAACAAAACGTCCAAACATGTCCATTAAGGATATGACCATTTTATATACATGTATGCATTCATTACTATCTATACACGATGTACATGTCTGGAAAGTTACATGTGTCATCTGATTACATACATGTTTTGGTGTGATCCTGTTAAATATTCATTACATACAAAAACTATTCATACCATATGCAGCGAAAAGTACATTACTAATCATTTTACATACACATACATGTAAAAAAATTATCGTTTTAAATATTCATTACTTTGCACACGCTTTGTAACAAAACTGACCAGGATAATCAGTTTATATAATAATTTGTAGTTACAGCATCCCGTTAAATATTCATTACTGTCATCACGCTATGGAACTATTGCGTATTAGAGAGCGTATTGACTCGACAAAACTGTCACTGCTGATATTATATATTAACGTTGCAGCTAAAATCACCTTCGTTTTTCATCTATTTAATTCATTTGATATACTAGGCACAAATCAATAACTGCACTCGAAAGTAACTAGAAGAGGGGCATTCGAAACTTGTTGTAGTATAGGAAAATGAATCTTACATTGATAAAACTGTCTATTTCAGACCCTCGAAATATCGTCCTGCATATCTAAAACACTTTTCTAACGTTTAATCGGTATATTACAGATACAGTGAAACACCGCTCATCCAACCTCCTGAAGGTGACAAAGGGGAACATTTTGTGCATAAACACTTTTAGTAACAGTAGTGTGTCCAGGTACCGACATCCGTGCCACCTTTTTGTCAGAATCAAACTATGGCATAAATAACACGTTTCACAGAATTAATTCTACTTGCTATTCGAGGCCTTTTCCCACTTTCACCTTTCCATTCTTTATTATCTCCCTTTCATTTCAGTTAAAAAAATACAATACCCATGTTTCATCACAGAAAATATCTCGTGCAGAAATCATACCTATCTAAAAATGGATGGACCATTTAAACCATCTTTTACTCCAAGGTCAAAATGTGTGTTATCAAAATGGCGCAAGCCTTCCTCAAATTCAGTTGATCTTTTAATATATAAAATACTGCGGACGGATTTAAGCCATGTATCTAGGAAATATCATCCACAGCGTCTATCCTGATATCTTCATACATATATTTCCCGTCCCGCCCTGGAGTCATCAACGATGTTACGTTACTTGTAGATACTTATTCAACAAATAACATTGAACATCAATGGAGATGCGAGTGGGGCTGTTTTTAATTATTGTTCTAGTTATAGTGTAACAACTGTAATTTTATTCACAAATTCGTTAATTTTTAAAATAGCAATCACTATTTTAAAGTTCCAAAATCTTTCAATACAATTCAGATATCGAATTTTGTTGTTGAAAATTATTTTTAAACAAACTTTCTTTGGAAGACAGTGTTAACTTAGAAGGTATGTTAACCGAACATGAATGTTTATATACGTTAAAATATATGAAAAATATTAAAGTGTCAATCTATGTCAATTTTACTTTGGAGTTTTACCAGATTTTTTTGAAAGATTTGAGTGTTTATTTAATTAATTCGATAAATTATTGTTATATAATTATTCAAATCTTTACGAATTACTCAAATCCTAGGCATAATCACTTGTTTACAAGATTACGGTAAATCTAAACTTAAAATAAAACTGGCACCCTATTTCGTTAATTAATGTTGACACTAAAAGAGCTTCAAGAACCATTGCAAAAAAATTAAAAACTGTTCTCCCAAAACTAATATCTGAAACACAATTAGATTTCATGAAAAATAAGCAAATAGTTGAGTCAACTAGATTAATCTCAAATATATTCGAACAATATGAAATAATGACATGTCGAGTTTTTTAGTTCTGTTAGATTTCAAAAAAAGCCTTTGACCCTCTTAAATGGAACTTTATTAAAAATGCTTTAAGATTTCTTAATTTTGGCAATTCAATTTTACAAGGGTTTAAACATGTTTTAATGAAGTATCAAGCTGTGTTTTAAATAATGGTCACTGCTCTGAATACTTTTCTATAAAACGTGGTGTAAGGCTGGGCGATCGATTATCGCCAAATCTATTTATTATGTATATCGAACTTTTTAGCGCATCCTTAAACTCACTTGATGTCTAGGCTACACCAAAGGCAAATATTATAAGAAGGGCAAAATAAAACACTGTTATCATTATTTTGAATATATTACACTGTTTTTCTTTTCTATTTTAGCAACAGATTGGTCAATTGGTATACATAAGCGTTAGCATTTTATCAGTTATTGTTGGCACTGTTTGCTATATTCGTCGTTATATTATAAACTCCTATCGTGTGTGACTCTCTGTAGTACATTTATTTTACTAGATGTTTAGTTATATGCACTATCACTTGCGTATTCTGAAATAAAACAATATAAAAGACAAAAACAAAAACTGTTTAACAAGGTCCATAATTTGCTCTTCCAAGGCTATTTTGCTCTGATTCACTCAAATTCAAAACATCAATCAATAAAATATTTTAACTGTTTAGATTGCCCGAATTTTTCAAACGCCCCTTGTACATAGCGATTTTTCATCAAACTATTGGTTTTAAATGAACCTGCAATGTAAACCTAATTCTGACATAGAAGTATTGGTGAGTTTAATTATGGTAATGCTAATACAAAAATCATTGGTTATTAACCAAGGTCTCTGACGTTTGCATTCCATACTTATAATGCTTTTAATCACTGAATGAAGTATTTTAACTAAAAATATTCGATAACGGAATTATATTGAAAATAAAAAAAAATATGATAAATCACTATTCCCAGAGCCATATACATTTTACTACTGTCTTTGTATTTTGTTTTAGTAGTTTATCTGCATCTTGTGTGAGCTTACCAAGCACTAGCCAAAGGAAAAAAATCAGCTAATGTTGTACCAAACAAATAAATAATAATGTTTTTAATCAAATAAAGCAAAACGTTCTGTGGAGTTTATCAGAAAAGAGCCTCTCGAAGAAAGGCAAATTACTGCAAATACAATAAATGTAAATGGTTACTCTGTCGTGTTAAATTCTTATACATGTAAACTATAAATCTATAAATCATTAGTACTTAAATGAATATAAATCATTTCATAACATAGTGCAAAACAAAGTAAAATAAGTAAAATTTACCATGCTCTAATACGCTATTTCGAAAAGAATGACTCCGAGATAATGAATTCCATCGCATAGCTTGGTTAAAGAACTTCTTCAGGGATCACTTGCGTGTTATAAGTGAATGAAAACGGCTGTTCTCAGATTAATAATGAAATCCTCTTCCATCAATAACACGGATATAGAACAGCTACTACGTTGAAAACAGCGTTTAACACTATTTTAACAAATCGAAGTACTAAAAATACCAAAAGGCGAGTAAAAATATGTGTTAGTGCTTCTTTTTAAAACTGGCGACAACTGTGATCGTTCCTCATTCATATATGTTGCTACCCACAACAGATCAGAGTTCTGCCTATCCTAAATGACTAAACAAACATACATTTTTTATTATAATCCCTAACAATCTTTGATTTTTTTTCATCTAATTACAAATAGTTTTAACGATTTGGACTTACAAATATTGCAAATAAGCTAATAATTTGCAAATGAAGATACGTTACAATGAAACAAACATTCATTGTTTAATGTAGCCCTGGGCCAAAATGTATAAACAAATTGAGCTCATACTCAAATGAGTTTGACTTAAATAAAATATTACATAACAAGTCAATTGCTATAAAGTTGATACATCTGCATCTACATTATGCTTTGAGAATGTTTAAACCATTGTGTAATGTACTTTTCACAAAATTATAGATTGTTTAGGGGTTAATACACGACAGAACAGGACCGGGAGGCCGAAAACTCATAATCATAATCGGCTCGGTGAACGAGTGCGCATGAAATAAGTGGCCACGTAAAACGTCATCACTGTCAGTTTGTTTTCAACATGTCGGTATGTTCTATCACAGATTAAAAGTAAGTGTTTTTCTTTAAAGAAAATCACTGATATGATATTAAGTGTTTGTGTACATTATTTTATTATTTTCAGTCTGTTACTTATGTAAATACATCAAGGAAAGCAACTGCAAAGCCACCTACATTTGAAATTGAAAAGCTAATTAACATATTGAAATACGACGTCATAATGGCGCAATAGCTCAGTTGGATAACGTGCACGTCATATTACATTTTAACAATCTGAACGTCGTGTGTTCAAGACGCGTCAATGGCGGTTTCTTTTTGTTTTAAATTAAAATGGTTTTAATTATTATTTTTCTTTCATTTTATACTCGGTGTAATAAAGAGGTTTATTAATGGACATCATGAGCATTGCCATGTAGTGGTAACAGTTCCGGTAAGTGAAAACGTAATTACTCCCTTTGAATGGTGCAACCGAACATGTGTATTAAAGATATTAGTACACGACAGAGCCGGGCTGAAGCCCTCGGGCAGTTATTCATTTTCCTGACCGATTATCACCTCCCGGTCCGGCACTGTCGTGTATTAACCTTTAATTCTTTCTGAATAGTAATTCTCTGTTATAAATACCACATATTTCCAGAAATATGAAAGTTATAGCAACACAATATCTGCAATGACCCTAATTATTCTCTTATATATATATATATAAATGTCTTGCGACCAAGTTCAATTCAAGAGACCAGGGGTGCCTTTTCACAAACAATAACTCACGACAAAAATCGTCGTTAACATAAACCAACAATTATTCATTATATCTTTAGATTTTTTCATCCAAATGAAGCCAAATAGGCTCAAATCATGCTGAAAGTTATTTATTTTCTGAAAACACAATCATTTTAAATGTCGATCAAAATTTGAACACACAACGGAAATATTGTCAAATTGACTTACGTCGATTTTTATCGTAAGTTACTTTATGAAACGCAGTCCTTGGTTACATTTCACAAAATAAACTTACGATAAAAATTGATCGTAAACGCAATATAACAAATAGGCATAATACGTTCATAGTCATCCACATGAACTTCCGATTGTATTTTCAGAAAATTAATCATTTTCTGACATTTTCAATCAAGTTTGGTTTCATTCAATTTGGAGTTATATATAAAATATTAAGAACACTGCTATTTTACGTTTACGACCTATTTTTATCGTTAGTTTATATTAAAGAGGTAGACAGAAAATAAGTACTAATAAGTATATTTTTTATTTTTGACGGAAACTTGACGAAGGTTATATTTAGTTAACCCTTTACCCCATAGATACGTGTTTTGCCGCATCAGTCACAGAAGGCCTTTGAAAACCGTGCAGGAGGGTTCAGATTGCTCGTAACGAGTAATCTGAATACTTCCTGCACTGTTTTCCACTCTGTCAGTTAATATATACATAATTCAAAAGCCTTCTATATAATGTGTCCAAAGGTGTCTATATTAGAGGTGTCGAAAGGTGTCTATATTTATGGTGTCCAAATGTGTCTATATTTGAGGTGTCCAAGGGTGTCTATATTAGAGGTGTCCAAAGGCGTCTATATTAGAGGTGTCCAAAGGCGTCTATATCAGAGAGTTGTCCAAAGGGTTCTGTATTAGAGGTGTCCAAAGGCGTCTATATTAGAGGTGTCCAAAGGCGTCTATATTAGAGGTGTCCAAAAGAGGTGTCTATATGATGTAAATGGTCAAGTGTTGATCTATTAAAACAATATGCATTTATCATAACCGTTGTTCTGTGTATTACATGTAACTACACACATGTATCAATACTTATTTCTGGACTTGATTATAATACTTGAGTGTCATCATCTAAGTGGCGAAATCATCCTTTGTCTTAAACTGTGATAAGTATAATGTTCACCGATATCATCTTCCAATCAATATTTCTGTCCTCGCATCGTGTTAGGATAGGATAGACAATTCATAAACAAAATATTAAATTCTCTTTGTAATTGCTTTGGAATCAAAGTGGTTCGTAAATTGCAGTGATTTTCTTTCAGTAAAGTAAAGTAAATTAATAATAAAGGCATTTTATGAATGGTTCATATGAGACTACGCATGCTGTTAAATATACGAACGTGACTTACATCATATGCATGTAGAAAACACTGCTTTTGTAAGGTAACAATGTAAAACAGTATTAACGAATGTGTATCTGTTCATATTATAATAGAAGATTACGTAATATACCCTTATTATATTTCAAAGTATATTTCGTTTACAAAAACTCTGAATATAATTATTATTTAAATTGGCAAGATTTTTCCTTGGGTTGTTTAAATAAATAATTTATACTTAATAGAAATTCTGCATTGTTACAAAGTATCTAAGGGATCACGACTCAACAAGGGCGAATACAGATATATATTCAAAGTCATAAAGGCGAAAACAGGCACATACTTTTCTTAATTTCTTACATTAGATTATAAGTATAAAACTTACACTTTGAATGCTGATACTATTCCTTAATTAATAGTCGTACAAAACGAGTGTATATACCAATACTATTTAAGTATCTATTAACCAATATTTATTGACACATTTCTTGCTACATGTTATTATACATTCTTATTGTTTGTTTTTGTTGTTGCTTCTGCACATCTGGGGTGCATATCACAAAATCTTACGACAAAAATTGTCGTAAACGTAAACCAACAATTATTCAGATTTTTTGAAGTTTCACCCAAGTGAAGCCAAGTTGACTTTAATCATGCAGAAAGTTACATTTTTTCTGAAAATATAATCATTTTAAATGTCGATCAAAATTTGAATACACACGGAGAGATTGTCAAATTAACTAACGGCGATTTTTATCTTAAGTTATTTTGTGAAACGCAGTCCTGGTCAGTATCAGAACTACTCTTGTAATTGTCTACGTTTAATTCATGTTTCTGGGCACCACGCATGTTTAAGTACATGAACTTGTTCAATATTTGTACTCGAACGATCAAATTATGTTAACGCCTGCACAGATTTTAAAAGGTTATCCAACTTTTATGTGGGGAACTAAATAATGTGTCTGTCGCAGTTTTGAACGAGGAAAATGTTCGAGAGAATTAAGCTCACTTCAGTTGCAGCACGCATCCTCTAGAGATTATTTCATGCATACTTTGTAGATAATTATCTATTGATTGTTGTACATTCATGGTTTTAATAGATAGTCTGAAATATTCAGCACATCTTACAATATTTCGTGGTCATTGGGTGATTTGGTTATTAGCAAATGTGCACTTGATATGATTAGAATATATTTTGACTTCTAATGATATTTACCTAAAAATTACGAATATGAATTTTATCGTATATGAATGTGATTGACATCTTAAATATGTTGATTTCCATGACGTTAATTATTAGATAACGTTTAGGAAAATAAAATGAATGTTCGATATGTAAATGGATCGTGGCAGGTTAGTACTGCCGGTGGGGTGTTCATCTGGTAGCGACTTTACGACTTTTTGTGTTGTTGTGAATATATTTCGTAGCTTGCACTTTCGCTAAATGCACAAGTAAGTCTGAATGTACGTGTATCAACATTTTTTAACTTTTAACTATACCCATATATGACATATTGAAGCTGCGGTGGTGATGGTGTCTTATGTGATAAGGGTTCTATAAAATATATATTCCCCACCAAAGACATGTAAATTCTACAAAAATTGTCCGCTTATAAACGTAAAGTTATCGCGACTAACCACATTCAGCACTGTCATAAATTGATGTTCAACATGAAAAGTGATAAATTACAGGGCCATTAAGGGCTTACCGGTAAATCATGGGGACATAACGGGTTCACGAAGAAATAACAGGGACATTACGGTTTCACAGGGAAAAAGCAGGGACATTACGGATTAACGAGAAAATCGCAGGGACATTACAGATTCATGAGGAAATCACAGGGACATTACGGGTTCGAGGGGAAATCTCAGAGACATTACAGATTCACGAGGAAATCGCAGGGACATTACAGGTTCTCGAGGAAATCGCAGGGGTATAACGGATTCAAGAGGAAATCGCAGGGACATTACAATTTCACGAAGAAATCGCAGGGACAATACGGGTTCACGAGGAAATCGAAGGGGCATTACGAGCTCACGAGGAAATCGCACGGACATTACGGGTTCACGAGAAAATCACAAGGAAATAACGGGCTCACGAGGAAATTGCACGGACATTACATGTTTACGAGGAAATCGCATGGACGTTTCCTGTACACTGCACTTCCTGTCATTACATCTACCATTGTATGAAGTTTGATGAAATTCCATCCAGTACTTTAAAAGTAATGCTCCGGACAAGGGAAATATATCAAAGGGCAATAACTCTTTAATTAGCAAGAATAGAGTTATGTTTCTTGTACACTGCACTTCCTCTCATTATATTCTACCATTGTATGAAGCTTGATGAAATTCCATCCGGTACTTTTCAAGTTATGCTCCGAACAAGAAAAAAAACAAAGGGCAATAACTCTGTAATTGGCAATAATAGAGTTATGTTTCTTAAACACTGCAATTTCTCTCATTATATTCTACCATTGTATGAAGTTTGATGAAATTCCATCCAGTACTTTAAAAGTAATGCTCCAGACAAGGGAAATATATCAAAGGGCAATAATTCTGTAACTAGCAAGAATAGAGTTATGTTTCTTGTACACTGCACTTCCTGTCATTATATTCTACCATTGTATGAAGTTTGATGAAATTCCATCCAGTACTTTAAAAATAATGCTCCGGACAAGGGAAATATATCAAAGGGCAATAACTCTGTAATTAGCAAGAATAGAGTTATGTTTTCTGTACACTGCACTTCCTCTTATTATATTCTACCATTGTATGAAGCTTGATGAAATTCCATCATGTACTTTTCAAGTTATGCTCCGGACAAGAAAAAATATCAAAGGGAAATATATCAAAGGGCAATAACTCTGTAATTAGCAAGAATAGAGTTATGTTTCCTGTACACTGCACTTCCTCTCATTATATTCTTCCATTGTATGAAGCTTGATGAAATTCCATCCGGTACTTTTCAAGTTATGCTCTGGACAAGAAAAAATATCAAAGGGCAATAACTCTGTAATTAGCAAGAATAGAGTTATGTTTCATGTACACTGCACTTCCTCTCATTATATTCTACTATTTTATGACGTTTGATGAAATTCCATCCAGTACTTTTCAAGTGATGCTCCGGACAAGGAAAATTGCAACAGACAGACCGACAGACCGACAGACCAACCTCAGGGTGAATCCAATATACCCCCTCAAAACTTCGTTTGTCGGGGATATAAAAATATTGTTAATGAGGATTTCATCATTTTTATAAGTTACGTGAAACAGACCCTTGAGCTTTGAGCCACACAAATACATTATCTGGATATGTTTGACACTGTTTGTTACTCATTCAGTTTTCACTGACACTTAATTGCTATTAGAAATTACTAAATTCATAATATTTAATTGTCGTTAAATATTTATGTATCAACATGTCTGATTTTGTACAACTAAATTGAAACAAAATAACAGAATAATAATTGCCTTGATTATTTTCATCAGCAATAGACATCGACCGTACTTCCTTTCTTAATGTTTATATCACCCACAGACGTACTTTACATGTCTTATTTCATTCGAACAAAACAATCAAATTACCACTATGACAATTACACAAACAACATAATCGCTAGGGCGAGAGCTTTATCGCACTACATGAATCTTTTAGACTAACATATTTGTCTAGCAATGAGTGCCAGTAACATTAAGATGCAACATCTGTCTAGAAGTCTGATATAAAAAATGTTAACGTGCATTAAAATCTATCACGGACTTTCTACACCCCAAGAGGCAATGAACTATATAAAAAATAATATTAGTAAATTAATAATAAGCATTTATAAATAACTTGATTTCAAATCTCAATTTCTTGATCATATTTTTTAATTCATATTTTAGATATTTTAACGCATGATACCAGTGCCACAATTCTATTACCCTGCAATACGCAATGCCACACATATTGTAACAACACATATAATGCTTACACAGGCAGTTTAAACTTGGAGTTTATTTCAAAGACACTACGGTGGTTATTTATGTTGTAAAGTCTTCTAGCGCCTATTTGTTTGTTTGCTTGCCAAATAGAAGCCGTAGTGGAAAACATCAAATAGCTGTAATAATATAAAATTATCGATTTTAAAAACAGGGATAACAGAAACAAGTCTGTGACACACCATGCTTTATTTAAGCTTATATTTTATTGGGTATTGTTGTTATACACAATGGTACCCGCTTCTATTTTCTTAACACAATTATGTCTATTCTCGAAACATTTATCATATTTAGATTTGTTTTTTTGGGGTATGGCAAAGTTGTACTTAGACAATATATATGAGTATATAATATAGTTATTGATTTTGATGAGAAAATAATCTTAATTTCTGATGTCTTTCTATTCATCTGTAAGTGGTTTATTGGTTTTGTTTACAGCGGACATTTTAGCTATCTGGAAAACGTCTAAATTTATATAATTATTTAATTTGATTAATAATTTAAATATGATACTCAGTGTGTGTGTGTGTGTGTGTGTGTGTGTGTGTGTGTGTGAATGTGTGTGTGTGTGTGTGTGTGTGTGTGTGTGTGGAATGCGCTTAGATTGGTGCCTGTGTTTAGTTTTCAAATGTATTGGACAGCGAGCATATATCAGCATGTCCATAAAGGATAAACAAGCAATAAAGATTAAAGATAAGCAAACGAATACTACACGTCGTGTTATTACAATCCCCATCAACCCCGAACGTGGAAGACCTCGTGGTTAAAAATTGAAATGCTCCATCAAATTATACAGACATAAAACTGTTTTACACCTAACATCTAACAGATAAACAAATTTAAAGTGTCTTGTGAAGGTTAATGTGTCGCAGAGTATCATTATACATTTCTATCTTTGACTTCGGTAGTATAAACTTATTGCTCCCCGTAGGCGTAAGACTTGGCAACTGGCGTAAGACTCGGTAACTGGCGTAAGACTTGGCAATTGATTTTTCTTAGCGAATTTTAAACTATAATTTTTAACACACTCGACTCCGTGAGTTGCCACGATGTAGAATAAATTTATACTGGTGGTCGTGTGAAGAGTTTTCTGATATCAATTGTAAAATAACACTATCTTTACCGTGGTCATAACATTACTCAGAAGACTAAGCTAATCACAATCACTCGGTCTGTCTCCATAGCTTTCTTTGAGTATACTTTTAAGTGTTATGAACTTTTTTAGTCGCCAAATATCCATTTTTTAATAATTTTATTTGCATATTGTATCAGCTTCAAATCCTATATAATACTATGACTGACAATCATAGTTCTGGTGAAAAAAATATGTAAGATATATTTTAACGGCTTTTCAAAGCATATAACTCCACATCCGCACCATCTACACGACTCAAACGTAACTACCGTGGAACTTCACACAGTTATCATTAGTTTATTAAATTATATCACTACTTTTTTTTATAATTTACACTATTTTCTAATTTCGTAAATAGCAGCATGGTGATGATTACACCTTTTCATACCATCATCAAACTATCGAAAACGTTACTCACGTCTCTTCCTGATGAATTGGTCACAAATAAAAACGATGAAAGCAAAGACTGATCATTTTAAAGCAATATATATTGGTAAAAGTCATAGCAGGAATATACATACTTTAATTTAGATAGCATCCATATTGCATGTAAATATGACAAGGCGGTTAAATTACTGATTTTAAGATAAATGCTCACATCTCAAATATTTGTAATGGTTCTACCCAGGAAACGGACCTCGAGAGCGGATCATAAAAACTTTTAGCTTTCATCGCAATCGGCTTACATCATTTAGTATAAACTAACCATAGGGTTCCTTGTCGCCTTGTCGAGATACATGTCATTAGGATTACAAGTTTTGTTTGTTTAGATTTTGCTTCCTTTTTCAACAATTTTCTTTTAATTACATACCACTTTTCTAAGAAATTACTCATTGCCCCAGGGATTCTCTAGGCGGCCAACTACGGACCGAAGTAATATAACTTTGTTCCATGTTCAACCCAAGGATTCATGCTTAACTAAAAGTGAATTAACTCATAATATTCTACCTTAAATCTTCGTTAGTTCTTTCAAATTCGAAAGCGAGTCAAGTGATTGTATTTTAATTTGTGTTTAAATATGAGTCCTGGAAATTGGTTTTGGTTTCGAATTTGAGTTGAGCATGAAATAAAATTGACACGCCTTATCTCTGCAAGTCACATATTTGGAACCGATTTTCACACGAGACTGAGAAACATGTATTTATATATTTCTATATTGAAATGAAATATATCTTTTTTGAACATTTGTTTTAATTATATAACACTATTTAGAGAAATTACTCATTGCCCCAGGGATTCTCTAGGCGGTCAACCACGGACAGAGGTTATAAAACTATGGTCCATGTTCTACCCAAGGGTTCATGCTTAACTAAACAATGAGTTGACTCATTATATTGTACCTTAAATATTCATTAATACTTTCAAATTCGATGGCGAGTCAAGTTATTGTTATTTAATTTGTGTTTTAATATGAATTCTGGAAATTGGTTTTGGGTTCGAATTTCAGTCGGGCATGAAATAAAATTGTATATCCTCATGAACAGAGCTGGACATGCCTTATATCTGCAAGTCACACATTTGAAATTGATTAACACACAAGACTGATCGGACATGTACTAATATATTACTATATATACATGTAGTATTAACTTTTTTAACTTATAAATGCATTTCAACTATAACACTACACTCCTTCAGTACTTGAATGAGCGTTATGGTTGTAATTAATATATAACGTAAATCGTTATTTCGTTTTTTCAACAGAAGTTTATGAATATGTAAATCATACAAATTAAATCGTTTCACTTGGTCACATGAAGTTCATTCAGAGATATTTGGTGTATATATAACAATATACATACATAGACGCTCCCGATGTCACATTTGGTCAACGAAGCATATCTGGTACGAGTGCTATATTACTTTTAATATATTTCGTTTACAATGTCTTAGAAATGAAGTACGAGGAGAGTAGCAGTTTAACTTAAATTAGATAAAATATTAGAATATACTTGTAGTAGATCAATCACATGAGATGGATTGTGGTGAGAACGTAATGGAATTGTCAAAGAGACGTAATACTGTCATCCGTGGCAACAGATGTAAAAATATAATTGGTAGTTTTGGCATTAATTGAATAATAGTTAGTTGAATACATTTTATAGGGTATCTTATATTCTATTATGCAAGTTTCAATGGTTTGTGATAGTCCATGGCATGACAAAACAGAAAATAAGTAGCATGGAAACCTGGGCTGATGCTTAATGTGTCTTTTTGGCAGTAATAAGCCGTAATAAGCTGCTGAATAAATGTATTAGCCCTGTACGGCTCTTTCGACTAGGCCAAAAGAGGCATTGGGATCTACGCTAGAGAAGCAATAGGTTGCAATTCATTCTCAAAGTGTGTATGAATGCGGTAACCAAATTGTCGGAAACATTTACTTAGCTATGATTCATAGATATGGTCGGTGGGCAAAGGTTGATGAGTAGAGAAGTGTTTATACATTAATATGAAGGGCATGTACTCGAAGGTGTCATTAATGTGCGAAATCTCAAATGTCAAATACCAGGTAAACTGTCAGTAAAACATACAAAATTAGAGGGGAAGGGGAAGTTGTTTCCAAAATGAAGTACCAAGTATTGGATAATCATTTAGTCAACAACCCTAATCAAGAAATCACAAGTCAGGTTGTACACTGTTTTGAGATGAGATTCGCACTTATATAAATAAAAACATGAAATCCGAAATTGTTAATCCAGATGATATAAAAGAAAGGGTACGAAAATAAGTTGAGATAGGCAGAGTATCGGGCAGTTTTGCGTTGCCACCTATTTCTAATTTACGACTATCTCTTAAAGGAGTGGTCCCAAATTTGCAGGCAGGGATGGAGTGGATATGAATTACAAACTTATATCATCCATCTCATTTTTGCCTAGGTTCTCCGATGCAATGTCTGGATTGAAAGAGCAACTACATTATCTGTTAGTAGCCTTATCCAATCATAGCAGCTATTACTTGGTGATCGTTATTGGGACAGGGACGCTTTTAAATGTATACTTAGCTTTACAGTGTGGTCCTCATAGGAGTATTAAAACAAAGCATTGTCCCTTTCAAAATTTCTAACCACTACGTTAATTATTTAGAATGTTTTACTCTATTATCAAACTTCTGCACAGTCATGTGTATACACGATATAAGTATTGCACAGATTTTGATATTTTTATCTCCGACAAAACGTTGTTTGGATTACGCCAATTATTATATTGCTTTGCTATTATGAATTTTTCAGATTATCTAACACTGGATATATACCATTCGGAACACAAATGCAACTCAAAATCTGGGTGACGGTTCGATTGTAAGCTGTCAGCAAAGTATTAAGTTTGGATTAAAATTGAGAGTATGATTTGTGTTTCAAATCGAGGTCAGCCCATATCGTTTCACATGAAATAAAACTCAAACGAATATGTACAATTGTAAATGATATTTGTACTATTTGCCACATGAAAAGGTTATTTTTCTCTGTGTGAACTTTTTGTATTATATTTGTTGTTTTTGAGAGCTGCTCATTTGTAGATGACGGCGGCTCGACTTATTCAGCCGTGGCCAAATAACGTCAATCTTATATTATGAATAACTAGCACAACAACTGAACATGAAAATACAGCATTAGTGATGATCCTAAGTGAGCAGGCGATTACCAATTGACGTTTAAATCATCTATTAAACCGATATTTCGGAGGAATAACCATTAGCCTGAAATGACAGAAAGGTTTGTATTTAATTTCGAAAAAAAAACTCTGATCAAATCAATCCATATCGCCTTAAATAAAATTAAAAGTATATTGATTATTTCTTGCTATCTTCAATAAGTTTAAACTTCGCGGTTTGATATAAAAATATATCGCTTTTATATTATTTAAATATAAGTTAAAATATACCCATAGTGCATAAACAAAGTGTTTGTTAATTGGTATATCTATTTGTTAACAGACGAAAACACACCAGCTCGCACAACGATGGTAGTATATTCGTTTCGAATAGTTTAAAATTAAGTTGTTTTCATGTCATATATTTGTCATAAATAAGCTAAAAATAATAATTGTACTTGTCTGTTAAGTATTTTTTGGTAGTATCGTTTGGTATTATCATGTTTGCAACCTTTATCAACAGTTAGTTTGAAATTTGCAGTGTCTACCTTATAATCAACTTTTAACATGCCACTCATAACCATTTGGTAGACAACATTCTTATTGATTCGTCCCAACACGAGACGATTTTGTTTGAATTTTTCATTTAATGTTATAAAAACGTATTTGTCAGTGCACGTCTGCATTTAATTGATGTCTGCACACATTGATTAACATGTTATCTACACCATATGGTATTTTTTATTCTTGTGTCTACTAAGAGAAAAGTCATTAGTTGAAGAGACAGACAACGACCAACTATAAATAGAAAGTTCATATATGTACAGTACAATAACCAAGTATTGTCACAGTGTCAAAGATCGACGATATACAGACGTTTTTATAATGATGTTTATATCATAATTGCTACAAAGACAGGATAATAATGTAGATTTTTTTATTATTTGAAAAATATTTTGTCTACCTGTCAAGTACTGATGATACAAAATATATGTAAATTATTTGATATAAAATATGGGAAGCATTCTAACTCTAAATCAACTATGTCTTTTTCAGCGAAACGATAAAATCTTGTCAATGTGAGGGAATATCATAATTATTTCAATATTTGGTACTGTTTTAAAACATATAAGCATACCGTTAGACTGTATTTTAATCATGTGCATAGCGAACCTCTACAATTTAAACTCAAGCAGTAATAGCAGAGTGTACCAATAAAAAGAAATTAAATGTCAGTTCAAATCAGTTAAATTTGACATATAAAATGTAGCACCACGCATCGTCAAAAATGAACAGTAGTCTTGTCTGGATTTGATATTCAACAATCAACAAACTTCTTTCATTAACTGAAAACAGTTCAATATGAATATCTTGAACACATGTTCAAAAATGAATTATTGTTTTAAAATAAAGTCAAGCTGTACGTTAATGTTCATATTGACGTAATAAGTTTTTTCAAATTTCCTTCTTCTCCTGCTATAAGGTTGGTAAACGACTCGTTGTCACCGTTTTCAACACGTATTTCATTAGTCGTTTTTACGCAAACTTATATGAAATAAAAATTGACCCTTTACATCATCCATGTGGATGTTCTATTTAAGTCGATAATTATATAAGTATTGAATCTTTATAACGATATATATACACTGTTTATTGAACTTCGTTCTATGATACAGAGAGAGAGAGGAGGTTAAACTATCCGGAACTAATATATATTATACAGGTGTTCTAGTATTACACAAACGATCCCAAGACACTTTGTACCGGATGCCCTTTAGACACTTAGTTTATGATTCTGACTCTAGGCCAAACACAGCTTGGTATATGGCTTTCTAATGACCGCTTACCTGTCACTGCTAAATTCGGGGTTTCGTGCCTACGGTCCTAGAACTGTACGACTTTATTATAAAGAATACCAGTAACTTGAGAAAGTACTGTGGTTCTATTTAGATTCACTCGGATGTTTATTAGAATCAGGTATATCATAAATGATATAAAATGGCATCTGTTGGAAATGCCATAAGTACCCCATTAGAATATGATTTATTCTATTAAACCAATCACAGATTTATTTATCTTTCGAGTTCTCGAAAGGTGTGGTATTATCATAAATTTATATGTTGCACCAAAGATATTATCAAATGTCTGCACTTTGCAGTATTTTTATTTAGTATCGTCTATATACATTTTGATAAGCATTAATTTTGTTTAACAGCGTTAATATGTATTTGTCCCAAGCACGGGAAGGGGCAGTTAATTGGACATTTGATTTAATGCTTAAAAACGTATTTGATAGTGCATGTCTACATTTAGATAGAGGTCTGGACAAGCTGATTTATTCATATAATATATGTATCCATTTGTCTACTACTAGACAACAACTATAAGGGGAAACATACAGCGTGACAAAGTTCACGTTTTTACACTTATAAAGTAATATGTCAATGATCAACGAATACGGAAATATCGATACTTTAGATTGAAATGGAATTATATACGTAGCAAAAAAACAATGTCCCTCCCTATTTGAGTAACATTTTCCAGAAAGCCAAAAAAGTTGTAGTTGTAAATCATAACCAAATGTAAGATTATTCATTTATGAATTGATATCATCTCACTAAATCTGGCTAGCACGAACACTGTCTTAGTGCTACCATGGGGAAGTTGGTGTGCGGGGTGGGGGTTGGGGGGAGGGTTGAGGGGGGGGGGGGGTTCAAAATAAAATATTAGACACTCGTTATGTAACATTTGATTTATTGAGTTTGAGTTAGAATGTGACACTTGCATTAACTTTCTTTGAAAACGAATGTGACTACCATTTGCAGGTATGTATTCAATAATTTGACGGCTCCTCGACGTAATGTAACGTAATGACGTAAGTGTGTCGACGTGTTGTAATGGTCAGTCTCATTGTTTACCTTGTCGCTATAGAAAGTTAACAGCCCAGGTATGTTGGTTATGTGCCTCAGTTCGTTCAATCGTTTTGTGACACCCGAACTGACGCGCGATCACCATGGCCGTTACCCACCCACTATCAAAACAATTGCGTCCGTTTTCAGAAATCCATGGCTTGTTGAGAACTGTGTAAAGCTAAAAAATGAAACAGGTTTCAAATTGACCTATATTGCATGAATCGTATGACGAGGACTGAAAGACCTGTCTAACTAAGGTATAGTGTGCACGTGGAAAAAGTGGAAAAAATGGAAATGCATGTTCTGGGTACTAAACGATATGTACGTAGTGCACATTAGGTAAACATCACATGATCTTATTTTCAACAGGGTAAAAAATACGTGTACTTTAGACATGTACCACATACACAAATAGAGCTACATCATTTACAATAGAGGAACAATTCTAGTTTTGCTGAGTATATATTACTTTTCTATAAACAGTAGATAAAGGTAGTGAGTGATATATTTACATACAAAAAAGATCCATTTATATTCGACTGTAAAAGAACATGGTCTCGCGAGTTCCTCCCTAGTATTTCAAATTTTAGGAAGTTTTGTTTCGAAATGCACATTATAAATTAGCCAAATTATAATAACACCAATGGCTAATCTTTTCAATGGATTTCTGCAATCATCATAGCCTAGCCTTTTCTCATTACAAAGTGATGTATGTTTGCCTTTAATGCTTACATATTATAATTTAACAATTTACCCAGCAATTTAATGTGCTGTCAGCTTTCACATGAAACATTGATTATTCTGGTAAAGTTAACATCAAATAACCCGTCTAGACAAAGTATCCACTGTAATGGTAATCCAGTATAATGAGTAAATCTCATTTGTTCCAGGAATACAATCTTTTACTTTCAGACATTGTGATATATAGAATAAAAAATATGTGTTAGGTTGTTAGTGCATTTATGTCTATATTTATTTTAAAGGTCCCTTAAGAAATCATTTTTCGTAACGCATATACGTTTTCTATGAACTATGGCAGGCTGACATTATCATTGTCTTTGAAATGACACAAGTGAAAAATAAAAGTGAAATTTGTCATGCTAACAATACATTTTCTCGAGAAATAAAATGCAATTTGATATTGAATATGTGCTTTATACGTCATATAAGGAGCTCTTTAAAGTATGTCACAATTCAGTTTTAATTATGTATTGATAAACTGGTCCTACGTCATCAAGTTGTCGCCTGACAAATTATCTCTGAATGTTGTATTGTGAGATCGAGCTCAGATCCAAAAACATGTCTGTGTGATCAATTATTTGCGGAAAGACAGTACATTGTTCTACTCAGATTTATTCTGAAGTCTTCATTTATCAAGGTTACTGGATATGAACCAAGTATGAACGTTATTATTGCGTTAAACCATTCAAGACATTCTGTTAATCATGTTGCCAATCAATACTTTAAAATTCGCAAAAGGAAGCTAACAGATATAAAAGCTGTCCATTTCTATTATTGTTTCCAAAATAATTCTTAGATTGTATTTATATGACAATTTAATAAGTTGTTTTATAACATACTCAAAGTAAATTTCTACCATTTCTCATATCAGATGTTAGACCGTTAATTGTATACGATAAACTCGAAACATGTAAAAACTAGTTTAAAGCAATCAAATAGTATACAAGTGTTCAGTTTATCATTTACGTGACTGTAGCTTTTTCTAGTATAAAACTGAAAACAACAGCAATATTGTTTTCCAATGATGCAAGCATACAAGGGAACAACTAATATAAGATCAGCACTTCCATTTGTATTTGTTAGATTCTTTATGAAGATTAAGAGACATATAGCTATATATAAATGCAATGTTTAATGTCCATACGCTCTGGGTTTTTTTGTAACATTTGCTTTGCGTGACAATCATTTATATTTTAAAACGTATATATACTATCGTACATGTTATCATGTTTTGCACAGTTTCCCGAAACGTTTATAAATTATGAGCAGGAGCTACAATAATATGTCAACACCTATAAGATATCTGGCGGAATAAATGACACATACAGCGATGAAGAAATTGAACTTAATGTTAGATAAAAAAAACGTACTACTTACTCTGGATTGACATTATCACTCGGAACCGATTACATATAACACTACCATCTGTACACACTTTTTTGCCTACATAAATTTGCTGACTGTCACGATTGAGTATATTCCTGAATGATTGAACTTACAATTATGATCTACTTAAACATTACTGAACCAATATGAATCAAACTTTGTATGTAAATTGTTTTATAACAGCTAGTCCATTGTAAATCAAGGTGAGGGATCACAAGGTCTCGATAGCCTCTAGTTTATTCTGAAATTGTATACACATAATATGTTGCATAATTAAAATAATTCCAAAATATATATTAACTGTTGCCTATTTACATATTTACGAAATTGAAGCAAGCAAACTATCATATATAATTTAAATGGTTACTATATGTTCAAACTTGAAGTCTTTTAACAAAGAAACAAACAAAAAAATGTCGCATAATAGCTCTTTTTAATATGAGAAGATAACGTATGTGTCTGTCACAGTGTCTCACCAAGAAAATGTTTAAGAAAATTAACACAACTTCAGTTGCATCATGCATTCTCTGGAGTATTTGCATATTGTGTCTGTGATTTCTTAATTGATTTCAATACAGACATCGTTTTAAATATAGAACAAACATAACACCTACTCGTAGATATTGGATGGGTTTAGTTACCATATCACACAATCTGCGTCATTCACTTAAAATCAATATCCGATAAAGCGTTACGTGTGTGATTATACACTCCCGTTATGGGCGGTTTATCGATATATATTTTTGTATGTAATTATATAGGACCTTGTTAAAAAATAGCAAATAAAGTAATCAAAGTATATTTCAAAAGTTCTGTCCCTGATATATTATAAAACTACATTCAAAAACCTTTCATTTGATGTAAGTTTTATTTATAAATCCTTATATTGTCTTGCTTCCATTTAAGTTTTAAGTTAATGATATAAATTTGCTATAGTTCTTAAATAAAGTATATTGAAAATATCTTATTCTGAACATTCTGTATTTTTTGGGAATACTTTATCAACTTTCCTATTTTTTAATCACTTAGTCCCTATTATATTCAGAAAGTATGTTTTCTATACTTTGATATGGTTAAAGAATTATTTTGATGACAAAAATACTAGTTGCTTCCCATTTGTTTTGAAAATGGATTATTTGTTCCGCTTTTCATTACAAAAATGTCGTATAAAATGCTAAGCAATTTTGAATAGACGTGGTGTGTGAATGTACATGCTTATATCGTGTTTATGGTCTGGTACACTTTTTTAATTTTTAATCATAATTCAGAAATATTTATTTCACTTTTTGTGTTTTAAAGGGTTATATGCATACAAGTCGTTGGGACTGCGCTTAATCTATTTGAACTTTGAATTAGTATTACTTGGTAATATTTTCATTGCGACCTTTGAATAAACAAGTAATTGTTCAATCATTGATGTAAAGTACTGATGCATCAGTTTGCAATACTTGTTAAATTGTTTAATAAGTGTACTTATAAAATGAAATTTAGCTTTATTCATTCATTAATACATTCAGAAACCGGATAATTAAATTTAAACATTCCTATGTTTCTCATCACTTTATATTTTTGTAGGCAAAGTATCAAACAATAGGACTTTTCCAACGTTCTTTAAGTAAACTTAACTTTTATACCCCCACCCCCGCCTAGCCCTTTCTCCTTTCCCTGGAGGAGCAATGCAGTCATGCGTGTATATGGTTAGCTATAAAGTATTCCCTAGTTATCCGTCTAGGGGCAACGCAGTCATGCTTGTATATGGTAAGTTATAAAGTATTCCCTAGTTATCCGCCTAGGGGCAACGCAGTCATGCTTGTATATGGTAAGCTATAAAGTATTCTCTAGTTATCCGCCTTGGGGCAACGCAGACATGCTTGTATGTGGTTAGCGTTAAAGTATTCCCTAGTTATCCGCCTTGGGGCAACGCAGTTATGCTTGTATATGATTAGCTATAAAGTATTCCAAAGTTATCTGCCTATGGGCAATGCAGACATGCTTGTAAGTATATGGTAAGCGTTAAAGTATTCCCTAGTTATCCTCCTTGGGGTAACGCAGTCTTGCTTGTATATGGTTAGCTGTAAAGTATTCTCTAGTTATCTGCCTTGGGGCAACGCAGACATGCTTGTATATGGTTAATGTTAAAGTATTCCCTAGTTATCCGCCTTGGGGCAACGCAGTCATGCTTGTATATGGTTAGCTATAAAGTATTCCCTAGTTATCCGCCTAAGGGCAATGCAGTCATGCTTGTAAATGATTTATGGTCGGTAAATTTTTTTACTTCAGTTTTATCTGGTTTTGACTTCTTGTTTTGGAAGAAACAGAATACACATCTGATCGCTTATATGACTGGTTCAAAATGCGAGGGTAAATAAAAACATACATACAGAGAAATGAAAGAAACTGTGTATGTTGCAATTATTATGACCTGGAAGATGAATATCACTCTAAATGTGTATGTCTATGGTTTGATGATCTTAGAAAATACCAAGGACTTATATATGAATTCTTGAAAATACTATAACAGACGATGCTATTATCAAAGGTTTAAGTTTTATGAATGATATCAAATATAGATATATCCATAATTTGAATTAAATACACGTTTTATTTAAGGTAACAAATAATTCTAATGAGTTTTAATCTCTCTCTCTCTCTCTCTCTCTCTCTCTCTCTCTCTCTCTCTCTCTCTCTCTCATATAATTAAGCATGTGTCGGTGTGATGATATATTTACCTCTTATATGGGATTACAGAAATAAGTACAAAATATGCGCCTCACTTATATACATTTACCATGCAACACAACTCTTTACAATATTAAAGATACGATACGAATATATTGTGACGGTTTATTGCATGACGATATGTTTAAATTATGAACATTTGTTATGATATAAATTGATATTTATGTACACTTTATCGCCAACACCCCATGGAGAATTGCCCCAAGGACGTTGCCACTTCCCTTTAATTCACATATGTAAAAACGGTCAGCCAATCAGTAATAATCAGCCAGCATTTACTAAAAAGGATAAAAATGGCTGAGATGAGCAATTTACTTAAATTGCAATAGAAGTATAATTCAAATAATAGTCTCTCGTAATTCTATTCAAAATGCGCACTTAAACTGTAATTTATTAAGAAACTGAAACTATATTTTGGGCACTATCACGCCAATTAAGAATTTTTTTTGAAAAAAAACGAGTATTACATTTGATAATATATGCTAGACAGACACCAGAGAGACAATACAGATAGTGAACTCGAGGACAGGCACTTTCCGTTCAGTATATGTTTCCGATGCAACATTAATTTTGTCACACCTCACAATCACCTGTTAATAGCTCATTGATAAGTTGGAACCAGATGTTCTAATTGAAAAAAATGTATCATGTACTTATTGGCATTTACCAAACAAAAACACGTTTTCTGTCGTAAGACTGAAGGTTGCGATTTATTGTTATAAGATATAATGTAATTCGACGTCGTTGCGCGAAACGTCTGCAAAAAAAACAGTGTTTGAAGAAACGTTCTACAGATATATATTTTTTTTTTTATAATAACAGTTATTTATTCCTCCTAAAGAAGTCTTATGCATAATAACATCCTTTTTAATTCCTTATACTAAATAAAATACATAAAAATATAGATACAATGACCGTAGCATTTTTTTAAAATAAATTTAAGCAATTCTATGTGCATGTACGTATTTTACCCCATAGAACAATTTAAATTGCTTTATAACTTCATGAAAACACAAAAAATATAGACAATAAAATGTCCTCAATAAAAATGGTTGAAGGACCAAAAAGATAAACTCTAATTTTAATAAAAAATAATATCAAGATATCTTGTTATGCTAATAAGTACAATTTCGGAATAATGTTGTTAAAATATGGTGTTGGAGATAAAATATCCAGTTTCTCCTAAAAACATTCTTCATTTTGTATAGAACATATAGAGGAATTCAGTGATTGTCTTGAATCTTAAAAAAAGAACAAAACTTAATAAATATAGAATTATGAAAAAATAACCAACTTGTAGAGGACATTTTAAACAACATTTTATGATAAGTACAAATTTCAAACGGTTATTGATTTATGAAGATTAAACTAAAATCAACCTTTTTTGTACATAGTAAAAATATTATCGGATTTTCATGCGACACCGATATCGAAAGTTGGGGATGCCTGCGTTCTGTTCTTTTATTTGTTTTGAGGGGAGAACGGAAGGGAAAAAGAAGTTAATAATAAGATGAATTGGATTCAATATATTCTGAAAAAAAAGCCGTCATCCGTGTTTGTATTTATACAAATTAATAGTGCTAAATTTCACTTATAAAATAGCTGTCAAATATTTAAAAAATGAATTATTTTTATTTAAAATATATTTTCGCAAAATCATAATTTTTTTTATTAATTTACATCTGACGAAGTTTATACTTTTTTTAAAATTCATATTGCCACTGAAATACCATGCCACGTTAAGAATTCTAAATCAAACGAGTTAAAGGTTAGATTGAAATCATTTAATGCAAACACAATTTATTATGAATATTACACTTGGGAAAATATATATATTGACAATATCAGGGTACCCAGTAATATTGACAGATTATACAAAACACTATAACACATTCTTAACACTGCAGGAGACGTTTCGATTAAATGTAGAAAGGATTGGTGTCAGGGAAAATAACTCGCTTTACCGGTAACGATTTAATACAGGTAATTACAGACCTACCTCCCTTGCGAGAAATGTTAAAATTCTTTCACATGTAGCGTACTATTACGACGTGATGTTATTGACCGACTTAATATGTGGATTTTCAATAAGTTTGTGATTAAATGACATTTAACTAGAATTACGTGCTTTTTTCCCTACGCTGTTGCATATACATGGATGTGACAGTTTTTTTATGTTTTCTGATGAATTGTGCTACTTTTCACGAACGTATTGCATTGCTGTAAATACTGTTTGTGTTGGTACTTTATCAAAAGGCATGGATAAGCCTGAAGTCATCAAAGTCTTCAACACTATACTATATATAATGATTTGTATGGTGTAAGTGTTCGCACAGCTGACGGTGACTGTGTCCTGTGTCTTCTGTTGCTATCAGGAGCATTCGCTGTCATGCGCATATCACTGGATATTGCGGGTTATCTGTATGAATAAATACTATGATTCTAAATGTTTATTATTTTAAAGTTAACGATCGACCCTGCAAATTTGTAGATTTTCTTAAACATAACGAAATGTCTGCTTTACATTTATTTACTTGCGATTCCTATAAATATATAGCTGAAATCTGAGCAGCGAATATATATCAATAAGACAATCTTAAACGGAACGTAAAAAGGAAATAGAAATAAGAAAACCGTCAACAAAATAAACGCTTCATATCTGGACGTGAAATACGATTATCCAGTACTATTCCTGACCTAAAATGTCTATATTTGCGTAATAGACAAGATATTCACTGCAGTGTCCGCCAGTTTGTATTATCTAATTTACGTTATAATCAAATACCAAAACCGACCACATTACACTAACCTACGCATGGTACTAATTATTTCATTATATTCATCAGCCATTCATATCCAACATACGTCTTATCGCTTTATTTATCTCACACTGAAATACGCTTCGTTTTCAATTTTAATTGAGCAATGTCATCAAATTACAAATGTTAGAATTACACCAATACCATAATCATCGTAATATTAACTTTATCGTACCAAACCATCATTCCAGACCAACGCATTTGGTTAGTTATATCATTAAATGCAGAATCTGTCATGAAGTCTGATATGATAAACGTAAAGGTGCACTCCAATCAATTACAGGATATTTTCCTACCCCCCTCCCCCAGGAGACAATGTGCTATATTAATACTAATCTTATCAATTTTCTTGATTAACTGATTATTTATTCTCTATTTTAGATATTTGTCAAGGCAATGACCACAGTCACACATTATGCTACAAATACAACAAACTGATGCTGAAACATGTGTGGTGTATAAGATTGCAACATTCTGTGCTAGTTGATTTGAAGTTTCCCATGTATCATATTGGATATTTTTAATCTCCGGTATTTGACAAGTAGACGTCATAAGTTTCAAACATGAATAGTTTATATCATTGACCTGTCTTTGTAGCATCATTTGGTTATATATGTACGTCTGTATAAGTCGATCTTTGACATATTGTTTGATTATTGTACGTAAGTGAACTTTCCCATTTGCCTCATTTAAACTGTTGTCTGCCTCATACACTAATGACTGTTTCCTGTTCTAGCAGACATAAGGATACATATATCATATGGCATAGGTAAACATATAAATAAGTTTGTGCAGACGTGCACTATCAAATATATCTTTTAAACAATAGATTGAATATTCAAATAAATTGATACGTGTCTCATGCTGAGACGAAAAAGTAAAACCGCTGTCAAACAAAATGTATGCGTATATATCAATTGACGGTGGTTGATGAAAAAATAGACACTGCATTGTTCAGACAAACCGGTGATTAAGATCGCACGCAAAATAATATTCCACAGTAATAGAATGGTTTTTATTTGACATCTAAACATATGCTGTAAAACATGACAAAATAATTAACGGACATTAGATTCTAGTTTGAATTGCTCGTTCGCATCATTGTACATGTATATGACAAAGCCATTTACTATTTAGACACAAACAGTAATATCAGCTTATGTAAACAAACACTCAATTATTAATTCTATACAATTTAATTATTCATTTAAATTATTCCACAATGCAATGTAAATATTAACGAAGACTATCCTTTTTCTCCCATTTCTGCATAAAATGATACGAGGAAAGATTTATCTTCAATGTTTCATCGATCTCATATATATTAAATCTGATATTCCATCAATGTACTGATACACTGTTAACTGGTATTATTATCTAACATAGCTATTCCAATGAGCTTCGAGCGTTTGTACCACGTCATTGCACATAAGAAATCATTATTATACGCTTCAAACCGAAAGCGTCCCGAAAATCCGGATAGATTTTTTGTATTTGACGAACTGACCGTCCCGAAAATCGATAATAATTTCGTATTGGACGTTAAGGAACGGTAACTCTAACTATATAAATACTCTGCATATCTTAGATATAAACTATAAGAAAACCACTGAGGTACTCCTAATGAATATCATGTCGTTTGAAACAACAAGCAACATATATTTATTTAAGAAATTGAAGTGTATATATATATATATATACTATTCCAAAAAAGATACTTTAAAAAATATATTAAGAAAAGAAAGTAAATAGCTATTAAAAGAGTTATATCAATACTGATATATTTATTAAAAAGAGCCAACTTTAATATTATCAAAAATGTGATAAACATCAACAATATTTATCCGTAAAAATGGCTATTTGTTAAAATAAATTGTTTTATAAAATTATAATCTGATATTGTGTTTGATATGGCGAATAATAAAAAGGTAATTATACAGTTCACTGTACAATATGGAATATAATGGATTCGACGCATGTGGCGTCTTGTCCAATTGACTTGGCGCATGCGGCACATCATTGACTCGTACTATATAAATCCATATTGTACAATAAACTGTATACTAACATTATATTAGTGTAGTTGTAGTTTACATCACCGATGTTTTCCGGTGTTAATTATATGATACATAGATAGTGTAATAGAAACGTTCATAATTACATTACATTAACTCATTATGAAGATCAGCATGCAGATATAAATAATGTTTTGTATCCTTTTTCATACGCTCAATTTGATTTAAAAGGTTGCTTTGTATGGCAATGATTTTTATGTTTAAATTATGTTTCATCTTACAAAGACAAACAAACGTAAATGAAAGCATTTCATATAAGGTGTATTACGCATTTGTAGATAATCTGATACATTATATAAAATACATTGTACTGTCACTTGTATGAAATTATTAGGTGAGTGATACTATTACGACACATGCCATTTGTGACAACCACCATAATTGTAATTATGTATTAATACGATATATTTTAATCAATTAAATTATATTTTAAGGAAACATTTAACATTTTAGGACCGTAAAAGTAATTAAGCACCACATCTTCTGACTGAAAAACATATCCGAGAATTATATAGGGTTATATGAATGACTGTTTGTTGTGATTTTACGTAATATGTCTTAATGTTTTACAGCCGACTATAGTACTGAAAATTCTATTATCTTACACATAAAGAAATGTTTGTATTTCATTATTTTCTTGCGACTCATATGTATACAACACTGGAATTTGAGTGCGGAAAATGTACTTGTACGACTATTGAAAGTGGGACTGGAAAACGGGGAAAATTGAAAAAGCTGTCAAATGAAATCTTCCTTAGTGGATGTCGAATATATCCAGTTAAATTCTTGCTTTGAAATGTATACAATGTTCAGATTGTTACATACATTATATATTTATTTTTATTCATCCCCGTGACCACCTTTTCGTATTATCTTTTTTTATAATATATTAACATATCAGGAAATAGGTTCAACCGTTATGTTAGATTAACCAATACCGACCGCATTTCAATAACCATAACATTTGTTTTGATTATTCCCATCGGAATCTGACGTCGACCATACATTTTATATTTGTGGTTATCGTAAATAGACTTACGCTAAGTATTATATTTGAATTTGATCAATACATTCAAATTACCTTACTACTGTTACAATTACATCAATTATACATCATTGTAATATTAAGTTTTATCGTGCCACATTATCTTCTAGTCTAATACATTTTTGTGTATTGTGTATTAGTGGATAAGATGTGGAATGTAATGTTTTATATATAAAATATAATGTAAATACTGAATAAAGGTTATAAAAAAAGACTAATACCGTTTTCTAACATTAAGTACATAATTATAACATTAAAATGCAAAATTTGTCATGAAGTCGGATTCGATCAACGTAAATTGCAGGACAATTAATCACAGGTACTGTCTCTTTGTCACAAGAAGCCATAACCATATTCATACTTATATCTTCAATATACATGTACAACTGCTCAAATTTCTTGATTATCTGATCAATAAATAAATGCTCTAGTTTAGAAATTTGTAAATGCAATGACCTAGGTCACACATTATGCTGAAAAGCACTATAAGTTGAAATGTTTACACGCATAATGAAGTTAATGTTGTACTGTCCAAATGGAAAACTTATTTTTGTGCTTTATTCCAATCTGTCGGCAGCTGTGATAATGATATTAATAATTGTATAAATGATACACAGTCTGAAAATGCGCGTTTTACCGATCATATTTCTATCATTGATGTACATAAATCATCACCAATGCAAATAAAGGTTACGCTTGTGGAATTCATAACATACAAGTCGAAGTTCTTAACAATGACTCTGCTGTTTTTTTTGCATGTGCTATTTAACATTTGCTTTGATAATGGTATTATGCCAAGTTCATGGATTAAATCTATTATAAATCCTATACCTAAATCATCCACCTTAGACAAACGAGATCCATTTGATATCCAGGTATTTCACTTGCTCTTGCAATATACAAACAATATTGTTCGAATTTAGATAATAGATTAAGTTCTTAGGTTGTATCTTTTGATAAATAAAGTGATGAGAAAATGGATTTCGAAAAGATCGACGCACTATGGATCAGATTTTATCTTTAAGTAACATGATTGATACCAGAAAGAAAAGTACACTGTCTACTTATAGTGCATTTATTGATTTCAAGAAAGCTTATGATACTATAAATAGAAATACCCTTTGGAAAAGATTATCTGATATTGGAGTGTGTGGTAAGATGCTGTCTGCTGTAAGATCTTTATATGCATATATAATGTCATGTATAAGAGTAAATTCATTCAAAACCGAATGATTTGATGTTAATTGTGGTCTATGCCAACGAGATATTTTGTCACCTTTATTTTTTTAATTTATTAGCAATGATTTGACAATGTATCTTAAATCTTTTGATATCGGTATTAATAACGGAGGTGAGCAAATATGCATTATGTTATATGCAGACGGTATAGTTATTTTGGCTGAGAACGCTGATAAGCTGCAGGTGCTGTTAAATGCTTTAAATGAATGATTTTCTTTAATTGACATGACCGTGAATGCGTCTAAAAGTAATGCCATGCATTTTTTGCCTAATTCGATACAACCCAGTAATGCCGTTCTTAAGTGTGGGGACAAAATGCTACAAATTGTAGATAGATATACTTATTTTGGTGTTGGTTTACATGAACATCTTGATAATTATGTTACTGTTAAGTCAGTTGCTCAGAGTGTTAGTCGTGCATTAGATCTCTTAATTCCAAAATGTAAAAACTTGAGAGGCGCGCCTTACAATGTATACACTAAATTGTACGGTTCCGTTGTTTGGCCGGTTATAAATTATAGTGCACCGTAATGGGGTATCCGTACATATTCGTGCATTGAGGCAGTATATAACAGAGCACAACGCTTTTTTGTCTAGGTGTTGGAAAGTATACACCCAACGATGGAATATCAGGAGATATGGGATAGAACCATTCAGTTGTAAGACAGTGGAAAACTTTTTCACGTTTGTCATCTATGAGCGAAGAGAGGGTCAATAAACGTATAGCACTTTGGGTAGCAGGTAAAGCGAATAGTTCGTGTAAGAATTGGGTATTTAATATTAGACAATTTTATAATGTCAATAACTTACATATGCATAGCATTATTGAATAACCGTTTTCTGCTTCATTTATTAGTGATGTCCATAGTGGTTTATTTAACGATTATGTTACTTAATGGTTTAATAGAATAAATAAAGATACTGATCTTTCTAGACGACGTGGTAATAAACTTCGTTTGTATAAACTCGTTAAATTAGAATTTGTACCTGAACAATATTGCAAATTGATTCTTCCTCTAAGACATAGGTCTGCATTACGCAAATTTCGCTCTGGTGTAGCCCTCACCAGGATTGAAACTAGTAGATACGAGGGTCAGTCAATTGATTAAAGGTTATGTCCATTTTGCGATACTATTGGAAACGAATAATATGTCGTATTCAATTGTTCAATATACTGTGATTTAAGAGAACAATTGGTTAATCGTACAATGGTTTGTAACAATATATTCTTAACTCTGTCTGATATTAATAAATGTATTTTCTTGTTTTCCAATTCTGATATGGTACGTATTTGTGCCAAAACCTGCTATCTAATATTACAAAGACGACTATTTTTAATTAGTAGATACTGCTTTTATTTGTCAATAATGCTCATTGTTTTTGTTTCCTGTTTTGTTTATTTTATATCGTCTAAAGCAACTTTGCTAATCCAATTCACGGTGATCTGATCAACGTGTTTAATGATATTAACTTCCATTTTTTAGTATGTGCGATAGTGCTTAATATTTTTCTTCTCAGTGTCTTATCATTATTTTATGGCAGTTCTTATTTATTGATTAGCAATGTTTCTGAAGTGTTACCTATGTTATTATATTTTGCATGTACAGTGTTCTTTATGCTTGTAATATACAACTGTGATAGTCTCTAATAACTCCAATATAGAGTGGCAATATACACTTAATGTGCTGTATATATTGATATTTTATATGTGTATGTATATTGATGAGACTCAAATAAAGATATATAAATAAATATGTCCTTTATATAGCATGTGAGTAGTCATACATCCTTAACTGGGTCCTACTAATGTAAAGCTATCACTTCATGTATGTAAATTTGTCTACCCTGTCCAGATGTGTTGCATGTAATTCCATAGCATATAAGTCATGGTCGACACCAAATTTATTTGTTTTGCAGAGGCCTTGATATTGTATCTATGGTTTGCATTGTAGCTAGGCGCACTCGCCGTAGTCTGGTCTGTACATTCATGTCTTGGTTATTCACAAATAATTATCTCCATATATATATCATGCATCGTGAATGAGCATCTGAAAAGATCCCAAAAATCGTAAATTCTGTTGTTGTGAATTTAATTATCTCCCTTTATATATATATATATATAAAGAGAGAGAGAGAGAGAGAGAGAGAGAGAGAGAGAGAGAGACAGGGTTTATCGTTTCTGTGATATAAACATAGCTGTTTTAAAGCATAATGTGATACGTTTTCCATAATTCATATAGAATTAATAAATATACTTTGAATCACCAATATAGACAGATAGACAACATAATTTTCAAAAATGAATTTTCTATTATGTTATTGTGTCTTTGTAGCAATTTTTATATAAACATTAAATATATATACCAGAATACGTCTGCATGAGGGCGATCTTTGACATATTACTTGATTAGTGTATGGATGCAAACTAAACAAAATATATTGCCCTTTGAAACCATTTTTTGCCTAAGACACTAACGCCTTTTGCTCTTCTAGTAGACATATGAATAAATATATAATATGGTATAGATAAACATGGAAATTAGTTCGCCGGGTTGGTGCATAGAGGTGACACACATATGCAGGTGGTTTTATGCTTATTACAATTAACTTTCACTCTTTACTAAGGTTTACGCTTTATTTTTCTAGATTTTGGACCCGTTTATATAAAGAACTTAAAATAGAAATCATTTTTGAGTGCGTGGTTTTGTGGTAGATTATTGAACCCATGATCGGAGTATTTTCCGCCACGGCTATGTGTTGTTTCTTGAGCAAGACACTTTATCCGCACACGCTAAGTGATTGTTCTACCCAGAAATACGTCGAGCGTGATTTCTTGCAAGAACTTGTTTCACAATCCAGGTAACACAAATACAATCAAATATTTATCTTCATAAGTCAATGTCACGCTTTCGTTTGCATGTACGAAACTGTTTGTACGTTTTGACTTGTAACATTTTTACTAATATTTAGTTAATTGGGATAAGTATTGAAGATAATATCAATGATTCCACCTTACGACATACGACGACTTCTATCGTAAGTCGTTGTTGAACCGGTTCTCTGGCGTGTATTTTATATCTAAACGGTCTTTAATTGATTCTCTATTTCTAGGTCGCTAGATTGATACATGTTCAGGAAAAGACAATCACAAAACTTATGGCTAAAAATCTCCTCACCGGAAGTATACATGAGGCTGTGAGACAAAGCCGAAGTTGTGTTACGACTCGACATCAGTATAGGCTCATCATTTTATCACATCTGAATAACAAACGTTTGACAGCTACTTATACCGCCGGTACACATGGGCGTAATACATGTACCAGTGCTCAAACTGTGCGAAAAAGGTTACGAAACCACGAAGAAGAATCCCGTTTAAATATTAATAAAGGTTATAACGAGAATTTAATTGAAAACGATAATAAATGGAATAAAATGGGTTTGATAACGATAAACTTAAATATAAAATCATGCATTTCATAGCTGATCCAGAAATATTGACTTACTCATATGTTCATACGACCGTTATTAACATGTAATCTTGACACAGGGCATACGGGTTTACACAAAGCTAATTAATAGTAACTGACGTAGGAAATAGCAGAGGTGATATTGTATCAAACAAGAAAAACATTTGATATTTGATAATGTTTGTAACAAACCTGAACACAAATGCACTCAATGCATCTTTGTCTCACCAAAGCAATGGTGTTGGCAATACGCTAATGCGGTAAGGTATGCCGCTTATTGTTTCTACCGCAAAATGATCATACGCGGCCTACTGTTTCTTTCTCAATTATTTTTTATATGTTTTATATATTGTTGACATTGTATTGTGTCTTTGTTTATTCAAACTACTTTGGAAACAATGGTATTTGTCTGCAATGTTTGCCTTCTGCAATACCAGCAAGTCTTAGTCTCACTCATATCCCATTTCCAAAAACGTTTGGTAATCATACACTGTCCAGTTGGTTCAAAATTAAAGGTAAACATTAAAAGGCTGAATTAGAGAAAGACCACAAATCGAAACTTTTAACTTTGTAACTGTATACAAAACAGTTTTCAAAATTAGGGTCAGTGATCTGATGGTTCGCGACATGCTGCATCTACAATGTAACTTTTTATCACTTTGTAATCTCTTCATCGTTTGGCCGATACCATCCATGCCAGTCTCTTTTATCATAATGACTGCATGCAAATATATTGCAATAACATATATCGCATTGCATACTGCACGTGATGATGCATGAAAACAGCTACAAATCATAAAAAGAAAATACATAAAGATATCTCTACACCTCTATTGAGCGTCCAGCCATATCAGAAGAAGTACAGAAATGTCTGATATAGATTGTTGTTATGCACAAAATAAGAACGTTTAATAAATATAAATGACAAATCACTCAGACAGGTTAAATAAAATGTTTCTGAAATAGACACGCGCCAAACAAATGGGATACAGACATGGAAAATGAAACGATATCGTTAAACTTTTATCCTGCACAGGAACAAGCAGATGTAATGTGCATCAGCCAGCACAATATCCCTTCTATTTTAGACGATTATGTTTCCTATCGTGAAACCATGATAGCTGATTTAGATAAAAACGTAAGTTTGCACTGCAAACAGTTAAGCTAGATGTAATGGTGATGATTTATCTCAGCTTGTCCTTGATATTGATGAAATGTTTGTTTTCGTTATTTGTGTTTTGACTTTCGGTCTCTCAGATATTCTACTAAATAAATTTGCGTTTTTGTTTTAACTTATCAAATTATTTTGATTGTGAAACAAGTTATTACAACATGAAATATGCCGAAATACTCATCATATATCGTATTTAATTTCACATCCCCTGGCTTGTATTATTGTCGTATTGCTAATAAAGGTCTTATATATCAAGGACCTATATAGATTGATAGGAAAATTTCATATAACTTACTTAATATTACTAAACAGCATGTGAAGAATTAATAATTTGGCAAATTTATCATGCAAATTTCACAGGCAACTGATTAGGTGTAAGTATGTAAGGTATATATAACATGAGATGTTTTATTTTGTTTTAAACACGCAAAATTATCTTAAATTTAAAATATTACAGTTTGATGTAAAGTTTTAAGCACTTTCCTTGATTTTTAGTTACAGTATACATATTTTGTGATCATTAATACTTCAATAATTTTAAAACACATTTTTTTGGTAATGCAAAGGAAGAAATTTGGTTTGTATTACTGAGATGGTTTAGTATATTTGAAAACGAGATTTCGAGATAATTTGCTGAATATACGATCGTTCATATCACCTTAATCAATTGCTTTTTCTTCTCTATATAAGTCCGTATTCTAATGTAGGATTATATGCACACAAGGTGTAAAATACCAGGACTTGAAAATGACACGTTTGATATCCAAGATCCATCACACAAATATCTGACCAATGCATCAAACCCACTACAGGACTCCGGCAAGCGTCTGTACGATAGATGTTTGAGGAATGGGTGTACGATACGAGCGTCTTCAAGTTCACGTTTGCTGAACAGGTAACATTAATTAGATATAAATTTCTTTCAGTTTATTTGTCAGTATAGAGAATTGTGTATATCGTATAAACAAACATATTACAAAAAATACACGTGCAACGCGTGAGTTAGTTTAAGCACATTTTGTTGCCATATAAGCACATTTTACATTACGAATTATGCATGTAAATTGAATACGATAATGGGCAAAAGCGTCTACATTAAACGATTACATTTCGTGGATGTGTCGTTTAATATATTGATGCAATATCAAGTGCAATTTTATTATAAAAATCACCATTGGTCACTTCCTTTGCAAGGAGTTACTTGTACATGTAACATAATCACATATTATAATGCTAGTTGTCCCTTGACATGCAACAATTTCAAATACATCTATGTTCAGTTTTTTAAACAGAACTATTTTGAGAATGTTTATACGTTATAAAAAAACAGTGGTATTTTAAATATTTCATAAATACTTATGTTCTATACAATATTCCAATGTGCCACGATAACAAATAATAAGTTAATCTCACCCCGATGTGATACCAGACTGCCTTGTTGATATAAAAGCCGCTGTACTAGTGCATCGTGAGTAACAGAATTTGTGTGCACGGCAACGTCGCACAGGTCAGTCAGGTCAATCAGAATGTAACAAACATGTCGCCAACATTTTCTATAATTGCCTGGTTCTATGTTTTTTTAAAGGTTTGTAATGGAACAAGGAAATAGTAATCGTCGTTAAATAATAAATAGTTTTTTTTTTGTTACCTAAACGATCTGAGAGACGGATCGAGGCGCACGACATATAAACTTTAGGAGATTTTAGCAATTTAAATGAACTGATTCGATTGGATTTAAAATATTTTCATAAACAATCTGTAGCAATTGTGCAATCTTCAAGAATACACATACATACATATAAATACCATAACCAAGCTTCTTTAGTTACATACCTTTTAAGTGACAAATATAAACAATTACTTTTAGTTGTAAAGTATTATTAGATATGAAGGGCATTATGTATTTTAGGCCTTGTTATTACATTATACATGATTGTATAACAAAATATAATTTATTTTGTACACTTTATCCAGTTATGCATTTAGCTATGACATTATTTACTTCTTCCAAGGGCGGTATTTCTATGTTATGTTATGTGTGTTACTTATGTTTGATTATCCGATAACCATCTATTTACAGCTGGATATGGTATGTGAGGACACAATAATGATGCCCAATGCTCAGATGGTATTCTTCTTTGATGTTCTTCTAGGATCAATCATTTACGGTCAGCTGTTTGGTATGTAGGTATTAAGTTATCATTTTATATATATATTAACATTGACATTGACATACATGTAATGACGAATTACTGTTTTGGAAATGATACTTAAAGAGAAAACTGCCACTTATACAATATAATTTCCGACATATGGTACTATTTGCCTTACAGTATATGTTTGTGATGTAGTAAACTTTTTTCTAAGGGGAAATATCTTGACGAACTAACAGTAATTGTATCCACTATAGGACAGACGATTGTTTATTACAGTTAAGCTATGATAATATCCCAAATTAAACATTTGTCTGTATTTTTAAACGAATGGATCCACAGTGATCGAGTGGTCCAAGTGAGGCTCAGTCGACTAACGACCACTTACCTTCAATCGCTTAGGTCGTATGTTCAAACCCAGCTCGATATAAAATCTTCAATAAAACTGGATATGCCATATATAATATAATATGTGTTGAAAATGGCGTTTCACCTCTAGTAACAACACAATTGTCGTTAACTTTTTTTATAAATTGGTGTGGTCATTCTAAACACATTATTACATGTAACGAAATATAATAAAATATTTTTACGTCTAACTGTTATAATTACTGAAGTGGGTTCTCAATGGTCTAGCTCTCAGTATTCCATTGAGCTGGGCCCAGTTATTCAAAGTGCTGTTACCTTAACGCCAAGTCAAGATGTATTTGGATCATAATATTTTTAGATTAATTTATTCAAGGTAATAACAGATACTGATTTGCACTTGTAACATAATGGCATTTTACTGTAATCTATATTTATAAGTGCTGGCCCCGATTAGCTCAGTCGGTTACACGTCTAACTATCATTCTTGGTGTCGTGAAGTCGAATCCCTGTCCGGCCACAGTCTCCGTGATGATTGATATACGACATTGTGTCTCATTTTCATTCGTCTCTCACCGCTGATTCAAGTGGGAAAGTTATCCGTTACTTGCGGAGATGGGGTGTTATCGAGTACTGGTCAACCTTCCAGGATCCCAGGAAACAACGGTTAGGTTGACTGATTGTCTGTTAGCCCTCAATGGCATAAAAATGACGCTAAATATTCAGTCAATCAATCAATCAATATCTATAAGTATATTTATACTTGTATAAGGGTGTTCACAAATAAATATCCTGATATATATACGAAGTTGGTCTCAAAACAAATTGTGACATGTTAAATTATATGATATTTTTGCATACAATTTATGCATCATATTGTGCATTAAATCAAATTTACAAAGGTTTATATATACAAACAACACTTTTACATGATTTTTACACTGTGCTCTACCGGCGACCGACGTTATTTACACGACGTCAACATAAAAGTCGCTCCTTTCCAAAATATTCTCCGTTATGCTCGATGCACCTTTTATGGCGTTTTATCCACTTTTCGTGAGCGATTCCAAACCATTCTGTGCCGAGCCCTTTATTATATTTTAATGTGCCGTATAACTCGGGGCATTATCCTAATGAAGAAGTAGAGACTCTGCATTTCTGTAGAGAACGGGCCGTTTCTTTTTTAATGCGTTGAAGAAATCACGTCAAACAGCCTGAAACAAAACAAATAGCGGACAATAAGCGAAAAGTTACTCATTGATATTTTGTTGTTATGCATATTTATTACTTTCTTTGCTATTCTTAACTTTGACAATGTTGATAATATTTTTAAAAATTAAAATCAATATTATTTTAATTCAATTTCAAATTTTAAACAAATTATATTTATTTTTCTCCATTACAAATGTATCTGACAATAAATTACTAGATTATTACGTGTAATTAAACACAATTTTAAGCGAAATGTTGTGAGAACCAAACCAAATTGCTGAAAATATGATGGCAACAAAATATCATTAAACTTATTCTAAAACTTAAACAAAATAAGACTATTAAAGCGACATAACCAGCGAATTGTATCCTTTTAACACAATAAATAACTAGTATAATTATATGATTCAGCAGAATGTTAGAAGAATCATCTGGTGCTGAATAATGTTGTGTTCGATCAAATCATGTCTAATTAAATTTGTTTCTATCAACACTGAAAATGTACGACGATATATACGGTATCCAATGGAAAAGTTAATGAGATCCATATCACTTTAAAGCAGTGAAATGCACACTTTCAATTAAAATCAAATTCAAATTTAAAATAATACACAAACATTGTCAAGTGAAGTTAAAGAAAAATAAACTATAATAGGAGCAGTCACCCATTCTAGTTGTAATAAAATAATATTAATTGATATTTACTATAATGATGATTGTCAACTGACAAATGTCAATAATATATTAGGCTACTCACCCATTAAATCCATACAAGTGATAGTACACACACTGTAAGGTATTGTTTGAACATATATCAGATGATATACAAATACGTAATACATAATTATCTCAATATATGTTTTAATTAACGTTTTTAGTTTTTTGTCAGATGAAAAATAGTATACATATATAAATATGATTGGCACACATGGCAACAGTTAAAATCAAATTTGTAATACATCAGAGCGAATGAAAAAGGATATAACACATGTTTTATATGTGTATTCTATATCAATCTAATACAGTTGAAAGCGTTTCCCTAGATATTTTATTATATGATAAACATGGTAAATAAATAACATCGCTGGTACGTTAAACTGATTGATATAATATCAGTTTCCTCATAATGAATATAATAAAATCGTAATAATCTATAGTTGAAAACATAATTACTTTATTTTTATGATAGACTTCTCGTAAATAATAATTAAACTGACATCAAACTAGCTGTTATCGAATGTATCGTAAAAATTAAAAGCGTAAAATGCCGATATGAGAAATGGTAGAATATTTTTAGTATATTCTATAACAAATAAGTCAATTTTCAGACTAAATAAATCTTACTTGTTCAAATGTTAATGGAAATACACAGCTGTCTTATATTTTACCGATCTTTTGTGAATTGGATAGGCTTCAATGCCAACATGTTTCATAGAAAATAAGAAATTCGATTTTCAATAAAATGAGTTTAAGGCCATTATAACGCTAATAACTGGTTAATGTTGTATATTGCATACCTATTTTTCTTGGTGGAGGAAGACCCTAGAATGAATCCGAGTAGAACATCAGTACTAAATGGATAGAGAACAGGTATTTCCATAGGAGTTGTCGTTCTATTGTTTATGCAAGTGATACAACGTAGAGTCGATTAGATATAGGTATAATCCAACCATTGACTTTTGTTCTTTATTCTATAGTAAATTATAAAAGTTTGATGGCTTGTCATTCGTTGAGAGACTCAAATGAAAGATATGAGACGTACATTCAACTGTGTGTCAACCTCTGCTCTACCAAAATATTAGATTTTTTTTTACTGCTCAATGTGTACACCGTTGACAAAGTGAAAGTAGACTTTCGAAATCACGTTTTCATACGCGAATTTCCAAGCATCAATTTTACTTTCTAAATTCACAATTGAAACATGGCAATGCTTTCAAAATGTTCATATTACATCAAAAATGTCGTTTAAATAATATGAGCATTGAAATGAGGAAAATGCATTTTTTTAAGAAGGAAGAAGAAACAATGATTATTTATAACCGCCATTATGCGATTACCCCACGGATGAACTTCCTGTTTTCAATTGTGGTACATGTACTATGCCTATAAGCTGCCGAGCGGGATGTTTTAAATGTCCATATTTAAATTCGTGTACGCCATATAGCAAGTTCTTGCAAATTACTTATATAGTATCAATCTTATTTTCTGTTAAGTTCATTTAGTAGCTTTCGTTCAGACATGAGCAATATTTCTTCACGATGAGTGTTTACATTGATCTGTTAAAATCTTGACAGGTTAGGTCGATAAAATCTCTACTTATTTAGATGGTGGTATATCAATGAACCTGAACATAACCGTGCCTACATTAATTTGCTAAATATAGATGCTCACAATTAAATACATATATACACGCATTTGTTTGACTGTGGTCTTACTTGATCGTCTCAGAGCGAGCAATATTAATTTAATGAGATATCCAACTTAATGTTTAAAATATGTATTTGATTGTGAACGTCTACATTAAATTGGAAGTTTGCATGTTTATATACGCTACATAATATTTTTATTATTTTGTCGACTAAGAGAAAAAGGGTTATAAGTGTGATGCAGACAACAGTTTTAGAGGGGAATATGTAACTATGGTACAGTCCACATTCAAATAATAATCAAGTTATATGCCAAAGATCCCCAAAACACATACGTATATAATACTATTACAATTACTGCTAGGACAAAATAACGTTATAGAAAAATAGACATTTTTTTTTGAAAATTATGTTGTTTACTTGGCAAAAACCGATACAATATATATATATATAATCAATATAAACATGGGAATCGTATCATGTGTATCGCCTATGTGAATGTCACTGAAACGATGCATACTCGTCGAATAACTGTTAACCAGACAGGTATAGTTTAACCTTTAGTAATTTCTTAGCAAAATGTGTGATTTATATCATTGCGTTGACATACAATGTATATCTAAAATAGAGCATTAATTATTAATAATCAAGAAACTGAAGATTTATAATTGCACATTAATACTATCAGTATTGATATAGACCATGGCCTCGTTGTGGAGGGAGTCACTGTGATAAATAGTACTACACCTTTACTTTAATTTAATAAGACATACAATATTGTGAATGCAATGAGTAAGCTATTGGCTTAAGAAACAACAAATTCATATTGATAATATCAGTGAATCAATTTTATTAGTTGAGTGAACTTGGATTTTGAGAAGTGCTTGAGATTTATTTGAACCAGATATTTTTTAAATACATTTTGTGATAGTGACACTTATAGAAATTATAGATTTAGAAAATAAATCAACTTCAGGGTTTTATAAAGATAACTATTTATAAATAAGTCACAATGGAGATTTCAGAAGAAAACCTGAAGATATTAGAAGCTTTCATAAAACTAAAAGCTGGAAACAAAGTAAAACATATAATGACTGAAGACTTGGCGTCATTGATCAAGTATATTAGATTAAACTATCAGGAGAAAGATAAAACATCAACAAAAAAACAAAAACAAAGACAACTAAATTATCTCACCAGAACCCATCTAGAATATCAATATTTTATGAAGAACCAGGAAAAGGAGAGGTGTCATATCCCACATGGGTATATGGAATTAATTGCTTACGAGAAGAAAAGTCATACTCAGATAAACAAGTATTATTAAGTTGCGCAGATCATGAAAAGGCGAATCAGCAAATATACTAAGGAGGATGGGGTTCAAAGCATCTATCACCGACATACTCTAGAAATTCAGCTCAACATATGATGACATTGAATGTCACGAATTAATTCTCAAAAAGTTTTATTCATGCCAACAAGAACAAAAAAAATTACAACGTATGCAGTAAGGATTGAAGAAATATTCTGACAAGCAGTTGATTTAGGAGCGGTGACAGGAGCAAACGAATAAATATTTAAGAGAGTATTTTTCAAAGGATTGAACCAACCCATTAAACAGATGGCATCTTATAAATTTGACACAGTAAACGACTATGACAAATTTAAAGTAGAAATTCAAAAGATTGAAAATGAATTAGCTACAGCAAATAAAGAAGATCAACAATAACTACAAAATGCCATTCTATAAATAAGACAGAAAAGAAAAGTTAACTTAGTGAAATGAAAATAGTATAACAACAAATGAATGAGAGAATGAAGAAGATAGAAGCTGCGAAAGATAATCCTGAACCACAACAACACTATTATAGTACAATAGGAACAAGAAAACAAGGCGGTTGGCAATCTAGACGAAGAAATGGACCATTTAAAGGACAGGGCAGAGGAAGATACTATTATGAACCATCAAGACTGATAACAGCAAACAACTTTAAACAAAGATGCTTCTATTGTAACGAGTTATATCAATTCGCCAGAGATTGTACATGGACAAGTAAAAGAACCTGCTATGCTTCAGGAGAGAAAGGTCAGAGACTGTAGCAAACAAAACAAGGAAAACAAGTTAGTTCCTCTGTCGCGGGACATAACATAGGCACCGATGCGGAAGGTCCAAAATTAGTTGTCAGTGTAACAGAAGCACAAATAAAGATCAACAACATATTCAACATAACAGTATTATTAGATAGTGGCAGTTGTTTCAGCAGAATCAACAAAGTATTTTATGATGAGCATCTGTCTTCAACTGGAATTAAACCATTAGGTAGAATATTAATATTGAATGTGCTGATGGAAGTGAATTACCATACTAAAGATACATAGAAGCAACACTTAATGCAGTTGGTATTCCAACATATACAGATCAACAGTGCCTTTTTCTCATTACACCAGAAATTAAACAGAGTAAAGAAACACCGGTTCTACTAGGTACAAATATTTTAAATGAACTTTTAACAATTGCAAAGACAACTAAGGTGATGTGTATTAACAGAGAGCAAGTTTACATACACCCTTGTATCTATCGTTTAGATGTCTTACACTACGCAAGAAAGAACTGAAAATATGCAAGTACCGGTTAGCTATTGTGAAAAGTGCAGAAACAAAGAATATCAATAATGGACTAAATGTTAGCATTAATATTCGCGGGTACGCAGACAAGAAGTTATCATTTCATTCTACTTGTGCGGTTATGCAAGAAACAAAATAATCTGCATTACCAGACTTTGTAGACATTATGCCAGCAATAATACAATACAAGTATAAAAACAACGGTGAAATTATGGTGAACATCTCTAACATTACCACAAACTCTATCAAAGTTGCACCAAATCAAATATTATGTCAGCTTCAGTCAGTCACAATTGATGATACAGTGTTTGACAAGACAGAAGTACAAGAAGAAGATCGTGATCAATTGGATGATATTCACATTAAATCACTTATCAGACAGTGAACATAAACAACTTAGAGAAATATTGCGAAAAAAATCAAAATATGTTTTCCACAAGCGAGACAGATATTGGACTTTATATACACATAAAACATAGAATAGATTTAGTAAATGACGTCCCATCAAAACAAAGACATAGGAAAATTCCACCAGTAATGATTGATGAAGTAAGGAATCACTTGTAACAATTTTTAGCAGGTGCCATTCAAAAGTCAAAATCACCTTGTGCTTCAAACATTGTTTAAGTACGAAAAAAGGATGGAAATTACGTATGTGTGTATATATTACAGAATGTTAAATCAGCGAACAGTTAAAGATGCATACGCGTTACCAAGAATAGAAGAAGTCTTTTGATTGTTTACAGAATGCTATGAAATGTGGTCACCATCAAGTACTTATGGAAGATCCACACAATGAACGTACAGCTTTTACATTAGGAGCCCTTGGATTTTATGAATATTTAAAGATGCCATTTGGGTTGTCTAAAAGTCCCGCAACGTACCAAAGAATAATGGAAGAAATACTTGGAGATTATGATATGTAAATATGTGTTATTTACTTAGACGATCTAATCATTTTTGCAGACAACTTTGAATAACATCTTCAACGGCTAGACATGGTTTTCACCAGACTACAAGTAAGCAACCTTAATTTTTCGGCAGAACAATGTTTCTTCTTTTAGAAAAGAGTCAAGTTTCTAGGACATATAGTTACTGAAAATGGCATAGAGACGGATCAAGATAAGATCGAAATAGTAACAAAGTGGCCTACACCATCGAATGCAGACGAACTGAGAAGCTTTCTCGCGTTCGCAGGCTATTATTGACGTTTTGTGAAAGATTTTTCAAAAATAACTTTTAAATGGACTTCTACCACTACTACATCAAAGAAGAACAAATCCAACAAGAAAGAACTGAAGTGGATTACACCTTCTATTTTAGCATATCTAGATTTTGAGAAAAGCTTTGAATTACATATTGATGCATATACAACCGGTTAAGGAGCAGTATTATATCAAAAAGACGATATCGGCAATAAGAAACCAATAGCTTATGCTAGTCGCAGTTTCACCAAGCCAGAAAAGAACTATTCAGCATTTAAGCTAGAATTTTTAGCGCTGAAGTGGACTGTTACTGAAAAATTAAGTGAGTATTTAACGGGACCCAATTTTGTTATACAGACAACAACCCGTTAACATACATTCTTACGTAAGCGAAACTTGATGTAACAGGACAACGATGGGTTTCAGCATTGGCAAACTGTGATTTTAATCTAATTTACAGACCAGGATGAGAAATACAAATGCAGATGAACTGTCACGTTATCTCCATCAGAAATCAGAAGATATCAATGGTCAATATATAAAAATTGCAAAGGACATAGCGAAAGCAATTTGCGGTGCAGTTCATTTTCAACGTATATATTGAAGCACTATCCTATTCAACAATAGATAATATTGAAGCTACAGATTCTCCTGGGCAAACATTGGCTTAAATTGAAATGAGGGAAATTAGGAAATACCAAAGAGAAGACAAAATAATAGGTAAATGGATCAATGCTACAATTGACAAGCTTTTACCTAATTTTAAACAGCTTACTAAAACAGATATCATTATGAAAAGAATTTCCAATATTTTAAAATTATAAAAGTATTGTACAGAGAACAAGAAAATGATGAAACTATTCGACAATTACTTTTACAAAAATATACTTGAACACAGCATAACGGAGACTACATGATGACATCGGGCACTCGGGAAGGGATAGGACCATGTCATTTCTTAGAGAGATATTTTTCTGGCCAAGTATGTCAGTTATTAAATTGGAGAAATGGATTATTAATTGCCAGAGATGCTTGAGAAGACAAGTTTGAAGAAGAAGAAGTAAGTAAGTAAGTAAGTAAGTGAGTAAGTGAGTAAGTGAGTAAGTAAGTAAGTAAGTAAGTAAGTAAGTAAGTAAGTAAGTAAGTAAGTAAATAAGTAAGTAAGTAAGTAAGTAAGTAAGTAAGTAAGTAAGTTAGTAAGTAAGTAAGTAAGTAAATATTTTATTATAGTGACATGTGCATACAATATATATTACAAATAGTTATATACAAAAAAAAACAAGCACCCGGCCGATTGGACCTATAAGACACCTAAACTATTAGGTATAAACTGTACGTGAGAAGTATGTCAAATGGTCAAATAACAAAATATGTTATTGAGTCAACGGATGGAAGAAGCAGAATATTACCTAGAAATCATTTGTTGCCAGTCAGCACCATGGTTCTGATAGTGGAACAATGAAAGAAAATGATTTGGATCAAAACGGACCTGTGCCAAAACCAAGGAAATCTTTGAACAAGTACAATGAAGAGGAAGTAGCTACAAAAGAAGAAATCAAACTGATAGAGACAGATGATGATGAAGAATCAGAAGAGACATATGTGATATACACATATCATAGTGGGGACGCCTACACGTCTGGAGGATTAAGAGGAGACGCTTCAATGAATAATAATGAAGAAGTTATAGAAACATATATGATTGATGACTATGTAGAAGATTCTGCTATACATAAATATGTAGAATATACAACTACAGATAAACATGTATAGGTGACAAGTGACCATACCGATGACCAGATTGAAGATATTGATAAAAGTGCAGATATTCATGAAGAAAGTATAGTAGTTACTACAGAGAAACATTTTGAAGTTAAGGATAAGAATATGGCATAAAACAACAATAAGCAAGAGAGAATAATCATTCCAGAGGATACAACTGAGTCTGAAGAAGATACAAAAGACAAAAGTAGAAGACCACCTACAAAGCCGCCAAGAAAATCAATAAGAAAGAAGCAGAAACCTAAGTGGATGGATTAATATCATTGTAATCAAATAACAAATATACGACCATTTAGTTCTAAACAAGATGCAATTAACAACTTATTAGATTCAGGTATTTTATATACAGTGACTCAAGATACAGCAGATAGACTTTGAAATGCAGTAATGGAATGTTAACCTTGAATATTTACTTATCTATATATAGATTATTTTAATTGTTTTATTAATTTCTATCATAAGTTTGTTTTAAGGACACAATATCTGATAGAGGTGGAGCTGAGACGAAAGAGTTTGTGTAAAATTATGTATTGCTAATATATAATTTTATTTTTCAGCAGAGATGATAAAGACAGATGGTTATATTATATAGTATAATATACATGTTATATAAATTTGCATGTAAATTTACAGTGTAATTATCTCATTAAACTTCCCCGATACTGTACAATGATCATGAACAATATAATTGATTTTGATTGGATTTGCAGCAAGAACCTTTTCAAAACCCAGACATATTCTGAAAATATGGAGTTATAAATATATATTTTGTTCATTTTACGTATTTGGACATATTTTTTTTAAAACTTAGTAGGACAGAATTGGTATCAGTCACCTAACATTGTTCCACCTTTTGATATGTCTAATTAATTCAAATGAACTCTTATATTATACTTTTTTATCATAACTTTATTACTGTTTCAGAGAAATAACTATTCTTTGTAGATTTAATGATTGGACATCATTTACCAAACAGGAGTGCCATGTAGTAGACTCCGAGTTTTGTTAACTTTAACCATTTTATTATTATGTTATGTAGTGCGTTTTTCAGTCCTTTGTTTTTTACCTTTTTTCCCGCCGTTTTTTGGTCAGGTGATTCTGTTGTTAGAAAGTCATTTTCGCCGTCTTTGACAGTACGGGTTTGAAATGTAGTCAGAAATAAATATCATTTGTCCTTGCTTTAAAGTATATTATATTGAGATAAGTTTTATCTGTGCATTTAAATATTTCATGCACAACTGAATTTGTGTTTATTAATTGTATGTTTCAGTCGGTTATTGTTGTTGAAAAGTCGCGTCTATTTCTGGGACGGTTTTCGAATTAAGGACTGATTTATATAAATGGATAACGCGAGGCTGTCATGTTTTGATATATTAACATCATGCATGTACGTTTGAATGCGGTTATTTTACAGCTAATCTGTAACCATGCACGATGGGGGCTGACAGAGAGCAGACGACATGTAGGTAGTGATTCCACAATCGGTAAGCAGTCAGTGAGAATGCCATGTACATGTTTTATATTGAATGTAATAATTATGTATCTGAAGGTTTAGTAAATGTGTACAACATAATTATGAAATGATATATATGTTAAACAAGTCTTTTATTCTATTGTACTGATTGTTAATACTGTGAAGGATCTTTTAAAGTATTATATGCATAGTTTCAGCTTCTCGTAACTTGCTATGCAGTGGTTTGCTACCGTTGCCTATCAGCTGTTGTACATTGTTGTATATAGCCATAACTCACAGCTGTGAGCCAACGTGTCATTATATTACACACAAAACAGTTAAAATGCATATATTTATATGAACCTATGATCATGATGTAAATAAAGAATAGAAACAAAAAACTGTGTTAGTTGTGGCACAGCCTATATATTCTTTAAAACTCACACAAAGGGTGAATAAAGACGGACTGTAACAACTGATGAAGTCAACGGTTATTCATTCCATCTAAAGGGTTTTATCGCTCAGTTATTACATATTAAAACATTTACATAAACATATTATGATTGAGTGTAATGCGCATATCAAAAAGTGTAAACAATGCTAACATTTACATAAATAGAATATTTAATTATTAAATAATAAATATTTTAATAACTCGTTTAAACATATAACAAGTACATGTATGAAAATAAATGTGTATTTACATGCATGTATATTTATATATATCCGCGTAAATCGGGTGGGTTGTTATTGTTCCATATTTTAACCTGACTGACAAATGTATCGTTTGAGTGATTTACCCGCTGTGTTAGTCCAGTATAATGTGACACGACTGTTAGATGATGTTTCTTATAATAGTAGGTATTGAACTTGAAAAAGAGATGGATAATACGCATCTGACTTGTACTAACACTTGTATTATTCAATAACTTTTATAATAAATGTACATCATACAATTATTAAATAAATATAATTAAGCAAGTTATATCTAATTTTAGCACATTCATCTTATAAATAATGTAGTTATTATATCAAATTAATGTCTGCGTATCATTTAACAATTGTACATTGCTACAAAATATTTAAATCTTCAATTTACTTTAATAAACATTTACGATAGTTACAAGTAATTTCAAATTCAAATTACTTAATTTATTTACCTTGAAATAGAGATAAACAATACAACTCAGATTTGTCATAACACTAGAGTTTCCAAAGAAGTGTACAGTTAAATACTAAAACTGAGCGTGTTTTTTTACCTCGCTACTGGGTTTCTAAAGAATGTTAGGCTTGTAATTTTTCATCTCAAAGGTATTGATTAGTAGCAATATCTGGAATAGGTGAAATATCTAACAAAATAATTTGGTCTCCGGGCAGTATGTTAATATATTGTAAATTCACACACTTGACTTTTCCGTCTATATCAATTTTTCATCCGCGTAATAAATTTAACGCCTGTGTCACATATACTAATCTAATTATCCGTGACTTTGACATCGCAATGTTTACTTCATTTATGTTTAATTAAACATTACAATCTCCATGTCAACACAATACAATTATATCGATAATCATATTTCTAGATTCTTGCGCTACTAAATACTACGTGATGAATATCTCTATGCTAATACACATATCTTACAAACTAAACTTTCATTACTATACATGTAAGGCAATGCCTTATTTTCAAAATCTGTTTTTCTAATAATCGCCATTATATGCAATACTTCTTGTAACAATAAAATCATACATAAACAATTGAGGTAAAAGACGTATACCATTTCATATTAATCTGTTCTTGATATATATATATATATATATCCATTATATGAATGGCACTTGAAAATATCGTTGGAGCGGTGAATTGATTGTTGAAATACTATATTTAATATAATAAAATCATAACAACCTACAGTTAAACACACATATTTTGGTTTTATGATAGAAAAAAACACGTTAATAACAACTAAGTTGATTCTTTGATGGTTTCAAACTAGCTCTTTCTGGGTTCATCGTATCCGCTGAAATGCGTATTAATATGATTTGTGAAATGATAGAATGTTGCCTTTTTATATTCTGTAAGAAATACATAAATTGTTAGAATAAAACGATCTTATTTATTTTAAAATATCGATGGAAATAGAAAGATATTTTACCTGATGGCGGTCTTTTGTAAATTGTTTATTCTGAACTGTAAACGTGTTTGACAGAATTTCTCGATAAACTGAGTTGAACACCATTTTAACGCTAACAACTGATTTAGTTTTATATTGCATAACCTGTCACCTTGGTGACGGAATGTCTCAGAATAAATATGTGTAGAACCACCATATTGCCATAAGAAACTGACAATTCATAAACAGATTGCGAACCTCGGGTCAAACTCACCAAACCGACTTCAGAGGTAAATTACCATTAGAGATAAGCGTCCTAAAACACTCGATGTGAAGAAACCATTTATCAATAAATAATGAAAGCTGTACTGTGGCATATACTAAACAGTTGCTTTTTTATGTAGCGTTATAAAACATATTCCATATCCAAATGAAACTTCTTTCTCCAGAAAACGTATTTTCTGAATTGCAAAAGGTGTACAATCATTTTTGTCATTGCTTGAAAAGAACGTACATGCATAACGTATAATTATATCTCTAGAGTAAGTAAGTAAGTAAGTAATTTCTTTACTTAAAGAGGGTAACTCAAATGGTTAACCAATCTTCCTTGAGGCCTCGTATAAACAAACAAGTACATATACATTTTCAAAAAGATAGAAAATAGCTTTCATTCATCTGCTGCATAAATCACACATTAAAGATTAACAAAATTCTCACACTATGTTCCTGGTTACAACTCTCATTTACGCGCACAAAAACACATACACACACTCTCGCCGCTTTCTATATTCGTATAAAGAACAAATTTCAATTGAGATACCCATGCAATTGTACATGTAAATTTGAAAATAATAGAGGAAAAACAACACAACAAATAATAAAATCGATAGAAACAAAACATTTTTTTGTATTGTACAATAACTAATTACGGTATGGTTTTGACTAAGCGTATAGCTGTTGGAGGTACATGTACATTTCCTTTTATCCAAATCAAACAATTACTTGCATAAACATTTAACGAACACGCGTTTCTTATACTAAGTGGAATACTATTCCAAATAATTGCACCCGAAAATGATAGACTACCTTTAAACAGTTCTATTCTAGGTTTCGGATTAAACACATTTTTATTTGAGCGAGAACGCAACATGATGGATGTATTATTGATCGACTTGCCGAAGTTGAACAGTTCACATAAATATGGCGGAGCTGTACCATTTGCTATGTTATACATGAATTTACCGTTTGTAGAAAAACAGTTTGATCGATAGATAAAGTATTCGGTCTTTCGAATGAAATATAAAGACTTTCATATTCATTTCCTAAAATATATTTGCATGCTCGCCTCTGCAGTTTAATTAACTTATTTATATTTTTATATGAAGTATTTCCCCAAACTGTACAACAATAATTGAAATGTGCTTGTATGTATGCTTTATAATGTAACGTTCTATGGTTAATGGAAAGATAATTTTTTACCTTTGATATAGCAATATATATCTATATGACGAGATTTATTTTTATTCCGTAGCATGCAATCGTCAATAAATATTCCAAGACTTTTTTTTGCATTTTGTTGTAGTTAATTCTGTACTGTTGTACGTAATTTGTAAAATGATTTGATTTAAATGCTGTCGTTTCTGACGAAAGGTGGTTAATATTACTTTTGTTTTGTCAGTATTCAATACCATACCATTTTGAATGCACCACATATTAAGACGATTAATTTAAGTTTGCAAGTTACCTTTTAAAATATCTGTATTCGTTTGTATGTCATATAACGTTGTGTCATCTGCATATAAGTCAGTTGTTGAAATGTTATTCATAAACAATGGTAAATTATTTATGAAACGTAAAAATAACAATGGACCTAAAATAGAACCCTGTGGAACCCCTGATGTTATACAATTGTTTTTTGAAGTTGCTGAATTTATAGACTCAACTTGAACTCTGTTTGTAAAAATAGTTTATCCACATAAAACAACGATCACTACATTAATAGCACTTAAGTTTTGCTAGTAAAATAGTATGACTTACGAGATCAAAGACCTTCCGAAAATCGACCATGACAGCCCAACTAACTTGCAATCATTAATTGCCGTTAGCCGTTTATCAACCATACCAATTAATGCAGATTCAATTGAACGACCTTCTCTAAAACCACTTTGTGTTTTATGCAATAAGTTCTATTTATTTATAAATTTCATTTAATTAATATGAATAAAAATTTCTATAAGTTTTGATAATGTTGGCAAAATACATATAGGACGATAATTATTTACGTCATCCTTTCGGCCGCTTTTATAGAATGTTTTTATCGTTGCCTGTTTCCATATATGATGAAATATTCCATCTCGCAGACTTTTGTTCACAATAAACATAATACTTTCAGATATAACAGGGGATGCTAGTTTTAGAAACCTTGAATAATGTCATCTATTCCCGTGGCTTTGGATATATCTAAATTAGATAAATATTTTGAAACAAAAGTTAATTGTATATCTGGGACGTAAAAAAATATGTTTTGAGGCATATTAGAGCTGACAATAGTGTTAATTAAATTAAAATGTGAAGCTCTATCGGACCCTTTAATTTCGAAGCTATGTTGACAAAATATTCATTAAATACGTAAGCCATATCTAAATCATTAGATATACAATTTTCATCTGTTTTTATCACAAGAATTTGATAATTATTAGAGCTTTTAACCGTGCCGAATTCTTTAAACAGCTTCCATATTGACCGTGGATCATCTTTTCCCTGATCTATTTTTGTACTATACGATTGTTTCTTTGCATCGTGTATCATGTGTGAAACCTTATTTCGTTTTGCTTTGTATTTATCTATATCCCTGTGATTTTATATTTATTTCTAACCTTCATGCTATCTTAAATGCTAGTACTTGTTTTTTCATTGGCTTCAATTACTGTTTGTGTTCATTAACAATTAATATTTTATCTTCATTACTTGATAACAAATGATAAATTTATAGATTTATTTTTCATTAGTATGGCGCCATTTATTTCGGCAGAAATGTCGAATTCCTATCTATACCAGCAATCTCTTTCATTATCGCCAGTAATTCCACAGTAATAACATCGTATTGCTCGAGATTTATGACTTCCGTGTGCATGGCTGAAAGGCCTATTATCAACGTAATCATTATGGCATGCTACACGATTTGGTGATGCACTATCACGTGCGTAACTAATAACTTGATTTTCCGCGTAGTCGTTTTCTCTTGAAGGCTGGGCCTGGGTTGTAAAATCATTGAAATGTGTTAGATTGTCCGTGAAATTCACCTGTCTTGATCTGCGCGATGTTAATATGTTTGTATGATACCGCTCATGTCGTTTTTCTGTTAGCCATTTCTTATAAAATATGATGTATTTTGCAAGCTAAATGTACATGTTTTGAAATTGACTGAAATGCGTATTTTTCTACTCTAACCGTCTAATTACCGTTTCGTTCCAGACTGAGACACGTGTATTCCATCTTTTGCAAAATATCTTGGTTCCGGATAATGATCTTTGTCGTAAAATATATCACTTGTTTCTGAGATGCATTGTACCCCGAAGCGTCCCCAATAAGCACCCAGTCGATTAATGGACGTGTTCAGATATTGAACATCAACGTCCTTTCGTGGTGCTATGAAACATAAATACACTTCGCAGTCCTGATTTGCTGTTTTTATAAAGTTCAGCAAGCGTTCATAGTCTTCTTTAAATGTGTCCTGGTCCGTGCCTCTTGATACATTATTTCGTCCAGCCATTATTACAACCTTACTAAATACTTTCAAATCATACAGCCGTATATCTTTGTATAGTGACTTGATTGTTGCCCCGCTTGATGCATGTTTCCGAACATGATTATCGAGACCTTTTGGATTTATTCCATTCAGGATTGAATCGCCAATAAATAATATGTGTTTTTGGCGCTTCTGTACACATCTTTTGCTGCTTTTTGAAATTTTAATGGGTAGTGTCTCTTGGATTAGAGTTTATAATCACTGGGATCTGGTAGCCTTCGTCTTTGATTGATGGGGCTGTTTCCTTTGACCTGGCAGTGACTGTATCAGCCGATACAAGTGCCGGAAGGCTTGAAGATTTTGCAGGAGATTAAAGTGCATTAGCGTAGGTTACAGGTGTTAATGTGTCATTTAATTTTATTAATGTCTCCTTTACATCTTTGATGTCAGGTTCCATTTTCGTGATTGTCTATATAAACACTTATGCACCAATACAATTTTCGTTTTTTCATTGGCACATTTTCTTTATGCCACTAAGTCTGAAAGTAAACTGATGTCTTCCTGAAACGAATGAGCCTTACTTTTACAAACGATGACCATAACAATTATTTGTCTAGACGGGTTTATTGGGTCGCACATCATAACGATAATCAATGTTTCATGTTTAAACTAACAGCACATTTAATTACTTCGAATCATGTGTAATTTACATTAAGTAATAATAAGAGCCAAGAATATACCAAATTACGTTTCTTGTATGGAGCAGACAGATACACCATGATCGACGACAACGTCTATAATGTATGGAAGATATCAACATTATTATCAAAATGAACAATATATAATTTCCTGACATAATCATCCTATTCTATGTTTCTTCCTGAAGAAGAGGTACGAAATCGGCTATTCACTCTATTCACTCTCGTACGTTAAGCGATACAAATGCATATACTATTGTTCTAATAAAACATCTGCACAAACAAATACACATCGCATGTTCAAACGATAACTGAATATATAAGTATGTATTATATTCATAAAGACATCATTCAGCCTCTATGTAGAAACCCCTAGAAGAACGGATCATCACCTAGTCTGAAATCCAGTCTGACAGAGATGACTGATCACAACAGAATAACTGACATATATTTTGTCCTTTTATCACCTTTTAATAGCTCTTAATGCCAGCTATTCATAGAAAGAATTCTTTAATGATGGCTTCTTTGGCACGAATTTGTACAAACAAGGAACAGAAAACCATACTCCGTTTTACTAACCCTCTTAGTGACCGGCAGTGGTTAATGCATTGCTACTCACGACTCCTGGCATTGGCTTGAGAATTATTCTATTCTTGGTATTAATGAGTATGGACCCATGTCAATGATCACCAGAGTGTATATACAAAATGCGTTGTGAAAGAAGTACAGTATCTAAAGTCAGTTGTAGTGAAGATTTAAGTTGTGTGTTAACATGTTTGTTACATGCAAAAGAAGTTAACAACACCATTGGTTCAGATGTATCCATCAACCCAGTTTAGTTTCCCTGTTCTGAAAATCAGTCTTAATTAAACACATGATGATGATGATGATGAGGATGATGATGATTTTACTCAGACGTTGCTATTCTGGTTCCATTAAGGTATGCTCCGCAATAACAAGACGTGGTGATGAAGCATTTATTCTGCACTAAATGTATAACACTACACAGGGTGTTCTTCGTTTGATGGCGTTGGCCATTAATCGTAGGATATCTTCAAAAAAGACCTTTATTTGTGTGATAAATATATTTTATTACATGTAAGACATATTACAATGCAATACATAAATACGACCAATATATAATATTGTAACTGACTACAATAAAATATTCATATCATATCTCACAAGTAACATTTTTAGCATGAATATATTAAAGAGATAAAGTACTTAAGACGAGTTAAAGAAAGTAAAAAAAGTTTAGAAGATGAGAAGTAGAATTTTGCGAGAAGCTGTATTGTATGCAGTAGTAGGTTAAATTATCATAATGTATTTGTATTGAAATGATCTTAGTTTTGTGTCTATGGTACTTTCAAAAGGTAGACAATGGATAATTTTCTAGTTAAGATTGTTAAATATTTCTTCCACATTGAAGATGAGGCTTTATAATATTGTCACAATTAATTAATTTAATTCGCATGTTATAGAACCTTTTATTTGGAGAATTACATTTTTCACTTGGTGTTATTAAGGTGTTTTTTTCCAATTTCAAGTATATTCTCTGTTTTAAAAATTTATTTCCATCTATTTGGTATGCTTCGAATAATAGTGTAATAGTTTAGAAATTCTGAATTATTTATATTGTATAATTGTTTTAATCTTTCAATAGTATAAAATGTCATATGTCAAGAATCATATATATCATTTAATGTTTTAATTCCTAATTGTTACCATGATTTGTAAAATAATAATCTGCCATTATTTTTGATGAAGAAATTGTTCCATATATATTGTTTTACTAGATAACCATCTTCAATATTAAAATTAAAATTAATTTTGAACCATGATTCTATTATGTTACATAAAAACGGCGTTTCACTAAACATAGAACAACTATCTTCGAACTAAAAGTTACTCTCAAAGATGAAGTTTCCACCATATTTTTCCAATGAAGACCTGTTTATATACTTCCATTCTTCATTATTATTTTCATCTGTTAGTCTTTTAACCCAACTTGCTTTTATTGAATTTATAAAAAGTTCTATATCTGTCAGTTTCATACCACGATTTTCAATATTTTGTATATTAGTTTTACGCTTTATTTCATTTTTATTTATTTATTTATTTAACAATTCCCAATGTTGTAGTTTTTTCATTAGTCTAAACATTTTTTTATTCTTACAAAACGTTTCTATGGACTTTCTTAAAGAGACTACACGGAGAATAAAACATTTCTTTGAATTTAACTTTTAACCGGAAATGGAGCTGAGCCTGTCAATTGATTTTCATTTAATAAAAAAAATTGCATCGTCTTCATAAGCAGTATATTTAATGATGTTTTTGCGTACCTTTACACCTTCAATTGTGTTGTCGTTATTTACAGATTTATATAATATAACAATAGCTAATATAAACAAATATGGCGATCATAGTGGATATCTTTGCCTAACTCCTCTATTCATATTTAAAAAAAAATCTGACGCATAACCATTATTTGACACACATTTTAATGCGTTATCACAAAATAATTTTATCAATTCCGTTAATTCGTTACCAAACTTAAAATAGTGTAATGTTTTAAAAATAAAATTATGGTCAACACTGTCGAATGTTTTTCAGACTCAGCAAAGAATATCAGTCCCGGTCTATTGTCATGTTGTTTTCAATTTTAAAATGTCCTGGTCCACGCAATTCATGTTCTGTATTGATATTGAAATAGACAATTGAGTGATCTGACATGATACCAACAGATGTTTTACATTTAGTTATTGAGTTTAAGATATTTGATGAAACTAGAAAGTAGTCAAGTCTGCTATAAATTGGTGGTTTATGATAAAAATGCCATGTATAATGACACGAATCAGTGTTTAAAATTCTCCATATGTCATGGATATCGTTATTTTCAATAATTGAATTAATCTGTTTTATTTTATTTTTGCTATTTTTAGGATTTCCGTACTTACATCTTTTTTACGTCTGTAATAATATTGAAGTCACCACCTATAATACATGTGTCACTGTCAATATCTATTGTATATTTGTCTAATGTATTTAAAAAATCTTCATTGTCATTGTTTGATCCATAAACGTTAAAAAAGCGGTAATCATTTTCAATTATTACAAGTTTTAATGACGGAAGTCTACCTTCAACAATATCTTTGTATTTTACAACCTAATATGAAAATTTTGAATTAAGAAGAATTCCAACACATACACTGTTCATACTATTACCTGAGAAGAACGCTTTGTTGCCCCTTGTTTTTCCCATACATTCACAGTGGAGCTCTTTTAAAAAATAAATTGCATATTGGTTTTACTTGAATTATTTGTACAGCTGTATTATTTTATTATATAAAGACCTTTAACATTAAAAAGTACATATTTTAACACTCAATTATGAAATAGTAGAGGTAGTTTCGTTAGAATTTAAATTAAATGTTTTTGTAATATGGTTTTGATCATATAATGCATACCAGAGAAGAGAAGAAGAAGAAGAAGAAGAAGAGGAAGTAGAAGAAGAAAAATTGGAGAAAAGATTGAAAGTTACTAGTAATTTAGTCCTAATTACAACATTTTATTACAACAATGCATAACATTTCACAGTATAATATTTGTTTAAGAATCATTAAAAAAATATATATTTCGGAGTAAGTTGATTGTAAGACTGGTAAACGAACAACCATCACAATTGCATGTCGATAGAAACATATCATCTAATTCATGCTTCAGGTACTGATTGTACCAAGCAAAATTCACTACGGGTAAAGCTTAGTAGACTGCACGTTAATGTTTATCTAATATTTACATTCACACTGAAATCGTCCTAAATGAACTATATAGATTTACTGCATTTCAATTCCCAATGAAAAACATTTGCAGCGGGGCGGAGCTTAAAGGACCAGTTTGCATTTCATTGGTTGCACGATTTTGTTTTGCTGGTTAGACGTCACGTTGCCATAAGTTTCACGTGACGTTATCCATATGTTGTCCTACAAATACGTGCACTTATTCAGTATTTTGACAACGTCGTCTTACATTCATGACATTGGCTTTGTGGTTAAATGTCTATAATTTGCTTTTTAAATATCAAAATAACAAAAATAACGTAACAGTTTTATCTAAAATAGCTGGAGAATATAATGTAAATAAAAGGATTTAAAGCCGAAATTTGAGTTTTCATCGAGTGATGAAAACATTAGGCTAGTCTATGTTGTCGAAAAGCCCTTCGAACATTAAACTGGCCTTAAGTTTTTCATCTCCCGATGTTAACTCAAAATTCGGCTTTTAATCCTTAATTAAACAATAATTTATGTATGTCATTACTTCATTAATAAAGAAACCCGTGCCTTTCAATTGCTTTTTCACCCGTAATAACATTCTATTTCGTAGTGCATGGAGTAAATTTCACTATTATCTGTCTCTTTGTGTCTGTCTTCTTTTTTCCTAATCTATGTGATATGTCAATATTTCTTTTTTTTGTTGTGTCTTCGGTGGTTCCGTTGCCCTTTTCAACAAGCCCGTTTATTCTAATATTATTTCGTCGGCCGTACTGTTCATTTATTTGTTTTGTGCCTTTGTGTTGACTTTGTCAGTCTCGTTTTTCATTTTCTCATTGTCATGAAGTTGATTTTCTACTTTCCTTTCTAAGTCTGTAATTTTTGCTTTAAGGTTGTCATTTTCTTTATCTTTTTTCAAAAAGCTCCCCTTCTAAAATTTCAATCCTTTGAAAACCGACTGCAGAAGATCTTTTTTCATTTCTTTCAATGTATCCTGTATTATGCTTTTTAAGCTTTCGTCATCTTTTGTCATCATTTGTGTTTGTATTTCCTTTAGCTGCTTATTTATGCCATCCATGTTCAAAGTGTCTTCTTTGTTTTCTAAAGAAGTGTTTTCATATATGTCTTCAAGCTGTTTTGTCTTCTTAGCTTGCTTCTTGTTGTCTTTGTTTCTACCAGGATTATCCGTACTTGTATCTAGATCACTAACACTTGACACTTCGTTTCGCTTGCGTTTACCATCACTCTCAAAAGCACTGTTTTTATTGTCGAACATACTTTAGTCACACCCTGTATTTTTTAAAAAATTCAGCGTGACCCGTTGTACTAGTAGAGTAATAAAGTTTATATCGGCAATGAACTAGTGTTGTATCTATAATAACACAGGGGTGCAGTTAGTGCAGTTATACATCAGTGGTTATGACCCTTCCTGGTTTGGTTTGATTTTTCATATAATTACTTTTAAAATGTTGTCTGTCGATCAATTTTGAAGTGGAGAATATATTTACCGATATTTCCCATAATATTAAGTCCGTTTTAATATAAATATCCAGATCACAAACAGAATATATTTATTGTGTTAACGCCCTCCTATGTTTACATAGTGATATGTAAGTCGAAAATACCTTTATATCAATTTTACTACAAGCACACACAAAACATGTAAATTCGATAAAAAAAAATAAATTGTATCCTACTTGCTGTACATACGTTCTAGATTATTTATGGTCTATTAAATAAAATGTTGACGTACTTAAACGGCGCTTATTACAACCACAGATGAACCATTATCAATAGTGGCCAAGAATTGGTTTATACGTTACAATTTAAATAAATTAGGATAATATAATTATTGTAAATAATTGAGTTTGTATGGTTAATCCGCCATCCTTTCCGGTATTTAGCTGCCATCGCGTTTAGTACGCACAAAGAAGTTATCATGTTTCACCTTACCTTTCATTTCAAACACAGAATTAATTGTTTTTTTATAGATATACGTCAGAAAATCATCTGAATGCCATACAAATTTCCCCCAATAATCACACGCATCATTGTTAATACACTTATCCGATTTAGAAACGCAAAGTTCTCTCAAAGATTTAAACAGTGTTAACACAATTAATCGTACAGGTCTCGTGCAATAAGTATTAGATACTTTCCTCTTCCCAGAGGAATTGGAATGTATATTTTACTGCTCAATGTTCAATTAGCACATGTAAAAATAATAGTATGATTTCAAATAATCTGATTATAAATGGTATATTTTGAGTATTGTATGTATCTGCTTTACAATTCAATTATGCTTTAACATGTGGTGTTATTCGTCACAATGGTTGTGTTTTCTTAATGCATCTCTTTATCTCTCTATCCAGCCACATCAATATGCCATTGTTTGGCATATACACATTATATGTTAAAATAAGTTTCAGATAGCCAGTTTTCAAAAACATTGATTTACCTGCCTATAGAAATGCACATTCAATGTATTTTTTTCTTTTCAAACAGTGTAATTAGACCCTTAGTCCTCTAATATACATTTTCTTCTGTTAGCATTCGTTAAAATCTTATTTGAGTTCAAGCATTTAACAAGGAAAAGCGTATTGCAGTATATCCAATGCCACCTTTTGCTCTACTCATCGAAAACAAGTAATTGTAATCCCTATCAATCAATTTGAAAACATTTTAAATAACATTAAAATACCTACCTACGTACGTACGTACGTACCTACCTACCTACCTACCTACCTACCTACTTACCTACCTACCTACCTACCTACACCCCCCACCCTACCTACCTACCTACCTACCTACCTACCTACCTACCTACCTACCTACTTACCTACCTACCTACCTACCACCTATCTATCTCTTAATTCTGCTGCACACCCTCACCGGTAATTTTGAGCAGCTAAGTAATACATGGCATCACATTTTATTGGAAGAGAAACCCTCAGACTGACTTTAATTAGAATGACAGAGTGAATCTAACAATCTAACTTACTAATGTATCGTGAAAAAAAAGGCAGGTGTTTAGTTTTTCACCTCATGATATTACCACATTTTACAATAAAGCGACAACTGTTGCAGAGTTTAGCTAATAAAAGAATCAATGACTGCTACGATAATATTAAAAAGAATATATTACATCTAGTGAATTTAATATCAACCAGAACAGCAGTGATGTATTCCTACGTATTTACTTTGCAGAGGATATTTTAAATTCCCAGTTACTTAAACATAATCAAATTGAATATTAATGGCATCATCAGGATTTGAATTATAAGGATTAGATTCATTTTTGCATGTGTAAAGAATATCGAATCACGCATAAATTTGACATAAACCATTTTGGATTTTACTGGATTGATGGGTGAATTTAACTCTATGATAAAAATTATCTGACCAATGATGGAAATACATTTCAATTTAAAACAAAACAAAACAATAAAATCTCGAGACATTGTATCACACGTTGTCTGGCACTTGCACCGAAATCTCCTTCTTCATACATCTTTTAAATCTAATACTATTTATGCTCAACCTAACCAGGCGCCAGCAGTGAACATTAAACACGTGGTGTTTATTTTTCTATTTTCTATTACTATGCTTCTCTGTCATAAACACTATAATATACATATTGTACGTGTAGGTTATCGCTGTAAGTACTTTTGCACGCATTGAAAGAAAACCCTTTAAATCAAACATAATGACCATGCTGTGTCTGCCTTGATACTTAAAAGACAACGCATGTTTAAACGATATTGGTACTGTTTATGACATACTAAATAATGTAGGTCTATAAAACGATACTTTGTAATGTCCCCTGTGCCTTCAGTACAACTTATGTGTGCGTGATTCAAAATTAAAAGAGCAGTCGAGTCGAAACACTCGGGCAAATCTCAGTCTGGCTGAATATGTTTAGAGGTTAATATATATGTGCAAAAAAACATCAAGCCCACTAACACCGGTTTAAGCGGTATGTTATCCACATCCAAGAAAGAAAGAATTTTAAGTTTAATGTTCTAATCTAACTTTACCGTCGATCAACCTGCACTGACACTCAAACTAAACACATATTCCTAGCTACCATTCTACTATTAAGATAAACAATACATGATAAAGATCATAATCGAACGATTCTACAAACATGTTTACGGTAAAAGTAATAGTGTCATCCACGGGCAGCAGATTAGGTTTCAATAGAACTACGTAAGAATCCATTATCTGAAACATGATATATATCAATTCTATTTTGACGAGACGTGAAACTTAATAATAATTTGATATACTGTATTGAAACAACATTAAACCAGTTGATAATTTTCACCTGCACAATGTTAAAAATGATGCTTATATCGTACTCCTTGAATTTGCTTTTACAGATACTGGTTGCATACAAGATATGTCCCCATTATCGACCTTATCTGGCCTAGTAATCAACGTTTCTGAATTGCCATTTTGTATTACAGAATATCTCGATTGTCAATGATTAAGTGCTTGACGTACTGTGACAAATTTCTTATCATAAAACACACAATCGATACACAATAATCGTAACTTCTGAAATATCCACTCGTTTTCCCTCCACAATGCCAATTTGAACAGAAACGTATTGGAATAACATATATATTTAATTATGTGTCGTATTGTATTAACTATTTGTTATAGGACATAGGCCAACTGATATTTTAAAAATATGTGTAAGACATAATAGCCCAAAAAGTCTACTTATAATATATCTAAGATGTAGGTCAAATAATCTTCTAACAATGTATATAAGATGTAGGTCAAACAAGCGTCTAATAGTATGTGTAAGGTATAGCTCAAATAATCTTCTTATCATATATGTAAGATGTAGACCAAATAATCCTCTAATAATATGTGTAATATATAGGAAAGTTTTCTTCTCGTAATATGTGTAATATGTAGGTCAAATAATCTTCTCAGCATATATGTAAGATGAGGATCAAATACTCCTCTAATAGTATGTGTAATATGGATGACGAGTAATCTTCTAATAACATGTGTACGATATAGTTAAAAAATCTTCTCATAATATATATAAGATGTAGGTCATATAATATACTAACGGTATATGTAAACTGTAGGTCAAATAATTGTCTAACAGTATATGCAAAATGTAGTTTGAATAATCGTCTCATAATACAATATGTAAGATGTAGGTCAAATAATGGTTTTATAATATATATAAACTATAAAATCTATGTAAAAATGTACATATATAAACGTTAATTAAACAACTACTTTAAACACTCAATGTCAAACATAAATTAGTACATTTCTTAACAAATAAAACATAAAATTAAAAAGTATACAATGCTGTCGTGGTATTTAATAGGTTTTTAACGACGTTATCAAACGATTAAAACAGAAATGTTATTTTCTTTGACAACATATTAATATAATTATTTTAATGAAAGTAAGGTCTATAGTTCTATTGAGCGCACAAAATTACCTATATATGTGTCGACGTGGCGTAAAACACCATTCATTCATTCATTCATTCATTCATTCATTCATTCATTCATTCATTCATTCATTCATTCATTCATTCATTCATTCATTCATTCATTCATTCATTCATTCATTCATTCATTCATTCATTCTCTAGTTTTTAGCCTGAAATGTTTATGGGTACAAAGAAGTATTTAATCTCATCTGAAATAATACAGTCCAGCATAATATAAACATTCAATAATCAATATATATTAATATTAACGTAGCACTGCGTATATTGGTTAAATTATACGTAGACTTAAAAAGTCCATGTTAAATCCAAAGGGAAATCATTTACTGTCCAATGTCGTCCTGTATTATTTATTATGACAGTTTATAAATATATTTTCCATTAGTCTATAACATCAACTTGTTTATGTAACATTTTATGGAATTCAATGTAACGTTATATTTATATTAGGAAAAGATTGACTGTTAGACAAAATATATATCATTCTTTCTTAAGAAATTTAAGAGTGTTGCATGTTTCATTATTCAACAGGAAACGAGAGTTAAAGCTGAGTAATGTATTTACATTCTTTAGATTTATTGTGTTTCGTGGTGCAAACGGATCGTGAAGGGATTGTATTGTTTCTTGAATATAACAATGCAATAGCAAAATATACATAAATGATGGCATCAATAGGCCGTTTATTTCAACATGTACGTAGCAGTTAATCCATGATGACCAGTCAAATCCTGTTCACACAATCTTATGTACATAATATGTCCCAGGATCATGTGAAAGAACGTTGAATTTCTTCGATTTTACTGAATATCTGTTATGATATAACGACACCATATCAATTTTATATTATAGATAGTAGCTTTTAAATACAAAATTATATTACAAATTAACTACTGAAATCATGTGACATTTATCCGACACATTGATTATTGTTTTTTAAAGTACAATTAAAACTATAATTTACCATCAATTAAGATAAATAAATTCATTTAAATCAATATGTATAAGGTGTAAATAAAACAAGAACATGTAAATGAACAAAACACAATACATACAGATATTTACATGTTAATATATAACAAGATATTGATGTAAATATCTTGAACTTAAACGGGATCTTCTGTTAGGCGACTTTGTCTTCTGTGTATTAAGTTGTGATACAGGCTAGCTTGAAACTATGTTAAACACTTTAGTTCAAACTATAAAAAATATATATTTCCTCAGGTTTCTGCCTCATGATCCATAGACTTCAAACAAAAATAAAATGATTCTAATGTTAAGAAGTCATACAAACAAATGATCAAAACAATCATCTATATACAGTATAATGTTTCATTCCCTGTAGTGTTGGACTAACTGGTGCTCAACACGTTTTTTATATGAGAACTTTGTCTTAACAACATTATGTTTGCTATTTTTTTCAAAATTAAGTTTAAATTATATGCTTGGGACAATGCACAAATCCAGCACGAACAATACACATTATATTATTGTTTGAAGACTGTTTCAAACTTAAATCTTCGAGCTAAGCTAATGCACATGAAACAAACACCAGTTCCAGCACAAAAATAAACTGATATTTGTGTGAACGGTTTCAAACTAAAAGCAACAAACTAAATGCATGTGTATGAAACAATCCCAAGTTCTCATTTATTCTTACGAGTGTCACACACCAAGCCATCCCAAAGCCTATAGCCAGAAAGAATCGTTCTCGCAATGAACCCCCCCCCCCCCACCACCACCACCACCCTCGTCCCCAGCGCAATTGAACTCCTCCGATGTTTCAAGTACACTTTGAAGCTAAAAATCTAAGGCAGACCATAGTGCAACTTGCGTTGAAAGAAACTATCAAAATATGGTATGGGTGAGGGTTTTCGTTAATTTTTAGAACATTATTAAAACAACAATTATTTCTAAAATCATTTCAGAAACTTGAAGCATGTGAGTGCTATTATTTCATGAAAATGAGATCGTTTGAGACGAGATTTGACGCAAAAAGATAATTGTTATAAAGTATCAAAGTATTCGGTAGCACAGAACAGTTTATGCATTGGCAATTACAAGACAAAAATCCATTAAATAAGGCTACATCACGTGACCTACGCTCAATAATTTACAGCTACCATATCGTCTTAAAATGGGAGCATTCAAAATATAAAAATGATATGAAGAAGCTATGTAATGGGAAACAAAACATTCGTTAATAAATATCATTGCTTAAATATTGATCATATTTAGACAGAATTGATTTATTACAACACTGTAAACAATGGACACATCTTAAACCTAATAGTATATGTGTGATTTGAGTTGATTGATTACGATATCTGTGGTGCTTCATATTATATTAATTTACGATGTGACACATGTTATAATAAAGATGTCATCACCTGTTTAAGTTATATTTTCATTTTACACGTTTTGATTGGGTTCAATACCATTTTCAACACAGTTCATTATATACCTAATTTTAAACAAAATTAATGTTCAATAATTCTTGATTATTTGATTCACAAAAATAGCAAACGCTAACAATTTCATGTTATTTTGACATATAATCTTGAAATAAATCAAATCACGGGTCATTCTCAATTACGATCTTGATGTAATATACAGACATAAGCTAGCCATCACGGTGACAACTCAACATTCAATATATCCTAGTTTAAATTGCTTGTAAGCAAATGTATTGTCGATTGCGCAAACACGTATCATACAGAATTTGGATCACCTATTGCTGGAAAATGTTTGATTTTATTACAAAAATGTATAACTGAACTTTTCTTATTAGTCATTTTATATTAAAATGTAAGTGAACAAGTCATGTATAAAACATTCTACTCTCATTATTTATCATATAATCGAATATAAGTATATAACTTTATAGTCATTTGATAGCATTGCATTTGCATATATTTGATTCCCATTTGACAAACAATCACCATACTGATGTGGCTGGATAGAGATATGGAGAGATGCATTAGGCAAGCACAACTATTATTATGCATGGCACAACATGTTAAAGCGTAAATGAATTGTTACGCAAGGATCATTTCGTTGAAAACACTCAAAATATACCATTTATAATCAGATTATTATTGATAATTGAGCAGTATAAGGTTAAGTCTAATACGTCTAGGAAAAGAAACATCTCTTATACTAATTGCATGAGACCAGTACGTTTATTACATCAAATTTCGCGACAAATGTTGCATTTCAAAGTAATTGACACTCATTTCTAGATAATCATATTAGTCAAGAAGGTTAATGTCGATAAACTGTATATGACAGCGCTAATGTTAGATGTTTTTGGCATACGATTCATTTATTCGATTGTGGTATTCATTAAATTGAGAGAATACGTTGTATGTCTGTATGAGATAACCGTAACGATAAATAATAGTTTCAAAGAGATAAAAATGATAAAGACAATTCATTCCCCATATTGTTTATTCATTTTGTTATTTTTATTCCGACTGTTTAATTTGGTTGTAGCCGATACGGGTTAGCCTGACATAAAGATTAAAACTGATGTTCTGATATTTTGATTTTAATGATAATCACATATCATAACAAAGTTGCGGACACGGTAGTGAATGTTCTGTTTATTATGGAAGCAAGTAGTCTTGGGAACATCTGACCCCGAATATTACGCATAAAATAATGCGGAACAAGAGCACCATCATCTAAGTAAAACACGAACCATCGACATCAAAGAAAATAATCGAAACGATACCTGGATTACAAATAATGACAGGACAAATACACATCCCCTCTGTAGAAACACAGGTACAAGGTTGAGAAAAACGGGAAGCAACAAGAACTTAGTAGGGTATATAATCCTATTTAAATGGCTTAAAACTATTTACAAACGGCTGATATCCAGTTTGCCAATCCCAATATTTAAAGAATAAACGATCAAAGTGACAAACTAGGAACAGAATGCTGCGAGCAATTGCTCATTACACAAATTCTGTCATGTTTCACTTTAAATCAATAATGTATCATGTATTCTTGCAACAAACAGAGACAATGTATGGTCAAGTGTATTCATCGATTGATTAGTTCAGATTGTATTACACACAACCAGTCCGTAACCACACACACGTTTTGTAATTACTGTTTGATATTTGCAATCACCTTACCGTCATATTAGAAACGATCGATCAATAAATCATAAATAACAAATATGCAAGAAAATATCTCCAGATTGTGTATGCTGCAACGCAGCTGAAAAAGTCGTCTTCAACATTTCCCTTGTGCAAATCATCGACGTATTCACACATGATTTGTTATTGCAATGTTTTCCCAAATGATCAGATATATATATTCTATTGCTTGAAACAAATAATCAATTTCTGTTAAAATTATATTGAAACTACAGTTAACCGCTTTAAAAACGCAAACGTTGCACAATGATACTTTTAACAAAGTTAAAATTGTTGATACAATGCAATAAAAGGACACATAACAACCGTCAGAGCATCATTACACATTCACAAATTGATACAGCGTGTATAATCCCCATCTCGCAATAAAGGCCAGACATCTACGCCTAATGAATTTGAATTGTGTTAATACTGTTACAATCTTCGAGCAACCTTTGCATTTCTAAATCGGTTACGTGAATTAGCAATAATGCGTGTGATTATAGGGGGATCGTATTTTTATGGCAGTCAGATGAATTTTCTGACATTTGCCTATAAACAAAACCTGGAAGAAGAAACAAATAATTGCGATTGAGCTCATGTATTAAGAAAAGTAATCAAAGTTTGTGACAAACACATCAAAACACCAGTAAAAATACATTAGACACTGTGTCACTATATAAAAGTGCCTGTATAGTTGTATAAAGCACCATTTAAGTGCGTCAACATTATTATAATAAGTTAACAAATCATTTAAAACGGATGGATTTTGCAAGCAAAATACAGCTTAAAATTTCAAATTACTTGCATATATGTCTGTGTATATGTGATTGAAGTACAATTGATATAAATGTATTATCTTAAGATGCATTATGATTGGGCTACCCCCATCGAACGAAGAGCGCCCTGTGTAATGTTATATATTAAGATATCGAAATAAATGCATCATCATCACCTCTTGTTAATTAGAGGTTTTCCTTTATGAGACCAGAATTGCAACTTCAGATTATGAGGCGACTGATCGTGTTAGAACTGTTTGAGTTCACGCAATTATAGATTACATCGATGGGGTGCTTTATATATAATGTTTGTAACATGTTTGTTCCAGTTACGTGACGTATGGCCGTAGCTGTTGATGCACCAAAACTAAACAAACCAAGTGTATGCTCATAATCATCATCATCATCATCATCATCATCTTCATGTGTTTAATTAAGACTTTCAGACCAGGGAACTCTAAACTGGGTTGATGGATAAATTTGGACCAATGTTATTTCTAACATATTTGCATGTACCAAACATCTACCAAACATGTAAACACAAAATTAAAATATGTTTTATCTTCAATTCAGCCGACATTAGATGTTGTACTTCTTCCACAGTGGGTTATATACACACTAATACTTTTAGATCATTGAGTTTTTCCTCATTTATACTTAAAATAAAGTAGTTCTCAAGCTAATGTCAGTCAAAGCGAAAGCAGAATTTAATCTATATTAACCACTGCCGGACACGAGGAGCGTAAACGGTGTCGGTAAAATGGAGTATGATATTTACATTCCTTGTTTGTGCTCTTTCTTGCCGAAGATGCCATCATTTAAAAACTCATTATAGCTGGCATTAGGAGGTCACGAAAGGTAAACATTTTTAGTTATGTCATATTTTGTTGTGATAAGTCGTTTTTGTCAGACTTGATTCTTTCTTCTTAGGGTTTCTATATATAGTCTAAATGATGTTGATTAACAATATAGTACACAATTATATATTCAGTTATCGTTTTAAACATGCGATGTGTATTTGTTTATGCGAATGTTCACTCACATCAATAATACATGTAGTATACATATGTGTCTCTCTTAACGCATGCGACAGAACATAACCTGTTTCTAGAATATATCTTCGCTGGGAGAACCCTGCAATAGGATGGGTATAATTCTGATATGGAATCAATCTCAGGAAAGAATATTTTGTTCAAATGTTCTAAGAATGATGTTACTATCTTTCATACGAACAGACGTTGTCGTTGGTCAGGGTGTATCTGTTTGCTCCATATCGTAACTAGACACTTTAATATGCTGTCAGTTTATCATGAAACAGTGATTATCTTAATGATGTGTGACACCAATAAACCCGTCTAGACAATGTATTCACTGCAATGGTAATCATTTTTATGGTAGTAGTCACTCTGTACAGGAAGACATCATTTTACTTTCAGACTTAGCGGCATATAACAATTGTATCATTAGATAACGAAACTTGTATTGGGTCAGTTAGAACATAAGTGTGTTTATTTATTTTAAAGGTCTTTACGTGTACGTGTACGTTTTCTTCCAAGTATGCCAATGATATTTGTGAACGTTTTGCATACAGGAAATGCATATAATGGAGAAAAAAGTTACACTTTGATATTGAATATGTGTTTTATAATGCTGTATAAAAACTCTTATATGTCACAGTTCAGTTGTCTTTATGTATTGATAAATGATCTTCCATGACCGAGTGGTCTATGGCGCTGATGCCTAATGGCCATTTATCTCTGGAGTTGGGTTGTGAGTTTGGACCGAGGTACACAAACTGTTAAGGAAATGTCAAATAATTATGGAGGTACGGTGATTTTACCTCGATTATTCTGAAAAATTCCATCACCAAGGCAACAGGATATGCAATATAAAACAAAACGTTAAAATGGCGTTCATTGACAATCAGTTATTTACAACTCAGAACATGCAATTTATAAAAGGCCGAATATCTACAGAATGTCTACCTATTAAAACTGAAATATGTGTGTTAAACTATAGCTTGTTACTGTTTTATTATACAAAATCTAGTATTTCGTCAATCAATTTACCGCTCCGGTGATGTTTTCCAGTGTTATTCATATAATAGAAAGCCAGTATAAACGGCAAGGCTCTCACGTGTATTAGAATGATTCATTATGAAGATTAGTATACAGATATAAATCATGTTTTAATATATCCTAGTTAATACACTCTTGGCTTTTGTGGCAATCATTTTTTGTATCTGTTTCATCTGACTACGAACACAGTAGAACAATTAAAACATTGTCACAATAATATAATTTTATTTACAACTCATTATATCACGTAAACTTTATCGCGAATAGATATATCAATACTACCGTCATATTTCTTTACCGTTTCATAAACATAAATATGTATTTATGTTCTGAATATAAATGTGAAAATAGTACAAGAAGTTTTTCTCAAAAGGTAGAAGAAGAGGATGAACACATTTATTAAACAATGGTTAATTTATTTTCATTGCCATATACACATTGAAAATTCACATTGAACACATTATTTCTTGGTTTAAACAATACTTATTTGTTATCAATATAGTTCATAAACAGCGATACACAACAATAGAAATGAGAAGAAAGCTATTTCTAGCTTGTACAAAGTCTCTCTTCTGAATATCTTGCAAGGACTATACAATGGTGTTACAAATGCAATGAAAACAAAGTAATTACTAGACAAACGGATTATAAGCAGCGCTTGAGATGAAAATAATAAATATGTGCAAGTATCTTGATCGTTGAGAATATAGATGTAGCTGATTGTGTATGTATATAGACTGCGGCGTATGCGACGCTTCAACTACTGAGAGTTGTGTTTACTAGCATTGAACAATAATTGCCGTATATAACTTAAATTATTTAAAAAAAAAAAATAATATGTGAGTAGAATATAAGTGGAAAGGTTAGATCAAGTAGATAGACAGAAGGTGTGATCACAGGATGTCTTCAAATTAATTACTAGACAAACGGATTATAAGCAGCGCTTGAGTTGAAAATAATAAATATGTGCAAGTAACTTGATCGTTGGGAATACAGATGTAGCTGGTTGGGTATGTATATAGGCTGCGGCGTATGCACTTCAACTACTGACAGTTGTGTATACTAGCGTTGATCAATACTTGCAATATATAACTTAAATTATTTTACAAACAATATGTGAGGAAAAAAAAGTGGAAATGGGTCGATAAAGTAGATATATAGAAGAAAGAAAGGATAGTTGTGATCACAGGATGCCTATTGATGTGTTGTGGATAGCTCTTATGGCAATAAAGGATAGCTCACCTCAATGAATAAACCGCTTGGTTTTCGAGATGTATACACATACAGCAATATATTTAGGTCTAGACAAGTAATAGGACGAAGAACGTAATAAAGAAGAGTTCGTTGGCAGTAATATAAATGGCATGTGAAGAGAGAGTGATAAGTATCCTCAATTTCTCCACAGACACAGGTAATACTTTCTACAATGTTTTTTGAAAACAGATGCTCTTTCAAAGAACTGCAGTGAGTCCGTAACCGCAAATGCTGAATTGCCGAATCTCTTCTACCATCGTAGTAAAATTTTGGAACAGTATTCTTGGTAAAATTCAGAGTGTGCTCGAAAGACAAGACGAAAAAACAGACTGGGTGACAGGAGGAAGCTTGTTCCATTCTGATAAAGTGACAATGAGAAGTATTTCTTAATTACATAGAACGATTTATATACTGAGCAAATCCAATAATAATATTTTGTCATTTGATTTTAGCAATTCAACTAGCTTGTACATGGAGGATATTTGGAAAATATATATTTATATATATATTATCCTCCTTAAATCACTGAATCAAGATATTTAGATGTATTGATTGATTACATTTGACTTTGCAATATAACGAAAGGACAAGTAAACAAACACACTATGCAACACAAGTATAAGTTTGCTATGGGCGGAAAGCAACCATAAACAACCGAAATACACAGAACATGTCACGGTTCAACCTAATCGATATCTTATTCAAACGAAAGAATGCTACGTACAAACGTATTAACAACTCTGCAAATATCAGTATTTACAAAATAAACTATCGAAGCGATATGCTATCAATAAAATGCAGCCAAGCAGTTTGCCATGAATGCTATTATTATATTATGTTTCAGCTTAATATCAATAGAGGTCCGAATAAGTTTCTAACACCAAATGAGAGAAGGTATGGTCAAGTGTCTTAATTTACGAGTTGTTTTTACAGATTTTATTTAAAACCATGAAACCAATTCGTAACTACACAAAAAGTGTATTTGCTGTTTGCTATTTTGAATCACCTGTAAGAAACGATCAATAAATCTTATAAAAACAAATATGGAAGAAGCAGTCTAAATCCTGCATGTTGCATTTACAAAATTACAATTGTGAGGCATTCACACATAGAATTAAGTTATTATTGCAATATTTTCCCAAACAGAAGCAATGGTAGCGCGGCTTGCATTAGATCTATATTTCCAATCATATACCACAAAACTATGCCAATCCGATATATATGTTTTATTACTTAAAATAAAAAATCAACTTCAATTAAAACTATTAAAACTACACTTTACCGATTTAAAAATGCAAAGATTTACAATGATACTTTGAACAGTGTTAACACAATTCAAGTTTAGTCTAATTTCAAAAGAAACAATAACACTATCATAGATGTACAAATACATTGATATAACATGATCAATGGGTACATAACAACGCCCTGAATACCACTGGGGCATCATGTCAAAGTCACAAATTGATACCGCGTTTGTGATCTCCCACTCGCAATACAGGCAAGACATCTACGCCTAATAAATTTGAATTGTGGTAACACTGTTAAGATTATTGTTGAACATTTGCGTTTCTAAATATGTAAAGTGTATAAGCAATTTTGCGTGTGATTATAGGGTGTGCCAAATTTGTATGAAATTCAGATGAATTTTCTGACGTTTGTCCATAAAAATAGAAATTAACAGACGACACAAATAAATGCAATTGAGCACATGCAAATTTATTTATCTCTTAAATCGTGTCCTTGTCGTTTGAGACAAACCACTTATTAAGTCTAATTATAGAATAACATTATTAAGTTAGTAGTTTGGAGATCAATGTAGTTTACTACATGTACCTCCCATTTACCTGCCCAAGCATAACACCACTGCACGTTATATTTGTCAGCAATGTTGAAATATAGAACACTCCATTTTAATGTGTAAAATAACAACCAATTTTATGCAGATATATTTAAATATACATGCATGCGATTCATACTTGTTACATGTTACAATTAGTTATTAAAATATGCATTACCTAAAATTAAATAGGATATTGATGTAAATTTCAACTTTGTTTATATGTATGCTCATTTCAATCCATCACATGTATAATTTGTTATGTAAATGTTTTGATATGTTAATTTATTTGTATTATAGGTCGAAGAGAGAGTGAAATTTTCATACCAATATAGTATCACATACCAGTGTAGTATATATTTACATTTTTTGATAAGGATTTAACTTGTCACATTTACCTAGAGCAATATATAGTTGATATGAAAAACAACATAACCATAAATGATAAAAAAAATCTCCAATTTGGTGAATCGTTCATTTCAAAACTTATTTTCTAATCGAAAATTGAAGATGGCCATCAGGATGGATGGTCCAAGAATGGTCATCAATGTACTTTGTGTTGTTTATCCTTTCGGATTACGCTTTTTTAATTTCAACATAACCATGAAATTCAATTATCACGATTTATTCATAGATTTATGTTATAACAGCTATTTCGTTGTTATATTCAGATGAGAGATCACAATCTCTTTAGAGATTGATGTTTCTTCTGATTGATACTAATTTGCAATTAAGCAGATTTTAAAGCATTAAAAAATCTATTTTACTATGTTTTCTCATACGATATTTCTTATTAAAGTAATTGATTGATTGATTGATTGATTATTAAGCGTCACTTTTATGCCATCGAGGGCTAACAGAGGATCAGTTAACCTAACCACTGTTTCCTGGGATCCCGAAGGCTAACCAGAACACCCAGTCTCCGCAAGCAACTGATAACTGTTCCACTTGAACTAGCGTTGAGAGACGAATGATAATGAGACACAATGTCGTATATCAATCATCACTGAGACTGTTACCGGGCGATCATAAAGTAAGAAAAAGAATTGTAAAAGTAAAAAAACGAATATAATGGCAAAACAACTTGAGCCTATAACAGATTTGTACAAGAGAAATTATTCAGAAAATTAAGGTAACTTCACTTGCATGCATTGTCTTGGGATTACTCCTTGCATATTTTATTGCAATCCCTTTATTGACTGTAAAATATTCATGGTTTTAATATACGGTGCCAAATATTAAACAAACAATATAACTATGTGGTTTCTCCATTATATTTTTTCATGGTATACAAATATGTAATTATAATAATAAGATGACTTAGTTATAATATAAAACGGTCAAAAGTACCGTAAATGACCGCTGATCAACTACATAAACTAGGTTACTTACAATTATTGTCTCTTCGTAGTTAATGGATTGTTTCAGTTACTAGCAAATGATAAATGTATTATAAAATGAATGTCCGGAAGCTCGGTATCTTTGGTGTATCGACTATAACACGCACTCTTAAAACAAAATGTGATTGACCGACTTTACATGTGTATTTCCCAGAAGTGTGTGATACGCTGGTGCATAAACATGGATCGCGGCAGGTTGGTTGTTTTTTCCGGTATAGGGTGCCATTTGTCATTTTGCTGTGAATTGATTTTATGCTTGTACTTTCGTTAGTATCACAGTTAAAAAAATATTTAACAATATACCCATATATATATATATCAGTGTAATCTGTCCTAATTATAAGGAAATATCTCAAATGGATTATTTTGCTTGCGACTCCTATAACTATCTGACATCTGAGCAGCTAATGTTTTTTTAAGACAATGTAAAGTGGAAAGTAGAAATGAAATACAGATGCCGTCAACAAAAAAAATACGCTTGAACGTGGAAATGGAATATATCCAAATGTCCAATATTACGGTTTATCTTTTTAATGTCATAATAACCAATACCGACCGCATAACAATAACCTATATATTTGAGGTACTTTTACCAGAAATTGATATCGACCATATTTGTCTTATATGTTGTTATCTCTAATTGTTCTATTTGCATTGAACAACACAATCAATTCATCCTTTTATAAAAATGCGCTAATAAAATAATCACCATATTAACATAAACTTCATCGAATCACTTCATACATTTGAATTAACACACTGGTCTAGAATTGGATTTGAAATGCAACATTTGCCTGTAATCTGATTATATAAACGTAACGGCGTAGTATAAGTTACCACAGTGGTTCGCCGAAGCACCACCCGAACGGGCTATATTAATACTGGTATCAGCTATGTGCATGTATAAATGCTAATTTCTTTGATTATCTTGTTATTAATGCTCTATTCTAGATATATGACAAAGTAATGATTCCAGTTATACATTATGATAAGAAATTACCAAAAATTTAACTATGTCAACCTGGTAAACGCTCATTTGACAATGGTGCATCGTTTTGATGACAAGCACATGGATGATATAAAGTTTAATATGCTACGCTTCCCATGTTTCTATTAAATAAATATTTATATATCGTATTGATATTTGACAAGTAACCAAAAAAATTTTCAAAAATGATTTTTCTATAATATTGTCGTTTCCTTGTAGCAATTAAGTAAAACAGTATTATTTACGTATGTATTTTGGAGAGCTTTGACATATTACTTGATTAATGTATGTGTGTGAACTTTACAATAGTTGCAACTGTTGTCTGCCTCATACATTAATAACGTTTTTTCTCTTAGTAGACAAACAGTAAAATTTGTGTATATAAACATGCAAACTTCTAATTAAATGTAGACGTACAAAACCTCATACATCTTTAAAACACTCAATCGGATATCTATATAAATTAATGTTTCTCGTGGTGAGACAAACTGGTAAGAGCGCAGTCAGACAAATGCGTATACACATATATCAATGTACAGAGTTAATAGAAAAAAATACTGCATTCTTCAGACTAATTGTGTATTAAAAGCGTATATATGATAATATCAGACAATACTAGCATAGCTTTCAATTGGCATGTATGCAATCAGACAAACAAAAAACATCGGAGATAAGTTTTCAGGTTCAGTTGTCTGCTAGCATAAGTGTGTTAAAAGTTTTAGTTATATATGCGAGAGCCGAAAATCCATTTTAAGTATAGGCTGTGTATAAGTGATTGCTTTCAACATATTGAAAAATATCGGTAAACGTAATAGCAAACTAATAACATCAAACCAATACAATAAACAAATAACAGCAAACCAAATAACAGACAATCACAGTGCAGCGACTGTTGCATAGCATATTCGTCGATTTCTGAACAATCAGCTCTGAAATTTAAATCATATACTCGTGTTAATGAGGTGAAAGGGTTGTTGTTGTTGTTGTTGACAATTTTAGCATTGCCACCTTATACTTTTTTGAAGACGTCAATTATATTTCTAAAAATAAAACATGATTTGACGTACAGATGTAAGCGATTGACTAGGTTGGCCGCATTTGTTAGCATCCCCATATAATATTTATTCAGTTTTAACGAAAACTTCTAAATATATCTAGCCTAGGGACTAAACAGAAAATAAAGTTATTGGCAGGAACTTGCTCCTTGGTGTATACGAATTTGAATTTGAGCCATTCAAACATTCCGCATTGTAGCTAATATATAATCTACTCTACATTGTGATGACGTGTATAAACAAAAATGCAACAACTCAAAGGGAATAATTGTTCGCTATCTGTTTAGTACGGTGGTTATACTCGGGATCATGTTAGTGTCTTCCACAATCAAGACAATTGGATATTTAATATATAATGTAACCTTTTATGAGCGTTAAAATGGTCTTAAACTCAATTCGATGAAAATCGAAACAGTATGTGAAACACGTTGGCATTTAGCCCCACACAATTCACAAAAGTCCGGTAACACAATAAACGTCTGTGTTATTTCCATTAACAATCGAAAAAAGTAAAATTTATTCTGGCATTTAATTAAGTTGTTATAGAATATACTTAAAACAACGTTTTACCATTTCTAATATCAGAATTATAAACCTTTAATTGTATACGACCATCTCGGTAACAACCAGTTTAGGCCAACTTAATTATGGTTTACCAGTTTTCTATTATAGTACTGAAATATGTGTTTAACTATAGATTGTTACGATTTCATTATACTTATTATAGTAAATCAGATATTAATTAAACCAATTTAACGTACCAGCGATGTTTTCCGGAATTAATAATATACTGGAATATCTAAGGAAACGCTCTTAACTGTTTAATATTGATTCATTATGAAGATCAGTATACAGACATAAATCATGTTATAGCCTTGTTCATACGATCTCATGTATTTAAAATTTCATTTAAACGGTTGACTTGTGTGGCAATCATTTATATTTTTATGCTATTTTTCAAAAAAAAAAAAAAAAAGGAAATAAACGTTAATTACAATATAAACACTATGATAAGAACTATTAAGCATTTGTATATTATTTGATATATGTATATACAAAAACGTGCATTGTACTATCTCTTGTATGGACTTATTGAGTGATTAAAATAATGATGACACATGCCATTAGCGAGTTGACAATTTTCATTATTGTAAATATGATATTATTTTATCACAACTAGATTAATATAGTTTTTTTTTCTTTAACTTATATTATATATTTTTCATCAACTTTATGTATGATTTAATTTTGAAGTGTGTATTTCATTGCTTTGAAGCGATGTAGATCACTTATTTACTTTCCCATTTAATACCGTACACATGCATCTGGCCTTTTCATTGTTGATAGTAGTGTTATCATAATATTATCCAAGTCTATTAAGCTTTTTTGTGATTCGGCAAAATCTAAAAATGATAACATTCTCGGAAAAATCATGTTTGTTTTATGCTTTAAGGAATAAAATGATAAACAGTTGATGATATAATGTTTCATTAATACATGTCCATCTAGCCATGCATCATATGTAGAGCAATTAAACATAGCTAGTATTTATTTCATCGACATGTGTCATATTTACAGATACAAAAAGAAACCTACGCCTACAAACTGTTTATTTTTATAGGTATGTGTAACACTGCAAGTGTATTTTAAGGCACACCTTGTGCAACCGAGCACATCTCATTTCAAACCTAAACCTCTATATGCTGACAATTAATTAATGTACATATGTAGCTAACCCCAACAATATGATTGGATATCTATAAGCATTTGAGACGTATACGCAATGAAGACCCGTATATTTTATAACTAAAAGTCATATTCGAGCATAATATTCCTGTATGGCCGTTTCAATATGGAAACATATATATCATATACATATAAGATTTATGAAGAAATTGAACTGAAGCCGGATTTGAACCAAAAAAATAGATTAAGTGAAAAAATGAGTTAAACGTCTTATTTCATATGTGAAATAATTTAAAAACATTAAAAGGTTATTGTTAAGAAATTGTGTATTTTATTTGCCAGAAAAAAAAATGTGTATCAATTGAGATATAAACTATTATTTTCGGCATTAAACTAACGGTTATAGTTAATTTGCAAGCCTTGTTGACATGAGCGGACTAACATAGGAGCGTTCACGGGCAAAGATGCAGATCATACCTTCGAATGACAAAATGTCCTATACAACACATATTGAGCGGTGACTTAAACTTAAGTAAATGTTTTAAATTCGTTAATGTTCATGCACGATTAATGACCAAAACAAAGGACTGTCTTTTATATTTAAAACGGTGCCGAAAATAAAACAAAATTGCTCTGGTATAATTCTGAATGCAAATATAACTAAGATTCGTTTTTTTTCATATTTAAGTTTCTATCAAATGAAATAGATGATAAAAAACACAATCAACAAGATTATGCAAATTCCATTTTAATCGAAGCAGACGTTTAGGATCAGTAACTTAAAATCTAAATATATATCATAAAGCAGTTCAGCTTTGTCTACTTGAAGTTTTCGCCTAAGATGCCAAGGTGACCTCAACTGGTTGTTTAGTTTTCTCGTTATCAATCACTATTTCATTGGTCGAGACACTCCTGAAAATATATCAAGTAATCGAATATGTTTGTGAGAGAGAGCTCTAGTATGTTATGCAACTACAACCTTTAAACATTATTATACATAAACCAGCAATCTCTTAAACAAAGTCCAATGTTTGTACATTAATTCTAAAGATTACTATTGCGTGTTTACAAATGTATTTAGTAATATTATTTCAATCCAGGCTACGATTAATTAAATTTTAAGTCCGTTGATATGTTACGAATCAAATCACAATACTATTATTTGATCCTCTTTTTAGTTTGGAACATACATACACTGATGAACTTTAAAAAGGCACCACTTTTCAGGGGCCCGTACTTTTTTGCTTGAAATCTGTAGGGTATTTTGTACCATGGAAATGATGTTCCTGGTGAATGACCTTGGTATTAGAGTATAGTTGGTACTTATTTTTACAACACAAATTACCAATAGCAACCACGTGGTCAAATCCCATTTTTCGCACGTGGATCTCGCGTAAATCTAAATATCCGAATTGTGTTAATGTTGACGTGTACACGGTGCATTAACATGTCAAAAAATCAGTTTGATGTAACAAGAAGCGTTGATTATCATGCCACGTTTACCCGAAAATGCTCGGTCTGAAGCAATAGGCATGTTACGAGCCAGAAGTAGCTGCCGCGCCGTGGCCGCATGATTCTATTGTCATCATACAACAATTGTACGTCTACAAGAACGTTATAGACAAACTGGCACCGTCAAGGATCGTCCAAGACCCGGTCAAATGCCTGTAACGACGCCTAGACAGGATGCAGTAATGCGCATGCTCCATCTACGAGACCGCTTCCGGCCAGCTACTGTGACTGCCAGAGGAATGCTTGGTGCCATGGGTTTGTAAAATGTTCAGATGCTAATTAAACACGAGTCGATTTTTAAAATATAACATTTTCATTTAGTACATTTTTTATGTTTGTATTCGGTTTCAGAAATGCAATACATCCCCGGACAGTCCAGAGGAGGTTTAAAACTGCTGGGTTGACGTGCCATCGCCCGAAAAAGGTCTCTCCACTGACACCAAAGCACAGACTAGCAAGGGAACGGTGGTCAAGGACCTATCTTAGATTCACCAGAAGGCAGTTGGGTTCCGTCCTGTTTGCGGATGAATCAAAATTTAACGTGAATGGATGTGATGGGCGGGTCAGGGTTTACAGAGAACGAGGGGAACGCTTCTCTGAAAATTGCGTGCTCCAACGAAACAGGTGGGGCGGCGGAAGCGTTCATGTATGGGCTGGAATTACTAGATTCCACAGAACAGAGCTGGTTTTCCTGGAGAGTAATGTTAACGCTCAATCATACATTATTAAACCTGTCGTCATTCCCTTCACGGATAACCATTTCCGGCGTCAACGATGTTTATTCCAACATGATAACGCTCCTGCGCATAAAGCACGGAGAACAGTCACATTTCTGGATCAAAACAATGTCAACGTGATGGAATGGCCCGCTTTGTCACCAGACTTAGCCCCCATTGAAAACATATGGGATGAACTTGGAAGGTGCGTCCACGGGCGAGTGCCGCCACCTCGATCTGTTCACGAGCTTCGTCAAGCTCTCGTCGAGGAATGACGGAACATTCCTCAGCAGTGCATTGAAAATGTGATATTTACTATAAGAAGCCGTTCTTGTGAATGCATCCGGAACAATGGGTCATACACACACTATTGAACTGTGAATTTGTCATTTGAGGTTGAAAGACATTGATGTTACGTAACTTTACAATCTTGTTAAGTTTTGTTATGGAATTGTGCTCGTTGCTTGCATATAAAATGAACTTTATACAACAATATTTGTGGAAGATAAAATTTGTTTTCTGTTTATTTTTAGAATTTGTATAAGTGGTGCGTTTTTAAAGTCCTTCAGTGTATGTGCTAATGCACACTATCAACGTCCAAAAAATTATAAATAGTTAAGATAAAAAAAACTAGCCAAAAACATACATGTTAAAGCAGTTTGCGTCCTCGATGGATTCCGGCAGCTTTCGGTTCATAGTTTCTGGAAGGAAGAACGTCAGCAATCCAGCTACAAACAATGCCACTCCAAAAAATGTCTGCGGTATAGCTTGTCCGTTATTGCCACCAATTAGATCAGCCTGGTGACAATGTACAGGATAAACAAACATGACTTCATAATATATATATACATGCATTAGTTATAAAAATGTTAGGTCATACAACAGATTTAAATCTGAACTACAGATATGTTGGAAGTCTACTTTATTTAATAACTGACCCGGAACAACGATATATTAACAACTTGAAATTACCTTTTGTAATGTTCATGTTCATTTTATAATACGCATATATTTATTTACATGTTAATAACAGTCATTAAAAAACCTGGTCGAATTATAAAGTAGGAGAACCGTCACATGTTACAATGTATATACTTATGAGCTGTGTCCAAAGTAAAATATAGTTAATGTATGTTTGTATATTGGCTATGTTTATCCCAAATCATTGTTGTAATAATAAAACAATTAGAAGAGAAATTTATAACGAGAATTGAATATTGTTGGTACTACTTGTATTGGTAAAACTGATATATATTTTGTAGCTGTCTTTATTATGTATTACAGTACTTATCAGCTCTTTTTATGGGTATGTTTGCGCGCGAGCGGGGGTAAGCCCATGCGTGTCACAGAATTTATGTTGCATTAGGTTAATTGCAGTTGTTACGACACCTTTGATAAATATCCAGTTATATTTTTCAAACGCCGCTGCAACGTTTGAATACAGGCATACATCATTGACCACTCGTTGAATATAAAAAGTTCAAAAATAGTTTATTTACGTAAAACTAACGATTTTAAAGTGTTTGAATCATGTGTTTAATATGATGTGATTAAAATCACGTTGTAAGAGACACACGACAATGTTGAAATTGTGTTTATTTATATTCACTCATAAAACTACACTTTACATATATGACCATTGAGAGATTTCCGATTTCATGACGAGCTGCAATCAACCAGTGACGTGTTATTGATATGTATATATTGCCACCTCTTGAGCTTTTTGTGACGCCAACTCGTTCCGATACAACCATCAGTTATCAGTATTTATTCACTAAACCGTCATTAACGGATAGAAAATGACTTCACAATAAAGTTCAACAAAACAGGGCAAGGTATAATTTATACGTCATCCTTAAGCACGAAACTCTGACCAAATTATTTTTATTATTGCTTTTTTAAGTAAACCATCCCTTTTGAAGTGTGTAAATTATGTGTCGAAAATAATAAGATAAAAAATCACGTTGTGTGGGACACACGGCAATGTTGCAATTTAGTTTATTTATATTCACTTAAAAAAACTACTCTTTACATATATGTGCATTTCGTTATACAACGCGTTTATGACGCCCACTCGTTTCGGTACAACCGATCAGTTATCAGTATTCAATCACCGAACATACGTTAACGGATAAAAAATGACTTCGCACAAACAAATCGTGACAGGGTATAATTCATAGGCGGAGATTGCCTCTGAAAAGAAGCTCACACACTGATTCGGTGGAAGACCTTGAGCGTGCTTTATCTAAGAAGTAGTAATAACTTGTTTCTCAATCACGATTGCAAAAAAATATTTGATCTTTTAAATACTTACGGATTTAGCTATATATGGTGCCAGCATGCTACCTACTCTTGCTGTAGCAGAACTAATACCCATTCCTGCATTTCTGACCACGGTAGGAAACAACTCAGATGAATGTAAATACACCGTTATAAATGCACCGGTTATGCACATTTTCCCAATCAAGGAAAATGCAATCAATACCGGATGTAGGCCTACAAACGAGAAAAAAATAAGCTAGAAAAAAACAATAATTATTATATAATATATACAATATAAAATATATTTAATTTATATTCATATTTATTGATGTCCTAATAATATAGTAATTTTTATTATTCTGGAATATTAACTTACAAAGAAAACATTATTACGTCCAGTCCTCTCAGTACCAGTATGTATTATACACAATAACGCGGGAGTATGACAAACGTAGGTATTTTCGGCAGGGACGGATTATCTTTCCGCAACACCCAAATTGATGACGTCATTGTTTTTGCAGTATGTTAAACCAACGTTAAAACACCTTTTCGACTGTTGATAAAATGTCAATAAATATAAACAAAAAATATATAAAACTAAGTTGAACAGTTGTCATGAAAAAATATTTTTGTTTGTTCGAATTTCATCGATCAAATTTGGAACTCTTTTCAGATACATTCATTTCAGATGTAAACACATAGGCTTCTTTGCAGGACAAACAGCATAAAATTGCCAGCTCTTGCTTAAGTAAAAATTCCGAGGCGTCAATAACCAGCGTATGAACAATTCGCCTCGATACATACACTCGTTATTGACGCCTGTGAAGTTTCAAGAAATTTTGTCAGTAGAAGACAGAAATTGCACTCTTAATGTATATAAACTTTCTTAAAAATCGGATGACATTTCTTGCACTAAAATCATAAGTGGTACGTTATCAAAATCCCTGAGTATTTATGTATATATAGTATGCAAGTATTCGCATCTTATATGAACTGAACCATTGTACTAAAGTGGATGTACTAGCGTTGATTTAAATGGCCATCGACAAAATTTGAAAGCTATTCATACAAGTTCAAAAAAATAATATTAGTATATATGTTTCTAAACTTACTATCACGTCCATCTAATACTGGCCAAATTGTCCCTATGCAGGCTGTACCGCCAATGATTAGGTAAGACATCTGCAGTCGTTTTCTACCAAGTTTAGCCATCAAGGGTATTCCCAGGATACCAACTGGAAATTCCACTAATGTCATCAATGTAAAGTTGAAATAAAAATCTCCTCCTAGGTTTCCAATATTGAAAACAACGCCGTAATAAGACATGCTGCACACGAACCTGTAGTTAGGTGGTAATAAAGACAAAATCATGTCAGTGGAGTGTGGATAAAGATGAGATAAACACCTGTTGTACGCATATGCGTTGTATACTGACGAGCGGCCTGTGCCTTGACAACTCTTGTAGCAAGATTATTAATCAAAAACAATATAGCTGTATTAATCCTCTGTGCATTGTTATTGTTGAATATTATTCAAATTGTCATTTTTTATGTATATATGAGAGCATTGGAACATTTTAATGCCAAGTGTGGATGACATTTGGTACTGTTGGGTGAAGATATAACAGTTTAAACATGCGCAGATAAACACTGTCACACATGGGCAGAACTGTCAAAAATAAACTAACTAAATCGTGCAACGCAATTTGATCAACAACATGTTTTTTCTGCATAATTAAACCAACAGAGGATTATCTATGGAAACAAGACACTTTTAGAACCTTTGGCAATGTGTTCAGTGTTCCAGAAGCGTATTCCCTCAATATGAAGAGCTGTATAATATTAACTGGTGAGTTAGATGTTAATTATCGTTTACTTATCACGGTTGAATTTACTAGCCAAGGTTGAGTTGGCATGTTTATTCTCCCTCTTAAATAAACGCCTAAACAAAGTTGCCAGAAACATGATTATATCGTAGAACTGTGATCTAATTCAAATCCATCATTAGGCATGAAATACATCAGTTCTACTTACACCTTTTTGGAATATTTGATATAATGTAAGAAATAGAATCATTTATCAAAGTAAATTTTTTTAAGTTGTTTGTTGATATGTGTTGAAGTCCCCAACAAGATATCAACACATATGCATGTATATCATAAGTAACTGTGCTTATGGAAAAGGGACACACAGTCAAAACGATCTTGTATATATTTAGCATATTCAAAAGGTTGACCGAAAAATAACAGTTAATACAACATGAAAAAATATATTGCTGATTACTCCGGGTAAGGCTTCGTGATCTTTACGTCATTAAATTAACTATGACTTACCAATTAAACAATATGATCAATGTTCTTGCAGCGAGAATTTTACTAGTAAATAAGTGCCAAACCCGTCCGTCCGTCCGAGGTGGCTCATGTAAATCATCAATTCGTTTTTCATCAAATGTTGTCTCGTTACCATGGGCGATTTTCTGTAATATGACAGCTGCCTCTTGTTTTCTATTGTTACTTAAGAGCCATCTACTTGACTCGGGAATAATCCTGTTTAGGTGAAATTCAAACAAAATTTTATAAGGCTCCAAACTATTTCATAATTTATTGATCTTTGCTTGATATCAATTGTGACACTAATGACCCGGATAACAGTTACAGTAACTCCTGTTTTTAATCTTAAAGTTATTTCTCTGTATGTTTGTTATAGCAATCTTTTATCGAAAATTAATGTAAGTACTAATTAACATTTTAATTTATTAATTAAGTTATTTTTATATGTTTTAAGTATTTTATTAAAGAAAACATGGTGATCTTATGTCAAATTTTGTTGTTGTTTCAAAGAAGCAATGTATTTCGCATTTTAAGTCATGCACAGCCATGCACACCTATGTCTCTAATTGCCCATAACGTATTGTACTAAACATGTATTTCTAACTATTTAAAGTAAATGTTTTTTTTAAATTTGTTCTCTGTTAAAATGCATTAGTAGTTTCAATAGTCAAATGTTTAATCTTATCAAAACTTGTTAAACAAAATAAAATTATATTTGTCAATATTTGAAAAATTTATGTTTTCTCTTTGATATGCAGAAAATGCAATTTAATGTTATCAAAAATATAAAATGTATGATGAGCATGAATAAAAATAAGATGAAAATAAAATAAAACAATGAAACAAAGAAAATATTTCTACAAAATCTGTTTGTTGTCATATTAAGTGATTTCCATTTAGACGCAAATTTTATACTAGACAATCGATTAACTTACCAGTAATAAGGTAAACAGAGACACAGTGGAAGACCAACAGCCAGGGTGAAATATGTCCAATCTCTCAACAGGTACACGACTAGTATAAGGTACATCACGCCAGCAGAAGTACAAATATGTATAATATTACCGGTCCACAGACGTTTACTGGGGCCAACTAATTCCATACCTGAAATGCAGCAACATTTCCAAGATAAGACATCGATATATTATCCTCAACATGAGCCACACATTAGTACGGGCCGGGATACATGTCTATTTTCTTGTTGTTTTTAGTTCTCGTTTGCTTCTACAGTGCAGTAATAACATAATAAACTATAAATACACTTTGTGCTTGCTTAATGCAGCTCTAATTATCCAACCATGTCAATATGCAGCTTGTTTTGTAAATAGGAACCAAATGATACAGAATACCGTGTTATGCGAACAAGTCATTATATTTTACCATAAACTGATTACACTGTAATACTAGTATATCTTTGATTGTATTACATTACAATGTGAGAAAAATGTTATATACATGGATAGTTAACTAACATTCTTACATAACATGTCTATTTCAATAATACCCTTTTGAAATTAAATCAAACAATCCCACTACAAAACGTGGGCAACAATCAGTCACTCTATAGCCCACAATAATTATAATATCTTGTAGATTGTAAAACGTATAATATTTATCTGTTTGATGCAGATTTAAAATGATATGTAAAAATGAAAAATATTTTTTTTTATTCAAATCAACCAAATACAACATGCATTAAAATCATTGGATTCATATTTATTATATGTAAATACAAACAAATAAAAAATAAGAGGGAGAAAAATTAATTTAACCAGAAGAAAATATCAACGATTGATATGTAGAACAGTCTATTCTTATAGGGAAAATTATTACATGTATTAAGCTGTTACCCAATAACAATACTACTGGCGTGAGAATATTATCAAAGTGCCTGAAGCGGAATAACTTTTATTTGAATATATAACCTTTAAACAGAAATAAGTATCTTGTTTAGGAATGGCAAACATTGTCATGAATGTCATGACTTTCGATTCATATATAACGACCGATACCTCTTATGAACGAGATATCGTTTTTTAAATCTAAATTTATTGATCAGTTATATTGATATGAAAATGTGTTGTTACGCTGACGGAAATATTCGTAAATCATCGTATATACTCAGTCAATTCCGCCGTCCTTCGGTACTATAACGGTTGATAGATATGTGCCAATATATAGCTACATATAATTTCTATTACAAATATGATTTTCTATTGTGTTGGAAGATTTCTTCGGATATGAGAAGCCTGTGATGTAGCACTGTTGGAAACAAAATGTTGCTTGAGTCATCATCAATTGATAGGACCCTGTGCCATGTAGGAATATCACAATATCGGCTTTATAAATCCAACTTTGAATTTAACCACTTGTTAGGTTTAATCAATGATGCCCAGAAATTTCCGAACATATGTGGATATAAATGAGATCATATATAGGCTAAATATTTTACTAATTGAAGATAATTCACGTATTAAGTCGGTAAATACACAGTCAGCAGTTTGGGGCGATGCCTATATAATGACAAGGATAAGCAACTTGGGTCGGGTTTTGAGGCTTGATTTAAAGATGGATTACGAGTCTGGTTGGCAAATCGATAAGTTACGCTCTTCAGTTAAGTTGGAATTATGTTAAGTTACTTGCGCTTAGTTTATTGAACTTGTAGATAAATTTGATTACTTTTATAATATATTTGTTTCTAGTTCACTTCGTCACAAGACATTCATAGTACTATTTGTCTGTAATGAAATTAAACGGTTTGGTACCAAACTATTATGTAAGTATTATATTGATGTATGTTGTTATAAGTGGCTTTATGTTGATGGTTTATTTTTATTCATTGTTTAGATTATGTAATAATAAATACTTCAGAAACATAACATAAATATTGCACGCCTGTTCCTGTCATTTACTGTCAACTCTTTATTTCCCTCGATTAAGCCTTGCGAACAGCAATGCTTTGGTTGCTTCTGTCGTTTTACATAGTATTGTTGTCAAAAAATGTTAATTAAACAATGTATCTGATATTAATTTCCTAGTATGGACATGTGCGTGTAAGGATGTGTCCCATTTTTGCCAAGGTGACATGATTTTTGGGCTCGATAAAGTTCAATGTAACTTTTTTCAAAATGTTTCATAGGGATTGCAACATCTTGCTGCAGATGAGTAAAGCAAACGCTGGTATAGCCCCTATTGCAATAAGACATAACTGATGTTAAGAGCAAGTTGGCTGATTTAAAAAAAACTTCCAATGATTAGAATTTATAAAGAAGGTGGCAATTAAAGTGAATGAAGGTATAAGTTTGTACGAAATGGTGTAAAGTAAATGAAGGAAAAATAAGAACAACCAGGCATCGGGTACTAACTTATGGGTGATACCAAGCCCGATCAGGTTCCAGCTGACCAGGTCTAATCCAACTGCAGCGAAAAGGCAAATGTGGTGTGTTTAATAGTAATTATCTAAAGCATTATGCATTTCCGTTTCCATATTCAATAAAAAATATCTGGAAAAAATCTTGAAACTTACCTTAAATATTTTCAATCTTATTTACTGTAATGTTCTATAACCGAAACAATTGCGAAAATATATTTGTCAAGATATTTTATTTAAAAAAAAAACAGTTCTTATAAATGTATTTGTCAAAACCTGATTCTTATAATGTACTGAATACACACCGGTAAACCCTCACCAATAAAACCGCTTTGTTTTTGAAGAAAATAATTTTGTTATTATTTTAATTGTTATCACTTCAGCATATCAAAATCTTTGTAACTGTTGATTAAAAGCATAGTTATTTGAAAATGGTTTACATTTACTCAGATATGAGCAGGAATTTGTCAATAAACAGCAATATTTTCTTATTTGATATACAAATAGCAATGCATTATAATTTCAAATAAGTAGCAATTATTATAACAAACGCCGCATTTGCCTCTTAATTGCAACCGGAAAATAGCCGGTCAGCCGGAACCTGACCTGGTTTTAGTACTACTCCAATCCCATAAAGCATAATTTTAAAAAGAAATAGCGACCTCATTATGGCTAATATAAATGTTTTAACACGTGCTAGTGACGTTATAATATGGCAGCCCACACAGTCAGCTTCTAAAGGGGCCCTTATAGAGAGTTTAATCGCCCATGGGAACTAACCATAAAAAGGGATCTTTTTTTTAAACAAATCTTTTGGTGTCACTGCACTGTCTCTAAAATATACAAGCCGATCATCCTACCAGATGTTATGCATTTTATGTGCGGAGACATCCCATTTGTGAAATACAAATACTTTAAAAGTATTTCTGTGTAGAATATTGTTTTTACCGTGACCATCTTAGACCATATTTTATATAACGCAAAGGTCACCATTCAACTGCGTAATAAGCCCTGAAGTCATGCTTACCAATCACGTACGCTGTGACAAAGAGTCCGAGAGTAGTTCCTCCAGTGATGAACATAAGCAAACAGAAGCCTATGTATTCAACCATTGCAAGAAGTCCAATTGATGAACCGATTAGAATCAATAGACACAGATACATCGTCTTACGTCGGCCGAATCTGACCAATATAAATAGACAAAAGAGAAGCATGTATATGAAAACTTGACCTGACGCGGGTTGTCAGACAAACAAATCGATAATCCAGCGATCGATATTGGTAACTTGGACAAAACAATGCCACAAGGCCAGAAGGCGGAGCGGTAGTCGTTAATATAGCGTCAGGTCCAGAAGAAGGTCATTGTATTTATATATGTTATGCCGAAAAAGCAAGATAAACAAGATAATATCTGTAAACATACAGAAAAACATATTACTAGTTACATCAAATGTTTATCTTTATTGTATATAACATTTTTTCCGTTGACAATATAAGAAGGAAATATGAATCTTTATAATGGTACAATCATTCAAAACAAGAACATTCGAATACATTAATACAAAAATAAATATAATCATTAAACAGAAGATAGTTGACAGCTTTGGTTTTATGTTGATGTTAAAACTCGTATATTTCAATGTTTAACAAAGGTAATAGAAGATATGCATGTTACATATGCTACGTTACAGTAAATATTCCATAAAACTACTTAATAACTTATATAAAAGCGTTTATAATGTGATAAATATAGTAGTCTATATATATGGGGATAATTATTTATGTACAAACATATATAAATCTACAGACCATATAACGTCTAGTTCAATCTGTTTGAAGATACCTACATATCAGACAGCTGACCATAAATGACTGACCCAAGAAGAACGCCAAAGAAGAATACCATCTGAGCATTGGGAATCATTATTGTGTCCTCACACACCATATTCAGCTAAAAATAGATGGTTATCTGTTAATCTAACATAAGTAATACACATGAAAAACGACATTAGCACAATACATAGAACAATCGCCGTTAGAAGAAGTAAGTCAAAGCAAATTGTCTTTTTCATAGCTTAATGCATAATTGGATAAAGTGTAAAAAATAAATTATATTGTAATATAATCATGTAATTGAAAAGTTTAAAAGAGAAATCAAATATATTTTACAACAAAGATCAGTTGTTTATTAGGTTAGTTTAGAAGGTATATAATTAAACAAGCAGAGTATTGATATGTATTCATGTGTACAGTTACTATAGGTTGTTAATTAAAGGTTTTCCGAACAAATCAAATGATATCATTTCAACTGTTATACTCTCCTACAGTTTATATGTCGTATGATTCGACCCGTCTATGTCGATTTATAACATTGAACACACACATTTTTTGGAGTTTTACTTTTATACCATTCCTAAAAATATCAACATTTTATTGTGTAACGAAGCCCATTATTTTCTTGTTCCGTTACAAACCTCTGTCTGTAGGAAACATAGAACTACACAATAACAGGAAATGTTTGCGACCTGTTTTTTGCATTCTGATTATCTTATAAACCAATGCGATATTACCGTACATAGTATCACTGTTAGTCACGGTTTATTAGTACAGCAACTTTTATATTACACAAAACTGAAACAGAAAACTAGTAAGCATACTGTGGATATCAATATCAAATATTATTTACCACGTGACCAATACATCAGAATATTGTTTCAACTTATCTTTTTGGCTTTGATTGTGAATCAAATTCTTACAACTTAGACAAATCACTCTCGAAGTATTTCTGTGTATAACCAGTGCTAAGCATATGCGAAAAAAAAGTGTCTTGCCCACAGACACCACACATAACCGTGGCGGAGGATCAAGCTCAGGACCTCGGATCATGGGTTCGGGGCTCTACCACTGGATGCGCTCCATATACAAAGAGTATATATAATCTGAATATTTTGCATAACACTCTATTATCATTATTTACCTAAACACCTTGAACAAGTATGACACTTTAATCTACAAACATAGTTATTTCTAAATTCGCCTCTTATATCAAAGACATAATCCAATTTAATTTCAAGAAACACACAAACAGTGCAGTACATGTATCGTGATTTATGTTTCTTAAACAGTGATATTGATGCTCGGTAAAAAATGGATCGAAATGTCATTTTTTTTATTACATAGCATATTAACATTTTCAAAATAGTTCTGTTAAAAAAACTGAAGTCCCATGTACTTTTAGCATCGTTACATGTCAAGGGACAACTTGCATTATGTTATTATGTTATATTTACGTTGTTTTTTATCAAGGATCTACATTTTACATTGTTCTTATATATAAGAGATACATAAACGAACTGTAATTGTTTAATGTAGACGCTTTTGCCCATAATCGTATACCATTTACATGCATAATTCGTAATGTAAAATGTGTTTAAATGGCAACAAAATATGTTTAAACTAATTAACACATTGCATGTGTATTTTGTGCTATAAACGTGTATATACGTTTTTCATAACTCTCTGTATTGACAAATAAACTGAATGAACTTTCTTCTACCTTTGCAATAATTTTACCTGTTGAGCAAACGTGAACTTGAAAACACTTGTATCGTACACCCATTCCTCACATGTCTGTTGTTGCCTGAACGACGTATTGCCTGTGTATGGTCGATCATTGCTGACGACATATACGTGACATCTATCGTACAAACGCTTGCCGGAGTCATCTAGTGGGATTGATGCATTGATCAGATATTCGTGTGACGGACCTTGGATTTCAAACGTGTCATTTTCAAGTCCTGGTATTTTACACCTGAAATGTGCATATAATCCTACATTGGAACAATGACGTATATAGAGAAGGAAAAACAACTGATTAAGATGATATGAACGCTCGCAAAATCTCTCGAAATTCCTTTTGCAAATATCCTAAATGCCATTTATCTCAAATATACAAATCAAAATTATTTTTTCGCACAATGGAACTCTCTACAACACGGGACCATTCCCAGCAAATTGTGTTTACAATTTGGTTATAAAATGTGTATACTGCAACTAAAAACCAATGAAAGTACCTGAAAATTTACATCAAACTAAAAAAAAATAATTTCGAGATCACTTTGCGTGTTTATAACATTACAAAACATTTAAATACATTAAGTGTAAAATAAATATGTTGCCTGTGAAATTTTGATGATTAATTTGCCAAATTATTAATTCTTCGCATGCTATTTATCAATATTTAGTAGAGAGATGCAATTTTCTTATCCTTCTATATAGATAAACCCTTTATATATAAGTCGATAATACACGCATGAGATGTGAATTTATCTACGATACACGATGAGTATTTTGGCACGTTTCATATTGTTTTAACTTGTTTCACGATCAAAATTAAATTAATAAGTTTAAATAATAATACAATTTATTTAGAGGACTATCCGAGAGAACGAAAGCAAAAAAAAAACATATTAAAGAACACATACATTTTATCAACATAAGGACATGCTTATATAATATTATATCTAACCTAACCGCTTCCAATACAAGCTTACGGTTTTATCTTAATGCATATATCAGCTATAGATATACGATAGAACACATAATCGTCTGCTTTATGATTTGTAATGTTTTCATGCATTGTCACGTGCAGTATGCAATGCGATATATGTTATTGCAATAGATTTCGATGATCATAATGATAAAAGAGATAGGTATCGGCCAGACGATGAAGAAACCACAAAGTGATAAAAACAATATATTGTAGATACAGCGTGTCGCGAACCATTAGATCACTGACCGTAAGTTTGAAAGCTGTTTTGTACAACACTAGTTTTACAAAGATAAAAGGTCTCATATACTTTGATTTTGTTTTACATTCATTATCGGAACAAGTTTTGAACTTTCTCTAATGTTAATTTATTTTCGAACCAACTAGGCGATTCATTTATAACACACGTTTGTGGTGATGGGATACGAGTGAGACTAAGACTTGCAGGTAGTGCAGTAGGCAAACATTTCAGATAAAGGCAGTTGTTTCAAAAGCAGTTGGTATCAAAGTAATTGATTACATTTTTGAAAAGACGCAATGCAATGTCCTCAATATAGTTTTGTTGCTTGCATATATAAAATACATCAATCAAAATCGAGAAATAACAAGTAGTCCCTGTCGCGTATGATAATTTTGCGGTGATTAACACTGCAAAGCTTAATAAAGACGACATAAGCAGAACTATGCTTTTGGTATAAAACCCGTCTAAAAATGAAAACTAAAATATAATCATTTAAAAATTAACATACACGTATTCTTAGATCTAATTATAATAATTGTTGAAGCAATAATTATTGGAACAGATACGTTAACTTTATATTTAATGTAGACTTTACAACAGACTCGTTTTAAATAAATGGACTGAAATTGTTTATGTAAACCAAATTTATGAAACCGATACCATTAATGCCAGACTTCATTGATATATGATTTTCATTTGCAACTTATTTTCCAAAAAAAAACACAAACAAAAAAAACACAACATAAACCATATATATTACTAGTTTCTATCTAAATTTGATATTCGTCCTACCTGTATTCTGATAATTTCAATTATATGTTATACACATAAATACATATATTTAGCATATATTTAACAATAAAGCATAAAGTCATACGTTTTACGAATTATGTGAAAAGGATATAGAAACAAGCGTTAGAAGCGTGTGTAAATCTGCTTCCATATCAGTTATTTTACATTTCATATAGACTTTATCACATTGTTCCGTAATAATTTCAATTTGGCCAAATGTGCAAAAATTGATAAAAGAGATAAAAGTCTATTCAGAATATTTCAAATAAAAAAGAGAGTATAGGCAGAAGCTGAAGGAAAGAACGATATTCCACTGATTTTATCTTCTTTTATCGGTTCATTCCGATACTGGGGATAGGTCTTTTGCAAGTTTATGTTGATCAATTCAAACCATTCATTATTCTTTTGTTCTATCTAAGATCAAACAGAGATGTGTCGTCATAATTAATTAAGTAGAGATAGCATCAATTGTGTGCGATACTCAAAACGTTTGTTCTTTATTATATAATTTGGAAATGCCAAAACAATCGAGTTGATGTCAGTTAGTGTAAGAGTTTCTTTTTCATACAGAAGATCATTCAAGTAGGGATTATGTGGATAAGTTTTTTTGTTTTTTTTTCAGTCATAATTCTTTGTCTATATTGGTGAAATAGTCTGCACCTGAATAAATAATGATATGTGTCCTCAATTTCACCACAAAGGCAATTCGGACTTGCAATTCTGTTTCATTAAATAAATGTTGATTCATATAACGGCAGTTTATATGGAGACGTGTATGAGATATTTGGGCTCGATTCCTTGTATAATATTGATTTGGTTCCTTTTGTTTATTATCGTTAATATTTTATTTGAATATATTAAGGGAATATAGGAGAAGGTATGATTGGATTAAAATATAATTGAGTATTACATGAAAACGTCCTACGGTCTTGTGCATTTCGAAGGTAAAAGCAAATAAAATGTCCAACATTTTCAGGTAATAGTGAACATAGATCCATGTACGAAGGATATAAGTCATTATGATTTTTGTAATAAAGGATTAATTTGTGTTTTTGGCTTCTAATTGTAAGGATTCCCAAGGTCTCTTTGCACAGAGCTGATATTGAAACAAGTTTTGTTGCTCCCGTTACTATTATTGCTGCTTCAAACTTATTCGTTTCCATTTCATTAATTTCATACAAGTGTTATCATGTTTGATTCCACGATTATAACCAATGAACTTAATATATGTTCTACCTGTGTTGTAGTTTTAAATTAAAAACGTCAATCTTGATACGTTCTGGAACCTGACCATGAACAATTATTTTGATAAACATTATTTCGTATTCTGGTTACCATCATACCTATGTTTTGCTATCTCCCTATTAAATGTAGGATTAATTAAAATTCCGACCTGCGTTACGGTTATCTATGAAACGAAGATTAACGACATGACTGTGTACTTTTGATTAACTTCATACCTGTATTCTCGTATTCGAGTAAAACGCCCTATGTGTGTTCTGGTTGCCCAAGTATTAGAGATACATTTGATATATAACATACCTGTGTTCTGGTTCCCCAAACGGTGATGCGTTTATATTTTTATATGCCCTACATGAGTTTTGATATTCTGAATAAATTATGAACGGTGAATTTAACCTTACTTCCTGTGTTCTGGTTCCCTGAATATTTGTTGAAACTTTGATATACCGCTTATGTGTCGTGTGATACTCCACTTATAAACGGCAATTTTGATAGACGTCCATCATGGGAGGTGGTTTTCCGACTGTGACTTTTGATATTCGCCCTAACTGGTTCTCGGTCTCCTAGAATACGGTACAACTATTTATATACACCCTTTGAATTCAAAGAATGCATTTGATATTAATCTTACCTGTGTTCTGGTACCCCGAGAATAAACACGTTACTGGTCATAATTGCACCAACAACGAATGCCGGGAAACATAATAAACTATAAATCCATTTCTGATACGTTCCAAATTCGCCTATATCCTTTAAAATATCGTCTAATGTTACTTTCATAATTATTGGTTTTGATTTAACCATACGGTATAATGATATGTAATATATTCGTTGTCAGCAAATCCAACAGTTTTTGAAAAGCGACCTGAAACACTTTACACTTTATGTGTCATACATTCACTAGAACTGTATCATAAAGCTCAAACAGGGTGCTGTGATTGTTCTCACATTCAGATTATTTCATTTTTAAAACTACACGTTGAACTTTAAAATCAAATTAATAATTTTCCATGAGAACATTTTAGAAATATATGTTACTTGTAATTTACAAGCGACAATGCAATTTTTGTGTGTGTATTTGTCTTTAAAAGCGTTTCACATATCTACAACTTTATTATATTCATAACGCATATTTAAACCTGGATATGACCCTCATACATAACTTGTATTAATAGTTAAGTATATATTTAACCTAATGCATTGATACTGCTATCTCTATACACTTGAGTATTTTAACATATATGTATCGCTTGGAACGATTACTATTCAAGACCTGTTATACTGTTATCACCAATTGCATGACTAGGTCATATCGTCCCAATGGTGCAAAAAAAGTACCAAGTGCCTTCTTATTGTATATACACTTGGTATCTTATTGCACCAATGGGCGATATATGCCTTACACTATATAAATGTGTCTATTAACTGTCATAGATAAGAATCGATTAAAGGCAAACATTTCTCTTTAGTTTAGGGCTGCGCTTCACAAAATAACTTACGATAAAAATCGACGTTAGTCAATTTGACATTTTTTGCGCTGTGTGTTCAAATTTCGATCGATATTTAAAATGATTGTATTTTCATGAAAATATGTAACTTTCTGCATGATTTGAGCCAACTCGGCTTCATTTGGATGAAAATTAAAAATATTATGAATAATTAGTTGTCGTGAGTTGTTGTGGAACGCATTCCTGTTCTGTATTTTTAATTTGGCTAATTTTATCAGTCTCTGCCTTAGTTTAGATATCTGATCAACGTTTCGGCATCGTGATATAAATTAACGTAGAGAAATAGAGAGAAATATTACTGAGACTACTAAGAGCATCTGCGTCTGTTACATTCGTCTGAAATAGTCTGCATGATTATTTTACTTTTATGGTGGCTGGTCTTTGCTTTGTCTTTTTAGCAAGTTGGTAAGTTGAAAACACTACAAACAATTTGTCAAGTCTTGGTTTTGTCATAAATGACACTTTTTACGCAAAAACTCTACGTTTAGACGAAAAATAACCTCCGTGTAACTCTGTATGCAGTGTAAAAGGCGGTTAAATGGATTTTGAGTTGATGCAACTTTAGATTTCAGCAACATGGGTTGTTTTGATTCATATGCAACATGTTAGTAATAAATACTTTGTCAAGAAAAACGACTTCACTATGACTTTTTGAGTAATCCATTAACTTTTTTTCTGCTTTACATACTTGTGTCTGTAAAGAATGTCGAATCACGCACAAATCAAAGTCGGTCTTAATGTAACATTTATGCATAAAACACGCATACATGCATAAAAAACAAAAACAAAATTATGTTTATTGTTATAATTTTAATCATGATGATGAATATGCTTTAATTAAATTAGTTTTGACTCAAGTTTGATGAAAGAATATTTAAAAAATCCACTGCATAGTAAACCCGTAGGAATATAAAATAGCTGATAGATGATGACATTCAGTAAAAGCCAGAACTCTTTTCTAAAATATGTCATAAGAGCTTATGCGGAATAAAAACAGAGCTGCATATTTGCTCCCGATCAGGAAAAAATCGATATATTTACGCACTGTATCTAAACAGTGTGGTTTTAGTTTACACAAGGTACACAAGGTCATTGTAGCTGACGTCATTGTTTGTGTATCTACACAATATTTGAACATGCTGTTGAATTTTGAGATTACAATATCAGATGTATAATATTAATGTAAGTGATGAAATATAAATATATTAAGATGGAATATAAATCAAAACTGAAAAATAACATAAACACAAGTGAGCACTATATAATACAAAATGTAACAATATACAAAAAAAATATATGACTATCGAATGCTAATATAATTTTATTTTATTAAGAATATAAAATATTGCAACGATTGGCATTCCATAACAAAATGTTGTTTTTTTATTTTTCATTGAAAAGCATATTCAATTTACTGAAATCGATACAATTACATAAATTATCCTCAAATTAAAATACCGCGTTTAACTGATTAGTTAGTATCGCTAATGTCAACCATAATCCTTGATCACAGCTGAGCATGTCCTTCTCAGGGATAATTTATAATTGTGGATATAATTTTGGGGAATATTTGCCCATTCTGTAATAAGTTTCTGCTGCAGTTGGAGTCGGCTCTGTGGTTGTCATGTTAACATGATAAGAACAACTTTATGAACATGTGATGAAGTCAATATTTCTTTATCAGCTATAAAATGCACGATTTCTTATTTAAGTTAATGTTTATTTTCATCTAACCCATTTTATTACATTTAATATCCGATTCAATTAAATTCCGTTACAACTTTTATTAATGTTAAACGAGACTCTTCTCCTAGCTGCATTAGTAGCTGTCAAATGTTTGTTACGCAGATAGGATACAATGATGAGCTTATACTGACGGCGAGTTGCTAATAAACCTCTCAAAGCGTCACATACACTTCCAGTGAGGCGATATTTAGCCGTAAGTTTTGAGATTGTCTTGAGTATTTATTCTTCTAGCGACATAGACACGACAGAGAAGCGATTCTATAAACAATTGACGATAACAATCGTCGTATGTCAAAAGGTGGTATCATTCATATAATCTAAAAAAAACATCTGAATAAACTAAATATTAGTAAGATATAATAAGTCAAAACGTACAAACAATTTTGTACATAGTCATAAAACGTGCATTGACTTCTGATGATTTATTTTTTGAGTTTATTTGATTTACCTCGATTGTGAAACAAGTTCGGGGGATCGATCTCACGATAAACCGATCAATTATCCGATGCCTATCACTGCAACACGCACTCCACGATGATTGGTATCGTAAGTTCTTTAAACGGGTCCCAGATCTAAAGAAATTGATAACGTTTAATAGAAAAATGATGATTTAGTTATAACATGAACAAAACCAATCTGCGATATGCGATACACCTACCTGCACCAATCCGACGGCAATGTCTTTTTAGTTAGTGGCGATCTTCCCTTTTTTTGTGTTAGCCCATTCAATACACGTTGATAAAAAGCACCAGGTATTACATTCTACGGCAACACGATTTTTATGTGCAACCTACCTGTTTAACCATAAACTAAGGGAGATAACACAGATAAATCTGAAACAAACCTTGTGCAGATATGTTTAATACCTTTCGCGTATACTTTCAATGAAAACTGATGTTTTATATATTAAATATCGATTGGAGCAATGTGAGTACAGTTTTGTTCAGTGTATAACCTGAAATGTGTTGAAAATGACTTTAAACACCATTAAAAAATCTCATATTATACGAAGTAACTAAGTTTCATTCATATAATATGGAAACTATTTCATGGTAATTCAATGGTCTATATTACATATATATTTCAACAACGTCACTATGTTTATCATTTAACGAAGTTGAATAAAAAAAAAATGATATGAATATATATATATCTTTATAAAGATTCAGAATCATTTTAATTCTCCTCTGGACTAGATCATCCACTTATTGATTTTCAGGTTTTATATGTGTGTTATAAAATACGTGTAAACAATAACAACGATTGTGTATAGCTGATGTCATTAAAACAATATGACGTATTGCTTTAAGTGGTGTTTGAACATTTACATATAACTATCCTATAATTTCCATTTAATTGTTCATTAATTGAAAGGCATGATGGATAGTTTTCAATTAATGGACGGTAATGTATTGACGGTAGTTTTAGGTCACATTGCATAATGCAGAAACCTAAATATAAATTAAACTGTTTAGAATTTGTATTTGATCATTTTTTCTGTGTTGTACAAACTGACATTACTGTTTGTGTTTAGATATAAGATGCTAGATTTTACAATAAGAATGACCACAGTGCCACAATTCAATTACGCTGTAATTCGCTCTGCCATTCCCACTTTTAACAAATATTATACCAACATGCAACTTGTATCTAATCTCCTTTATTGTTTATTTTAGCAAGTTGTTTTCACCACTCGTTTTTTATTTGCATGCCAAATAGAAACCAGGCTAGTATTGCATTATAGTATCATGCATGCGAGTTTAATCACTTTGCAGTGTCTATTGTACAGTCAACTATACTTACATTTAATACATATTCATTTGTCAGATAGCGTTCATACTCTCCTATCGCAACATTAGAGGCATTGAATTGATTTGAAAATTCTATTTAATGTTTAAAAGCCGTATTTGATAGTACACGAGTATATTTAATTGGAAATCTGCACGAACTGATTTACATGTTTATCTATGTCGTCTAATATATCTATTTGTATGTCGACTATAAGAGAAAATGGATGTTAGCATCTGAGGCAGACAATGGTTCTAAAGTGGAATATTTTTAGTTAAGTTCACATCTTTACAATAATCAAGTAATATGTCAAATATTGCCCCAATGCAGACTTATACTGGTATATATAATGTTTATATCAAAATTGCTACAAAGACACAATAATAGTAAAGAAAATTCATTTTTTCAAAATTATGATGTATATTTGTCAAATACTGGTAAGCCAAAGTATATTTATTTATTGATCATGAAATGGAAGGCATAACAACTATGTTTATATAACGGAAATGATACAACCTTATCCATATGAGTGTATATCAGATAAACATGTAGTGCTTTTAAATACTATTTGTGACTGTGAGTGTTGCGTTCACAAATCTCTAAAATAGATCATTTATTTTTTAATAATCAGATAATTAAGACAACTGGGCATTCGTGCATATATTTTGATGATATTAGTATGAATATTGTCTATGACATAAGGGGGGAGGGGGTGGAAGGAAAGTATATTCTTGAAATTTTCAAACACCATGTTATAAAATGATTATAAAGTAATATATATATTCGATTTTATGTTATTATAATGAAAATTAAATGTTATGTACATTACTAGTTCACTTACAGTCTTACATAATATGACTAATTAGAAAATTTCAAGAATACATGTTTGCAATTAAACCAAACATTCCTCAGCAAAAGGTTAGCAACTATCCCAAATACTGTGTGCTTGATCGTAATTAAGAATGACCCGTGATTTATTGAACATGAGTTTGAAATTAGATTTAACATGAACTGTTTTGAAAATGGCGTAGAACCCACTCAAAATGTGCAAAATAAATATGTTATTTCAATATTGTGTGTCCCAACGTGATAAAAATCTTCTATAGATAAAGCACCACAGATATCGCAATCGATTTACACAAAGAATGAAATCGGAGAGCAAGATACGAGGCACATAAACGGAATAACAATTTGTTGCCAGCATTATAATCCGAACAATATAAAATTTCTATTTGTAAATGTATGCAGCAATCGGCATTTTATTTGTAAAGAAACGAAAGGAGGTATGTTATAGAAACAAGGTATGTTATAGTAAACATACATAGCATAAAGCACAGTAATCATATTTATTTTCGAATGTTTTTATTTCCCATTACAAGGCTTCTTGATATCTTTTTTATATTTTGAATGCTTCCATTTTAGACGATATGACAGATGTAAATTATTGAACGTGGGTCACGTGATGTGACTTTAGTAAATGGATTTTTGTCTTGTAATTGCCAATGCATAAACAGTACTGTGCTTCGGAGTACTTCAGTCTGATATCTGATAAAACTTGTCTTTTTGCGTCAATTTTCGATTCTAGCGATCTTATTTTCATGAAATAACATCTCTCACAAGTTTCGTTTTTCTGAAATTATTATAGAAATAATTATAGAAGATTAGCGTCTAAAAATTGACGAAAGCCATGATTTGCATGATGTTAATGTTTTCAGGCAGTAAAAAAGAACTTTATTCTATCATCGTTATTATTGTTTTGCGTCTTGCAACGCAGTAAACCATACAAATCATATAATATTTTGGTTAAAAATATGAAATAATCGGACCAGTTCTTAAACATTCGAAACTCGTTAACTTGAATACGGCAAGTGCGCCTAGCTCCAATGCAAACCATAGATACTACATCAAGGCCTCTGCCAAACCAATAAATTTGGTGTCGAACATGACTTATATACTATGGAATTACATGCAACACTTCTGAACAGGGTGGACAAATTTACATACATGAACTGATAGCTTTATATTAGTAGAATCCAGTTAAGGATTCATAACTTCTCACATGCTTTATGAAAGACAGGTTTATAAATCCGTTGGATCATATAGGTAGATACAGTGATTTCATATATAATTAATTTCACAAAGGGAGATAATTAAATTCACAACATGTATATATTGATTTATATGGATTTGTTTATCTTATTTTGTAGTAAATACAAGTGATTACACGTATTTTTTAAAAAAAAGTGTATACGCTACTGTCAAAGAGTATGTACAAAAAAAAAATTGCGCGAACAGGATTCAAAGTTTGACTGGTCACCATGGTTTGAATGCTCCACAAATGTTGAAATATATGCCCTCTTGATGTCTTCAATTAAGTCATTTATTTTGCAATTGCAGCGTTATATCCAATAATTCATTATATCCTATTATGATCCCTTTGCAGTACAGAACCAAATGAATTTAACGAAAGAGTATAGATGACTCGGCTTTATCTATCTTTTTTTCTGTTGAAAACACTCAGCACTCTTAAAGTTTCTTAAGAAAGAATGATATAAATTTTGTCTGACAGTCAATCATTTCCGAATATGAATATAACGTTACATTGAATTTCATAAAATGTTACATAAACAAATTGGCGTTATAGACTCATGTCAAATATATTCATGAACTGTCATAATAAATAAAGCAAGGCGACATTTGACAGGTAATGATTTCCCTTGAGATTTAACATGGACTTTGTAAATTCATCATATTATTTAACCAATATACGCAGAACTGTGTTGCTTTTGAATATCTATGTATATATTGTGTAGAACTGTAATATTTCAAATCAGATTTAGGACCTTTGAGTTTTGAAAGGCGAAATAACATACCCATGAACATTTCCGGTGATGAACTATAGAAATATAGACCTTACTTTCATTCAGAAATACGTATATGTAGATTTCAAAGAACAAACAGCATTTTTCAACCATTTGATAACGTCATTAAATACCAAGGCCAAGGCAGCATTGTATATTTAGGAATATTATGTTCATTTGTGAAGAAATATACTTATTACTATTTGACACAGATTGTTAAGATATTTGTACATATAAATTATATACTAGTTTATACATATTTTCATATGATTATCTGGCCTACATCTTACATTTTATAGTATGAAAAGATTATTTAACCTGCATCTTACTTATACCTTTAGAAGATTATTTGAGCTATATGTTGCACATGATATTAGACGATTATTTAAAGGAAATTAATCCGGATTATTGGAACTTTGCTAAAATATATAATTTTTTTCAATTCACCATGCCTATATATATATACTCACCGACCCCGTATTGCCAATATATATATATTTGAACCTGTCAAAATAATATAATAAAAAAAGCGATTTATTGCATTTTTATTTCAAATTAATTAGTTATACACTGGAGTGAATCCAGGATTTCAGTTTAGAGGGAGTGGGCACTACAAAATCTGAACGGGCAAACATGTTTTAAGTAGAAATATCTTGCACTTTAATAACATATGAGATTTTAGGGGGGTGGAAGGGCGAACTCCAGTTTTATTAAAGAGTAAATCCACCATTAGTTTATGTTTACACGTGGTAAAAATTGTTTCATCGAAGGAAGAATCCAAATAACGTCAAGCAGTGGTTAAGTGCTGTCTATTTTCAGAATGGGGATTTTGTTTCAAGTTTACCACAATTTAAATATCGATTTTGTCATGTTTTTGTTAACTTGCCATACCAAAGCATTTGGATGTGATTTAATAATGATACATTATCCAACGAAACTAAGTACACTAAATACAGCTGCGAAAAGTATAAATTAATTGAATTCCCTTAGTTTATACGGATACACTGTTGACCAAAAGTAAGAAATGGAATGTAACAAACAGGTAAATATAAATTGATCGTGAAATGACACATATTCAAATCTTTGGAAATTTTCAATCACCCTCACATTGCCGTAAGCCATCAAGCAAGTGAAATCAGTATATATATATATATATGTTCAAAGAAACTTTGTCAGTGTTCTAAATCTAGTTCTCTTTTGTTTATATATATACTATCATCAGTATATACAAATGCACACTTTATTAATAAAAAGGTGAACAATATGTATATCCACGTCTATCACAATAATAAGTATGCCATATTTTGGATCATTTATCAAACACCAGCGATGAGAAGTATTGAAACTACTGAGTTTTGCGAAGGTTTCGACTTGACTGGACTTGTATAGTTTGAATCACGCACACACTATATGTACTGAAGACACAGGGGACATTACATAGTCTCATTTTATAGACCGTCATTGTTCAGTATGTCATAAACAGTATCAATATCGTTTAAATATGCATTGCCTTTTAAGTATACTGGGAGAAACAACATGGTAATTCGGTTTGATTTAAGAGTTGTGTTTCAATGGCAAAAGTTTATAAACTTTATTTAAAAAATACAAACAGCGATAACATTCATGTATTGTTTATGACAGAGCAACATAGTTATAGAAAATAGATAACCGAACAGCACGTATCAAAATGTTCACTGCTTGCGCCTGGCTAGGTTGAGTATAAATGGTGTCAGAATTTTAAGACGTATGTAGATGAAGATTTCAGTGCAGGTGCCAGACAAAATGTGAACAAGGTCTCTTAATTTTTTTTTTTAATAAAAATGTAGTTTCAAAATTGGTCAGATATCTTGTATTATACTATATTAGGGTTTGTTTTTTTTTCTTTTCTTTTTTATGCATGTGTAATGAATATTGAATCATGCACAAATCTAAGTAAAATCCGAGGGACTTTATGCCAGATTCAACATTCCAAAAAGGAATTAAATCCTTATAATTTCAATCCTGATGTTTATGTTTATATTTAATTTGAAACTCCTCAAACGAATTGAAATTTAAACCATCAGTTGCAAGGTAAACGTGTAGGAATACATCTTGGCTGAACTCTGTAACAGGCGTTGCTTTATTGTTAAATGTGGAAACATTTTGAGGTGAAAATTAAACACCCTCATTTTATCTCCTAATTTTGACAAATAAAAATCAATAATTTAAAAAAGTGCAAATACAATGTAGAAGTTGACGTCATTGTTTAGGTTTTGTCAATGTGTCGTCATTTACAAAGTTCATATAACTCGATTGTTTGAAACTTTCAAAGTGTGTGTGTTATTGGTCAGTGGGATTTGATTTTGTCAACAACTAGCATTCACATTCGGTAAACCAAGATTGTGTGCAATAGTACAAGATGTTACATCTCAAATACGAACACTTTAAGACCTATTTCATTGTTTGTCAAAACAACTTATGTAACAGTTCTGATTGTTGCGCCCAGTTAAAATCACTGGCTGTAGCAAAGAAATCAATAAAACAATGAACCGAAGAAAATAACTAATTTGTTGTATTTTATTATTAAGATAAGTGTGAAACCGTTGTACACGTCATTTTCTTTGCATAATATTAAACCGACCATCAAAATGCGATGCTTCTCTATTTCAGAAACGAAAAAAGTAGTCCGGCTCCAGGGGCTTTATTGAAAAATAAAAATCTTTAAAAACTGGCATTGTCCATGAAAATACTTTAAATACATATAGAAAAATGAGGTTGGAATGATATATCAAAACTTTTGAAAAATATTGTTAGTTCGATACTTCATTGCACATATCATGTAGGTACTACGTCTATTTATAAATACTGTGAGAAAAAATGTTATATCATGCTTTTCCACAAAGTGTGGTGTGCAAGGGAGCAGTGTGTTGTAAGTATGTGTGCGTGTAGTGTGTGGTGTGGGTGTGTGAGTTTATGGCTTTGTTGTTATATTTATTATTGTACTATCATGATAGCCATATATATGGCAATGAACATGTATATGTTTATGCTAATAAAATCTTGACTTTGACTTGACTTTAATAAATGACCAGTCAAGTTTGAGTTTTTATTTACCCTTGCGCTTTGAACTGGTCATTTTGGCGAGCATATATCGATGACCGGATCACACCGCTTCTAGTGTATTATGAAATGTGCAATCAAGTGCACATGATAATCTAAAGCTAGGCGTTCCGGTTGATGAATGGATGAACGATTACGATTATTCTGATTGGATAACGATCGTTTAACCGTTTCCGTTTAAATTCGTTTACTAAACGTTTTCGAAGCATTCAGAGTCTGTAATTAAATTATTCCCGTACTGTTATTTTTTACACAAATATAGCTTGCAAGAAAGTATATAGTATATGTATGATAGCTTTTTGGGGGAGGTTAAGGGCAATAATAGTACAGTGAGTACCGTTATCTTAAATGTTGACTTAGCTGCTGATGTAAACTGCACATCTACTCACACGACAAATTATATGCCTGACCCATTGGACAGACAATGGCATTAATAAATCATAGTTTGTTAATATTCAATGCAGGAAATGAAAGATACTAATCTGCTTTTCCTAGATATATATATTTTCGAAACTCAGACCATTCATTTCATGATGTGACTGTTCAATCTGTACAAGTATTGTATGATAATTACGCAACTAGTAGTCTTCTAGCAAAACAATGATATTGTGCTGAATTTGAATGGCTCATGAATTTGCAGACACTATTTCCGTTTAGTCTGAAAGATATAAACAGCTTGAAAACATCTCTGAGGAACCTAGTTTTAATATTCTTTCAAAGATTTCGGTGATGAATGTATGGCTAGGTTACATGATCAGAGACCGTATAAACATTTAACGGAAATCATGCCTAATTATAGATCTTTACAATTATACATGTTCAAATACAGAATACCGCGTTCGTCTTTGAAATAGATTGACTATAAAGCTGACAGAGGTACATGTTAAAGAAGCAAACATTCTTTAAAGACAATAAGAAACGTACAATATATATATATATTAGGTAAATTGTAAATGTAGATTTCCGGCACATAATAAATTTCAAACACATGGTAAACGTGAAACCGAACAAATAAACATGGTTGACCTCTTAGACATTATAGTTAAACATGACCCATGTTGCCATTTCTTATGCTGTACTTATTTATGTATATATTTATATATTGGTTACCATGCCGCCTTTGTGCAGTATCCTCTGAAAGCTACGCCTCCTGTTGGTATATATATTTTTTTTATAATAATAAATGTAATAAATAACACTGTTAAATGCTTTTTAGTTGTTTAATCGGAGAAATATTGTTAACATTAAGTAAGTGTATCTTTCAATTCTATGTAAAAAAAATCAAATGAGAAAAAATTGTAGTATTTCGATTAAATCTAACAAAGAGTTGACTTTTAATCAAATATGTATATTATATCACATATAGAAGTTAAACACATATCAATATATTATAAAATGAAACGTTGAAGAGAGTTAAATAGGATATTGAAGATAATGATAAAATAAATCAAAATGTCGAATTCCAAATTGTCCGATTTGACGACTAATGGAATTGTATCCACCGCCATTTGTCAAGAATATATCAAATATCTATGTAAGAGCGGTGCTTTAACAAATTTGCAAAATAAAAGTATGTAATTTGTATCTAAATGTGCTGGTTGGTTAGACAGTTAATGTTTGCTTTAAAGACGTTTCTTCGAAATAGTTTTAGCTCATAGATTGTCTCTAAATTTTGCACACAAGTACTTTGAAGTAAGAGAAGTTAAAAACACTAAAAAATATAAGTCACCATGCTTGTTTTTTTGCTATTACTATTTTTAATCTACACCGTTTTACATTTTTTAAAGAAAAAACAGCAAATGGGTGTAAGTTATAAATCTTGTTTAATTTACTAACAAAGTGATATATTTCAAAACATATTGTTGTCAGTCATGAAACAAAAGATATAGTATCTAAAACAGAAAAAGTCATAATGCTATTTTGAGTTTCACATTTCAAACAGTGATTTTCATTAATTTATACTATTATACAATTTGCCGTTAATGATGTATTTTTACACTAATTTAAAAATAAAAAAAGTTCTAACGCGGAGAATTGTTTCATTCTTTCTACAAAGAGGCACAATAACAAACTATATCAGAAAATAAAATAAAAAAGATATGTCCCCGTGCTTGTTACTAAGTTACAGTGCTAAATGTTACCTCCCTTTTCATAAAATGGCCGTAAACGATGCATTTTGACACTTATTTAATAATAAAAAATGTTCTTATGCATAGAATTGTATCATTCATTCTACAAAGAGGCATTATAACAAACTATATCAGAAAATAAATAAAAGAAATATGTTGCCTTACTTGTTACTAAGTAACAGAGCTAAATGTTACCTCCCTTTTTCATATAATGGCCGCAAACGATGCATTTTTACACTAATTCAACAATAAAAAAAGTTGTAACGCGGAAAATTGTTTCATTCTTTCTACAACGAGTTACTATAACAAACTTTATCAGAAAATAAAATAAGAAATAGATGTCCCTATGCTTGTTACTAAGTTACAGAGCTAAATGTTACCTCCCTTTTCATAAAATGGCCGTAAACGACCTATTTTGACACTAATTCAATAATATAAAAGTTCTAATGGCAGTATTGTTTCATTCTTTCTACAAAGAGGCACTATTACAAACTATATCAGAAAATAAAATAAAAATCATATGTTGCCTTTCTTGCTACTAAGTTACATTGCTAAATGTTACCTTCCTTTTCATAAAATAGCCGTAAACGATGCATTTTGACACTAATTCAAAAATAAAAAAAAGTTGTAACGTGGAGAATTGTTTCATTCTTTCTAAAAGAGGCACTTTAACAAACTATATCAGAAAATAAAATAAAAAATACAGGTCACAATGCTTGATACAAAGTTACAGTGCTAAATGTTACCTCCCCTTTTCATAAAAAGGCCGCAATCGATGCATTTCACACCAATCCAATAAAAAAAATGTTCTAACGCAGAGAATTGTTTCATTCTTTCTACAAAGAAGCACAACAACAAACAATAATATAAATAAAATAAAATTAAAACATGTCACCTTGCTTGTTACTAAGCTACAGTGCTAACTGTTAACTTCCCTTTTCATGAAATGGCCTAAAATTGTCAAAATGGTGAAAATTATCTGTTGTATTTTTTATAAATGAAGTTTCATTGCAGAGGTAACTTTCATATTTGTAAATGATGCACTAAATAGCGATTATAATATTTGTAATTTATAAAATTATTACTGTTATGTTGATTTTATTATTTCATATATACCGGGTAATTGATGAAAATCAATATTTGTAATAGTTTGAAATGTTAAAGGCCTAGTGGTGAAACCATGTACTGTCAATCAAGGTTGGATCACCAGTGACCTGCTACTCAACATAATATCTTCAGAGTTTTATCTACGAGTCCATTCAAGTCATTTTTCTGGTATTTATCTTGGCTATAGTAGTTGCACGGTCATCCATTATTATTACATTAACTTGAATTTTTTATTCCTGTGCTGGGCTACTTCCAACATTTTGTCATTCAAATTTTAGAACACTGCCTAGTGAACTGGTAGTGATTGTTCTTATTTTTTCATAATATGTGCATTTCCTTATTCATTTGAAAAAACATTATATATCTTCCGAATACTTTTTCTTAACATGGTCCGTATATCTAATTTACTGTCACAATCCATGCTTCTGGCAACACATATTGTAATAAATTGACCTGGTTCTGGTGTACTACTTGACTGACTTCATCACTGAAAATAAAAGGAAGCTTATATGAGATAAAGAAATAAATGACAATGTTTGTTTGTATGTAAGCTTAATTTACATCACCACCAGTTTCCCATTTGGGTGATGCACCCAGAAGAGTGAACAATTTAGTCTTTTTAGGTTTGTGGGGGATAGTGTAGGAAACAAATATCATAGAAACCTAATCATATGTTTCACCAGGTTCTTTTGCTTGGTGCATAGCACCATCATAAAGGTCCTCAGTTTAAAGTCCCATCTAAATGACTGTTAACACTGTAAGCTAGCCATCCTCAAGTATCAAACTCTCAACCCTGAGCTAAAAGTATCGTGCTCTACTGACTGAGCTCATCGGTCTGGCTAAAAAAAACGACAATGTACTTTGATAAAACAGCACAACATATGGGTATAGTTTGACAATTCAAGGGCAATAACTGAGCAGCAATTCCTGTTATGATATATATGTTCAAACCATTGAACAAAATCTTATAGTTATAAACATTTTACTGAATAAAACTGTTATGTTATGTAACAAGCAGTCAAGGGGTTGCAAACTCAAATCCCCGCTTGACAAGTCTCTGTGATGATTGAAATATATGCAAATTCCAACATTGTGTCTCGTGTTCATTCATCTTTAATCACTGATTCAAGTGGGAAAGTAGTCAGTTACTTGCACGGATATTGGATGTGCAAAACAAGTAGTCACAGGTTTGATCCCCTAAGATCATCTGTTGTGCTCATGATTATTTTGTTGTATTCAATAGTATAAATAATCTAAAACGGTTAAACTACATTAATAATTACCATTGGCCCCATTTGATGATTGCCACTCTTTCATTTAGAGCTTTTGTACACGCTGTCTATGTCACGGTATTGATTGTCTTTTCATAATTAATGAAACCACTACAGGTATTTAAAGCACCGACATCTCAATCCATCTGTAACCTGAGCCTTTGTTTAGTATTCCTGAAATGTGTTGAATAGTGTCTTATTTTCATAATCCATGTAACAATTTTCTGTTTAACAGGAAACAGAACGTGACGGTGTTTAATTTTATTTTAAACATTTACTCAATGTAAGAGTACCGTTCGAATCCCCGCCCAGCAACAGTCTCCAGGATGATAGATAAACAACATTAATTTTCTTTATCAATCGTCTCTCACCGCTGATTCAAGTGTCAAAGCTATCAGTTACTTGCGGAGATGGAGTGTGCTCAAATACTGATTAATTCTAGTAACAGTGATTAGGTGATCATCTGTTAGCCCTCGATGGCATGAAAATGACACTAAATTTTCAACCAATCGATCAATTTTTATAGTTTTTCATCTCTAGAAATCATAAAGTAAGTTATCATTTTATGTGATATATCAAAATTGATCAGTGAGTTATGATAAAAGCATTAAATAACCTTATATACAATTGCTTTGTGTTGATGTCAAATGATATTAGACTTTTCCTGTTTAATCAATAATCAATGTGTCTTGTTTGTGTCCACTGTTCTTTTACTTCCACATGTACAGTTTATGTATAACATTGACCCATATAAGTCACATTAGTAAAATAAGTGTCTTCCATAATGTCCTTCAATACCAAACTTTTACATGCATAAAGTCAGCTAAATGTCAAAATTTGAGGTTTATTCTTCCTTGTCTCCATCCCGGTATGAATAATATTGTTTCAGGTAAATTCATTATGTATTCAGTCCTTTGGAACAAATTCACAAATGATTCATATCCGAAAATGAGTTATACGAATTATTGCCACTACGAGTATTGATTATATTTTCGTAATTGGTTCTTTGACTTCGTTATGTACAAGCACTTCTGGTGGTTTAGAACGAAAAACAATAAACTTTTCCATGCTTGTCGATCGCTTCCTTGACAAAATTTAAATTTCTGACATCTCGAAATGAAAATACTTCGCTTTGTAAATATCCTAATGCGACTCGACTTTTAATTAACCAAACGACGAAATTAGACCCGAAACTGAGGGTAACAGAAAGGAACTATGCGCGTAGCAATGCGCAGTAACAACCCGCAGAAATGTCTTTAAACAGAATAAATATGTGTGTAGGATAAAGAACTATACCCTTAATCGAATAAATTTTATTTTGATAGCTATAAATTTTAAATTGAAATCAAAACTAAACCTCTCTAACGACCATCCAATTATTAATATGCAAATTAACTTGTATAACCGTTTTATCACAATATAAATGTTCAGATATATATGCGTTTCGTGACTGTGTAAGATACGTCTGCTTCAATATAGCCTTTGATTATTCGCAAGTTAAGGAAACCTGAAATACTTGTCTCGTTATATCACAACAAATGAGGACTTTATATAATTAAACATGAATTATAAACAAACATATTTGTTTTCCTTGGTTATTACCTCGGTGAATGACGCGTTTCGTGCAAATTGCAGTAATGAAACCGCAGAGGAATAACATAATTGCCTAGTTATGACCAAATATTAGTAGATAATATTAGAATAAATTCAAACATATTTGTCTGAAAGCCAATGTTAAGAATATCATTCCGTCAAAATAAATATTCAATTCTTTAAGCAAAGCTTAGAATTTTTAAAGGTTGCGTCGTGTGATTATGAGACAAAAATGTTCAAATCACATAACAATCTGCATGACAAACCGTATGTAAAAAAACTATGAACTATAATGTAAAATATCCATGTAATTGACATTTAAGTTAAATAAATTTTCAATAACATTTTAAAGAAGATGAATATCATTGAATACAAAACGGCACTCCTCCATTTCAAGTTAACCCTTAATATAAGTTTCGATACATCTGTAGACCTTTTCCTGAAGATGACTATTCCAACAGATCATGAAAAGGTTTTAAGATAGAATCAATAAATAACATTTGACTATTTGAACTGGATGCTAAATGCTGTATATGAAATATTTAGGTCAACAATCATAAGATTTTGTTCAGGGTCACCTCCCCATTACCCCCCCCCCCCCCCACCGCGCCCACACACACAGAGAGAGACGAGCGCAAGACACCGCCTCTATTGTCAGATTAGAACACAGAAAGAAAAGTTTACAAAAACTACTAATTCGATATATCCTTGTTTACAACACATTGAGCTAATATTAGCAATACCTAATTTCGGCCTCAAAAAGATTTTATTACGGACACCACTGACAACCTAGAAATGTACTGTGTTTTATTGTATTGACATTATTCTGTTTTCATGACCGTTTAAATGTGTAACTGCGTAACTATCAAAGTGATATATATAATAGCATTATCGAAACATGTTCTATATAGCCGGATATGTTTCTTTAATTAATTGACATACCAGTCATATTATAAAGAACATACTCTTTCAAACAAGTACTCACCAAGAAGAATATTTATTTGCAATTCAATTTGGCATATGACCGGGTGAACAAATACAAAACAGGAAGACACATGGCGTAACAAATATCCTATCCTATGTTACATATTTTTTAAAGAGATTGTTGTGCAAAATAAAGAGAAATGCCATGTTTACATAATCAGATAAGTATACAAAATATACATATATGCATATTGACAAATTGGTTGTATAAATGAGTCCAAAGTTAGTTGAAAAGAAATTCGGTAATAATATCGAGCACTGAAATAACAGCACTTTCTACGGAGAAAGTACGTGTATAGTGTTTATATACAAGTCTGTATACTTTATAAAAATCAGAATATGTAGTCTAAATACATAATTACTGCCTGTTATTAACGGGATAAACCACAGACGGAGCAGACATTACCTTAATCTACTATATAATAGTTATTTATCTGATATAAGGCACTAAAGTGTCATTAACTTGTTCTGAAATTACATTGCATTAGTAATTGTTGTTTTCAGGTTTTACCCACGGTTTATAAATATAAATATGTACCAGTTGTCCTTCTATATTAAGTACTGCTTATAGTTTAAATTAAATAACAACGTACCAGTCACTAGTATTTAGTCATTTTGTAAAAATCGCGTACCACTCAAACACAAAGCATTGAGATTTGAGGATTTTCATTGCAATATAGCGATTTAGAAACCTTATACATTGTAAATTAGTATGATCCTAGAAGAATACCTTATTTCAATATTTCCTATCAGTCACCTGTTGGAGGAACAGATATTATCATATTAAACTTTCCACATTTGGTAAATAACCTTTCCACAATGCCAACTTAACTTTTGTAATAATAGAACAAGGCCTACTCATTAATACTCGGTCTGTATTCTTTGTGTTATTTTTACCATTCGTACAATATACATTTTACCTATAGCAAATATCTTCAGATCTTTGAATTGTCATTTGTAATAGAAAAAAGTGAGCACACGTCTAGAGAATGACATTACAACTGAATATTGATTATGTGTTTCCTAATAAATATCTGCAGGGAATATGTCACAATTCAAGTTATTATTCATTGACAATCGAGACGTTCTGTCTTTCTAATTGGCAATTCCGACTTGTTTGACAACTAACACATTCATAAGAGGTCGATAAAAGGAGAAAAAAATGTCCATAGCCATTTAACTTCTTTCTGAAAAGCAGCAGCATAATATATATACATGTAGTATTTCAGGGATTAAGCCAACTATCATCATGTGTGAACGTGATAAGAGTTGAAGTTGTTGATTTGTAAATGAATTTACATTATATTTAATACATATCATCTGAGATGAAAACGCTAACGAAAATCATGAGTGACATAGCTCGTTTAAGTGCTTTTTGATACTTTATATTAAAATTGGTAGGTTACAGTAGACGGAATTTAAAGCGATTGTAATAGTTTTTATAACAATGAGTTCTTTAAGATATCATTCTATAGCTTCATATATCATGTGATGTCAAAATTAGAATCATAATAAGAATAGATACCATTAGGTTATATATTTTACAAACTGCATGTGCTAAGTTTTTTTGTGCATACATTGTGTATATTTGCGTCATGAAAGAAATGTTGCAATGGCCTATCCATTCTCCATTACATTTTTGATACAAAGACATACCTATAAAATGTATAACTTAATATGAAATTAGACTTTATATATTACTGTTTCCTTACCTTTAATAATACAAAGATTGGTGTTATTTCGAAAGTGTTTACATTTAATAACATCAGAAAATATGTATTGTCACCTATTTTTTCTAGGTAAATTATATTGCTAAAAATGGAACGGTTTATTTTTTAATTTGTTTTATGTTTCCATTGTCATACGATTGTCATAGTTATTTATGGAAGGAACTACAACTTTTATTGAAGATATCAAATACATAAACATGGAATCTGGAAACTTCCTAGCCAACATCGCGTACAATACGCCACATTTATTCGGGTATAATTGCATGATATGAAAATGCATTAGAAAATATGAATATACATGAGAAAATAATAATATGCATGAGAAAATATGAATATTCGCAAATTACAATAGAATATACTGCAACAATTAATGTTGACAGGGTAAGCCTTCGACTAAACTAATGTCGTCGGTCCAAATGTACATTTATTTTGTATTTATCGCAAATAATGAGTGATGCAAACTGTGCCGAAATAATTTAAATAAAGAATATTGTTGAACAGACTATTTAAATGAAGAAGAAAATAATTGAATAGTTCCATGAAGCAAATCTATTTACACTATACACTAAATGTATCTATATGTAAATTAAGTAAATATTTTTCAATATTTGATTATTTTCAGATATGTATAACATCAACATTTCGTGTAAATCGCCGAATTGTCGTATGTGGTATGTATCTTAATTTACTCGATAAAAATATATTTCGTCAGTGCTAACATCAGTTCTGTTTATGCACATAAACGTAATTATTATATTTGCAAAGCATGACAACGCCCGTGATTTTAAATATAAACGCTGTAAATATCGCGTTTGTCAAAAGACGACATGAACATCATCAGATAGATCTAATCTAGTTTGTTATTTTCCAAAATTGTAATATTGTTATCATATGAAAACTAACACTAGTATATAGATCAACAATTTAATTTTAGAAAAAAAATGTTTATTAAAAATGTTCATTTTATTTAAATAAAATATAATTTACTTCTTTCAGTCATTTAAATGAAAAAAAGACGGCATTAACATCATATAAGCGTTTGATTGACTATTAATTTCTCAGTGCCTCAGATAGCGAATATAATATAGAGACGAAAACCTAGTAAGCAGATCGATATGCTTCCTAACAGCCGGAACGATATGTTGATTAACAACTTAAACAAAAAAGAAGAGCTGCATAATTGTGCTTTAGTGTGCCATTTATGGAGATGCCACACATTTTATTGTTAATTATGATTCATTCGCAAGAAAGTGCATATCATCTGAAAAATAGAATATGAATAGTTTTGGGGACTGTAACAAATCTTATAGTCCATTATATTCACTGTTAGCGTATTTTGATCAATGCAGGAGCACCCATCACCTCCTCCATCCGGACAAAATATAAAAGTGCGGGCATACCTTCACACGTTAATTTATTTTAAAATTTTGTATCGAAGACATATTAAGTGTGTTAAGGGATATTTAGTTACTAATTTAGTTAATTTACTTTTTTGGGGGAAGTTAAATTTTCTATCCGAATCAAAAAACCAACGAATGATTCTTTTTTTTTTGCATACCGAACACATTGGATGTTTACTTTAACTTAATTTATCATAATATATTTTACAACGATAGCATTTAAGATGTTACTTAAGTCATATAGTGTATTCGTCACAGCGCAAGTATGATTATCTCGGCCCTAGGGTGAGATAGAACTATCTAGTCCCGGTAAAAATGCAGATAACCTTATCCGGTATACAAGAAATAAATAATAAGGTTTCTCGCCAACACATCTCAACAATTAGTTCAATTTTTTATCCGTTAACCACGTACAGTAGCTTAGACTAGTTATTATACTAATTTATGATAGCTCGATTGTGAAGATAGCTCGAAGCTTACATGATCCACTCTTGTGTCCGCTATCTGGGTAGAACAAGTATTGAGGAGGCATCTCGGGCTTTGAATCAAACCCCGCAGTCTTCTGTATGAGTTGACAACATTCTATCCGGTACACTTGGGCTCTTCGTTGTATAATTACAAAGCAAACCATACAAATACATGTTTCCTTGGCTGGATAAGAATTGATTTTGGTAATTGCTTGAAATATCAGGTATATAATTTGTTTATCTCTTGGTTAATCCAGCCACATTGAATTAGCCACGCGATTACAACAAATACTAGTCAAAACCTTAATATTGCCCTTATAAGTCGTCCCGTGTAAAACATTGGACCCATGATAAAAGTGTCGTTGGTTTGACCCCCCGCCCCCACCCCCCCCCCCCCCACTCCCTACACACACACATACGACTATGTGTGGTGTACTTGAGTATGGCAAATTTCCTGCACATGCTTAGTACTTGTTCTACTTGGAAGATTTCAAGCGTATTTTGTCAAAGTTGTAAGAACTTTCAAAATCAAATTGATTTTACCAAGAAATAAACAAACCGAACTTAAATAAATATGTTTAAACTATTGTTGTCCTTCAGTGTCGTATATTAATATGAATCATCATTTAAACATAACGATTTTGATGTCAAAATAATTTACTTCACTGATAATTTTTAAACCATTGATCTGATTGCCTTTTCGTTTACTATGTTCAATTTGAATATTATAATATCATTTTACAAGTGAAGTCTATTGCAGAGTACCCAACCAGGCAAACATAGAATTGGAACATCCGTACGCTGTACGAGTACCCAATTGGACGACCACTATTTTTACTACCCAAACGTTCTGTCATACAGTCCCCATTTACTTCCTCGAACGACCAAAATAATTGACTAAACGGGACGATTGCTCGACGCAATGTTCCATGAACGTTCAGCTCGTATTGGGGACGTGTGGGGAACTATATCGAACTTGATCGCCGATTCTTTTGGACATGTTCAAAACTATCGCCATAGTCAAGCGAACAAACCAAAACGGGATGGTCAGGACGCAGCTAGGTCGGGACATGAACGTACAACTACCTTGTCATGCAGGGGATGTACCGGCAGTCGGCAGGATCGGTTGAGAACTTCATTCACGGACGAGCATCGGGACTGCATCTCGAGTACGAGTCATGCACGTCTATGTACGACTCTGACACGTCTAAGTAATTTCTACTATGAACTCAACACGTTGCTAGCATCTTGTCTTGTCTCCAGCCGTCCTTGTTAAGTCCTTCCCGTGTTTGTCAACGTCCACACTTAGATGCTAGAAAGACTATAAAGTTTGTCAATAGTTGTCGCTTTCAATTTCAGTTCAACTTGTCCTCACCCTTTCCCCGCTAATACCTGCTGAGATACTCAGATTTATTCAGTTCTGGTCTCTTGAGTAGATTCTCAGAAATCCACTCAACCATTGTCTCTTCTTGTACATCTATGAAGTTTGTGGTTGTTTTACTTTTCTTTCTGGTTTGGAGAGACTGAGGACTGGCATTTATGTCATTCCCATCTCTGATGACATCTCCAGAAACAGCAGTTTCCTCTTTACCAGAACTATAATGGCTGGAACTTCACCAGAACTATAATTCTGCTGGACTAGGACACATTGCTCTAGCTCGTCCCCTTCATCTGCCAGCTTTTGAAACACACTTGCTGCTTCCCTTGTTTCTGGCAGGTTTTCCCATGTTGACTTGAGTTAAAATACTTAAAACTCCAGTTAAAGTACTGGGACCTGACGTGAATGTGCTGCCAGGCACATAACAGGCATATAAGTCCGTGCCTTTTAAATGGGGGTTTATAGACCTGATTCGGGAGATATCAGGTTCTTGGATAGACTACATGAATAATGTGCCAATTAAAGGCTACATGTGACGTTAGAAACATACATTTTCTAATGTATCTTAAACAAGAATTTTAATATATAAACGAAATCTGTGGGATATTATTTTATTGTTTACATAAACTAACGTCTTTAAATGATGTTTATATTCAGAACCTTCTATTATGATACCTTGTTAATGCATGATAATATGATAAAATTATAGATAAGAAAGTAGTTATTACCAAGTAGCTTTTAAAATCACAGGTATTTGTTAAAAGTATGCACAGATAACACTACTTCCTCGTGAACGCCACGGACACTGTGTCCTAGTTAGTTCCACTAATTTAACGTTAAACGTTTTTAATACCACTTCCGATTGATAGCGGTTTCTTCTTTGAATGAGTTCCGTCAATAGCGATAAAACTTGTACTCAGTTGTCTGACAGTTATCCTCCAATTGATAGTTATATGTAGCACTAAGAGATGCGTCAGTCTGTTAAATTGAAATTTGCAGCTAGCATTGTAATTATAGCCAAAACAATTTCGTGTTTATTAACAATACACATTTCAGTCGCTGTGAAATATCGCATTCTGATGGTTTACTACGTGTTTGTTTAATAAAATTATATTAGTTAAGTGAAATACAGATTGGCTTTCATCGCGGTGTGCTTAAAACATCGAACTATTGAATATTCTACTGTCAGCTCGTATGCTATTGTTGTATCTTATAGAAACACTGCCCGAGGAATAACTATTAATGTTGCGCGTAATATTTGTTTTCCACTTTAATAGTGGAAGGGCTGGTCACAATGGTCTTATAAAACACCTTTATGTTGTACACAGTTATTTCCCGGCTGTTTGACATTCCGTACCCTTCAGTTTAACTAGCTGCTGGGCGAGCAATCTGGATACAAACCTTCGCCCTCTCGTTTGTATTACAAATATCTTCATCAAACTATTCGATGGCGTAATTAAAATGTGTATACGACATTAACAGACAATAATGTATTGGTATCACAAAACTAAGTGTTCTTTCTTATTCAAGTCCAAATTTCAAGGAAACTGCTTTGATAGTTTTAGCGAAAATACATAAAATGTCAGTTATATAGAAAGCCAGTTGACGTGTTAGCTGTTCCTTACAGTATGTGTGCAAAGGGCGTTAAACAACAACTTGGTGAAAAATAGTATATTTTGCTTTTACAGTAGTGTATTTAACTTCAATTGTGAAGCAAGTTACTACAACTTACACAAGTCATATTCGAAGTATTCTTGGGTAGAACCAGTATTAATTCACTTAATTCAATTATCGTCATTTATATGCAACAGAAGTGATGAAGACGTAACTTTTTTAAGTTGCAAGTGATGTTTAATATATTTTCTATCCCGAGTTCAGTGTTCTGATCTTGGCTCTAAATAGCAATCGAATAAATATTACTTTGGAAATAACCTAATACGTTTTTAATGAAATAAATTCACACTGTTTGAAATATTTAGGCCATTTAATAGGGTTAAACATTCAGTTGAACACTATATATATGTATACTGAACGAAACAGATAACCTGCCACGTTGTATTTTAATATTCAAGTCACCAAATAAAGTAGCGTTGATATAAAAAAAACATGTCAAATTTAAAGGAAACTCCTTTTATGAAAATACATAAAATGTCAGGTACTTAAAATCTGAGGTAGAGGATTAGCTGTTCTGTTCAGTATAAACTTATTAAATACACACATGTGCAATAAAAGACAGAGATTAACCAGAAGTCAGGTCACAATTAAACTCGTTTATGTTCCAGTTTCCATTCTAAATGTTCTTTTTAATCTCCTGAATATATTAGACACTGGGAAATCAATTCTTAGCAATAAAATAGTAAGACGTCTCCTTCCGCTTCCCAAGACGATAACATAACAATTACCAACTCTAGTACGATTTAAAATTGAGACGGAAAACAACATAATGGCTGGAATCGACAACTATATAATCATATCCTTGAGTACGTTGTACGTCTCACTTCACAGTTGAATTAATTTCTTTGTTCTATATACAATAAGGTCTAGGATTTCCATGGTAAAAAAAGAATTCCAGAAAGATTTTTGTGTTCCATAGCATGAATGTAAACCAACGTAAATATACTTAATAACTGGTAGGTTGTCCACGTTGGTTCTTTTAAAAAGAGGGTACTACTATGAATCATTTTGAACATATTTAAAAAACAAATAACATAGGTCTTGTTTTTTAAGCGTAAGAATCATGTTACCGTGGGGAGAAAAGGGCTTAACTTTGGAGTAAGACGTTAAATGTTAAATTGACTTAAATTGCGGTTCTGTATGGGTGTTTTTTCAGCATTGTGCATTTAATATATCTTAATTATTATTTTACTTAACCAATTCCTTTAATTGTGTGAGTTTCTTGAAAAAGTGTATTGCTACATATGATACTTTCAGGGTGACACGTCTTAAGTACAGTAGATATAATACATATGAACATCACTAGGTAGCAAGGTGTAGTGGCTTTATTGACTGTGGTCATTCTGATGGGATGGGCACTGTTGTAGGCATCCAATGTACAGTCATAATAAGTCAATATATTTATTATGATTATGTTGCTGTTTTGGTTCTATCTTTTCAATGCTTCTCTCCTGTTAATTATTTTTTTATTTCTTGCTTTCCATACTTAAGACAATATATCTCATTGCTCTTGATTGATATTCACAACATTGAAAGCCAAGTTTATGTAAGTCCAGTACCAGATAAATGTTTCGAAACCTAACATTCCGTCCATTAAATACTGGTCAAATTGTCTCCCTGCATAACATATCACCTATGAATAAATAGGACAATATTATTACGAATTTATTGTGAATACTCTAATTTGTTTGCTGCACGATATCCAGTATGACCGTCCTGATTAAAAAAGAATATTGCCTCAAGTAAACTCCATTAAGATATGAGTAACACGTCTTATTATTGATATGTAGAACATTACAATAAATCGTCCATGATAAGAACTTTTGATAAAACTTAGTTAAATTACTACAACCAATGATTGACTTTCTTTGAACATTAATAGTACACTGAGAGAAAACAAAAGAGAAAAGAAATCTGCATACCTATTTATTTCAGTGGCCAACCGCAAATGAACTAACTTGTTTTCTTTTAAAAAGTTTTATGAATTTTATAAAACTTCCCAGTATTTAAGTTTAATGTATGTTCATGCAATATCGAAAAAAAAACATGTAACCGTACAGATATTTTAGTATAACCTCCTCATAAACATACCTGTCCTTGAAGGTTGGCGAAATATGAAGATTTAATAAGCAATGCAAAAAAAAAATTAAAATTGTGCAACTAGTATTTAATACAAATTTTACATATACAAATGCATAAATTAATTATTTCTATAGAAATGGTAATTATAAGCTTGAATTTAACTGTTTATGATTTTTAAAAAGAAAATCATTTCGGCAGATTTTCAATTATTTTTTCCATTTAGTAATAAAACATATTTTATATATTGTTTTAGAGTATGGATAATTTTTTCTTAAAACCACACAAAATACTCTCTGATATATATTCTAGTGAAAATCAAAATCAAACATACACTTTACCACCTAATTTGAAGGAAAATAGCTTTTAAATTTAGCCATCGTTAAATAAACTGCAGTTGCAATATTAATATTTTTATACTAATTAGGCATATTTGTATAAATATTAAGATTTCTATTATATTTCATTTTTAGGTTAAATTGCTTTAAATAATTATTTTATACTAATATGCATCAATTTAAGAGACCAATTTAGGCGTATCCGAAAATGAGTGCGTCATCAGAAATAGGGTGATTTGCAGTATAGCGGTATGTAGTTACTCTGGCAGGTCTCGGCACAATTGCTTTCCTTTGTGCGAGGAGTTGGTGCGCGCAAAAATCTATAGCAATCGTAATTACAATACATGATCAGAAGTACATTGTATTATATAAACTATACTACTGAAACGTCTTATATTGTTGAAATATAAATTGCGCTCATTGGATCGCTCATGCACTCCTAATAATGTACGAAAAGAGGTTCGTTTACGTAATACATACCAAGATGCCCAAACATGTATTAAACTTAAGTAGCACTGACCTATTAAGAAGCTACTCTGTTTATTCAAAGAGTTACAATGCAGTAATGGCACAAGTATTACTATATGAAACAAATATTTAAGACAGTATTACATTATAAGTTTTATAATACTAGTTATGTCATACTGATTTGAAACAAAATATGATGTCAGTTATTTTTATAAACACATTTATTTTGCTTTGAAAATTAATAATCAAACTAATGAAACTTAAATGCAGTGTGCACGTTTTGTCATATTTGCTGTATTCAATGACATCAATATTTATTCTAAATTCGTTTACAATGAATGTTCATGGAGATAAAGAACTAATCACATAAAAAGCAGTGTGCTACACAGCAGTTTATGTTTATCAACAATGTTACACATATTGGTTTGATTGTTTGAGTTTAAACGTTCAGATCATGATTACATAAAGTGTAAATTGACTGTTAGAGCCATGTGTATATATCAAATTTGATTACCTCTTTACCCTGTGATAGATGGAGAGATAAATGTAAATTGTTCTTTTCTATTCAGTTATAATCGAGAGTACATGTTTTTTCTTACTTTCTTAGGTAATCACATTGCTCAAATTTTTCAAATTAAAACATTCCATTTTATATAAAATGTCATGCACGTCAGTAGATCGACCCAGTAAAGAGATAATATATCAATATGTATATAAGCCGACTATAAGTAACTGACGTAGAAGTTACCCTATAAATGCTATCTCCATATTTTGTCTAAAATGCCCTTATGCACCTTTTTATCAAAATATTATAGCATGTTGACATTTCATTCCTTAATATACGATTCAACATTTGGATGTATTTCTTTGTAATTTAGAACCCTGTGCTATAAAATGATACTGTAGCTTAACATATTCTTCCAATTTTAAACTAAAACTGACAGGAAACGACAATATTCCAAAAATAAACCAATATTTCAAATTTCGAAAGTCATAATTTCGTAATATGCTCCCGAGATATAACATCGTGAAAATTGTAAAGCTGGTTATTAGCCTGCTTCAAATCATAACAGTTTTGTCATGTTATATTATGAAATTTATGTTCATGAATATTTATTAAATTGATCGCTCTTCGGCAAAATATCTTTAGAACATTGTCCTTTTTCTCAATGTTTTATTACTTTGAACTCGCAATTGAAATGATTAAAAAAAGGTTTCAATAGTAAGGTTTTGATCTTTTTTTTTTTACAAAATTGATAATATATAATTTGGTAAATCCATCATAAATACAGAGCTTTATTTTGCAAATGCAGAAAATTATTTGGTATGCTCCAATGACAAATATTTGGAAAAAGTATCATTTAATTTGCGAAAAGCGTGTTTGCATAATTGTACTATGTAACACAGTAAGTTTTGTGATTAGCTGTAGCATAGCTCTTTAAATACTATATGCATCAATATATAATTTTTAATTTAACTAGTAAAATAATGGGAAAGGATCCTTCTTTAACACTATTATTTATGCATAACTGTATAGATTAAAAGATACTGGTAAACAATGTTTTATCGTTTGCTACTGTTCAGTTAATAAACACTACCCTCTACACGTTAAAATGCCATGTATTTCATTCAACCACATGCTTGGGCCAGTCATCATAAATGTATCCAATCTAAGGTTTCAATGGCGTAATAATTTTATATACATTCAACAGATGTTATTTACGCATTTGAAGCAATTAAAGCAAAAGAATATTAATTTATTCGATACCTAAATCAAACTGGTTATTTGTCTTTATATATTAAACGTTATGTATTTATTTAGTTTCTTTACACTATGTTTTTGGTGTGTTGGTACACTGAGTTACGATGTATTTACACTTTTGACGGAGCTTCAACATTTCACAAAACGCAACCCACCAAATTACACTTTGATGTCAGTGTGATCCGCTATACAGGTTTGCACGTAATAGATATGGTATCATCTTTAAAAAAGTCAAAATGACGATGCGATGGTTGCCAAACAATATAAAGTGCTCTCTTTGTTTAGAATGGGGATTTCAAATTTACAACTCCAATAAACATAATTTTATAGATTTTGTCACCTTTTGGTGGATTTGACATACCAAACTATTCGGTTTATATGTATCAATAATAATGAGTTGCTTTTGTCTTTTGTTATCTTACTTTTTATAGCGTTTTATCCTGCTACACACCCTTTAAGAAACCATTAGTGAGACCGTAACAGCTGTATGAAATTATAAAGCTGATTAATCTTCATTTTTTTGTTAAATTATCTGTAAGCGGTAAAATAAAACATGAAATTATCAAGCCGATAAATCTCCATTTTTTTGTTAAATTATCTGTAAGCGGTAAAATAAAACATGATTATTCTAATGATGATATTTATATTTGTTACAAAAAAGCACATACAGTACATGTATAAAATTCAAAAGATTATAGCATTTCTATCTGAACATCGACTACGAGCCCTAACAACTTACACAAATAACGCTCAAAGTCTTCCTAGGTAGAATCAGTACTAAGCATATGCAGATAATGTGTCTTACTCAAGGACACCACGCATAGTCGTGGCTTTTTGTATAATGGTTTTATTTTAAGTCAAATGTGATAGTTTTATAAATTAGTTTATTTTAGTTCATACAGGAATTGGAAAGCTAGATCAAACAATTATAATAGCAAACCTGCATATATTGTATATTTTATGTTTATATCAATGTCTACCCTGACACGCAAACACATAGAGGGGTTTTCAAAAATATATATGCAAAACTGTACGAAAATAATGAGTTGATAAATGCAATGAACCTATTGAGACAATGTAATTAAATACTTTGTACTAAACGAGATGCAGAATTTAAAATACATATCCACTAAAGTAAGATAAAATAAATCCTGAAATAAGTCTTACAGCAAGTCATAAAAGAAATAAAAAAAAGTATTACCATTTCCGTGATCTGGACTCATTATTGAGCCTCGAGTTGTTCTGAACGTCAAATTACGAAACCAGATATGCAAAAGAATTCATATTCCAATGCACATAGAACAATCATATAAACTAATATATTTCAAACATATACAGGGATAAAAAAGTACAATGACCCATAGCAATAATATATGAATAACTCTACCATTAAGAAGAGGAGGACAAGCCGAGTTGCAGAAATGTATTAAAGTTGTATTTGAAAAATGGAATTACGGTAATAGTATAATAAAAGTCTGAACAACATTTACGTTATTCATTCAGTATTTCACTTTGATTTATTGTTATCTTTTATTCTTGAATGATGTTTGAACGCAAACGAGTCCCTTCGCAGGCATATTATCTATTACTGGTAATCAATAGAAGTATTCTACTAGCCTTCAAACGGTAGATTATTGCACTGCTTGATAGATTTGTCTGTAGATTTTGCCTCTTAAATAATTGCATGTGGAACATTCTTCTGTCTATAATATCTGATAATGGATCCTTTTGAATTAAAATACGTTAGCAAAAGTGTTTCTTTGAGTCTGTTAAAGAGGAGATATGTTAGAGTTTACATTTCATTGTAACACTTTTAACGATCCCCAACATCGGCTTTATCGATATTAAAGTTAACAGCCACAAAAGCTGTATGACATCAAACTGAGTCAAGTAAATATGCAGCCGCTACACAATACGCAAGTTACTGTTTGTGAATGTCACTTGTCACCAAAAACATCCTTTGTAAACACATAACAGGGCCTAAATGCATTAGTACTTTTAGTCTGAGAACCGGACTCAGGCTCAATATCTTACATTTTTGTAAAATCCTATAAACATACAATTATGGCTAATAGTTTCTGTTAAATGATTATTAAACTGCTTGTTTCTGTACATTAATATAGTAGTTTTATTGAATAATTATAGATGATATTTGAATATCAAATTGTTAACAAGTTGAGTCTGAGTCTTAATTTTAAATATTCATGAATTGATGTCCGAAACTAAAAATATATTTTGTATCTAGTTTGGTTATGGTAGGCTATATTAACTGAACCACACGCGACACTCATTAGCATTGGCCACACCCTTTTGCAAAACTGAATTATATTCTAGCAGGATGTGAACAATGAGTACTTATTATTTGTAAATCATAATTATGCTCCTAAATATGTTCATCCAAATGTTAATAAGCGTTGATGCAGTTACATATTGAACGGAACAGCTAAGCCGCTATCTGACATTTCGCCTTTCAATTGTATGCACGCTGGCGACACCATTGACATTCATTAATCATCATGATTTGTATGAGACGAAATTTATTCAATCTATTCACAGCACATCTTTCAGCAATGGTTTACCACTGAAGCTGCATGTGCAGCAAAGGACATTTTCTTAGTTTTGTCGGCTTGAATTTCATATCATTGTTTATATTTTAAAAACATTTCTGACATAATATTTAAAGTGACTCTAGACAATCTTACCTAGCGTAAAAAGAAGAAAATTAATTAAAATTGCTTATTGATAGTTATAACATTAAAGGATTTCATAGATTTTGTAAAATGTACATTCAGATATTATTTCCACAACGCATGCCTCAGGTTTATAAAAGATATATACTTTTTCCATGGGCACCTGCTTTATATACAATTCATGTCAAACATAATGATCAATCTACAAGACACAGCCTGTCAGCCTGTGCATTTTGTTTCAGTATACATGAATGTTACTTTTAAATAGCATGATGCTTAGTTTTGTAAGCTATATTACTCATTAAACTATTTATAAAATGCAAATATAATTCACTGTTGTATGACTCCTTAACTATTTTTGTTAAAAATGCAAACATAATTCACTGTTGTATGACTCCTTAAACTATTAACAGAATGCGAATATAATTCACTGTTGATTTTAAACGCCAAAAGTTGACAAAAGTTGAGAAATACACAGTTGTATCCTACTTAACACGACATCTGAACACTTAGATCTGATAATAAGAATCAATTATCACAATTTAAATTGAAAATTAAAACAATATTGCGAACTGATATAATGTCGAAATTTATGGTGAGAATATCGGATTTCGGCTGTGTCATCGCAGACGTGACGTCAAAAATGAACACAGAAAAGGTTAAATGTGAAAATGAAATGTTTTTAACGAATAAAATAGCGAAAAGAGATTTGTATACGTAAGTGTGTCATTAATCTTATCTTTGCAATTATGTATTTATTATTTTTGTTGATGCGTGTCTTCATAGTTCAATTCATATTTAACCGTATCAAAAATGTACGCCCCCAGTCTCCTGTCAATGTGTTTTCTCCGCTACAGATGGCTGCAGTTTGCCCAGTGGAATATCAAATATATAGTCCTTTTTTCGGCAATAACCCTTTTAACATGGATAAAATTTAATAAAAGTGTAAAAAGTAGACACTTATATACTTGATCGCTTTTTCCGGGTTATTTGGATAAAATTTCATGTTACATCAAGGACCTCTATCTCTGTCTCTCTCACACACAAAACCCACACATGCGTGATAAAAATACACGTTTCAAATTACTTTAGATATTTAAAGTATAAGTATCTGCATCTAATCATGTTTTGATTCATGTGTATGAATATTAGAATATTAAGAGTATTTCTTACTATGAGTGTTTGTGAAACGTAGTCCTTATATTCTCAGACTACAGGCACACAAACTGTTTACATTGTAAAGCAATCTTACAAACTCAGATCTAAATAAAAAGTACGAATGTTTTTTTTGTTTTTTTTCAGGAATTGTTTTGTCAAATCTTTTACTTGAAATACATAGCTATCATTTAACAATTGTTGTCGAATCGAAAAATGTTTTGATTATATTTCCTCCGGGAAACGAATGCCCTTAAACGCAATGCACGCTATGACTTAATTTCTAATTTTTGTGTTTTGGGCACTTAAGCCGTTAAATCCGTGAGAAATAATGTATCCCGTTGTTTAGAATGTCGCTAACGGCCGTCTGATGCATTAAAGTATAATTAAACTTGTCAGGAACAGAAAGTTAACTTAATGAACAAAAACACAAAATATAAAGTGTTCTAACTGAACAATCTGATGAAAGTGGCATCAGCGTTAGTACGTTTATTGTATCGGTTATGTTATCTAATTTCAACATGTCGATGTTACTGAGATACAGTTAACCAATATGGATTGATGTTTCGAATTAAGTGTTTTAATTGGGTTTATTTTTGTACCTTTAGACTCCACTAACAAATCCTACCATGATAATATGTTATTTTAAATTGTAATGTAATTGAATGTAATTATTGCACCAATAAAACAATTTTCATCATTGATTAGAATGGTTAGAACTATTTAATTTGCCCTTATATCTGGTTTAAGACACTAAATAATTTATCAAAATGCTCAATAGATTGCACAGCCCGTTTGGGAAACGATAGAACCTTTAAATATGTTATTTTGGTATTATTATATTCTTAATGCTTTTTTTTCTAAATTTTTACAATGGACTAATAGCTAAATTGAAGTATAGGAGAAATCAAATAAAACAGAATATATCGCATGTTATACTATGTTGTAACAGTGCTTTATAATGTCAAATTATGAACGCAATGCTTCACATCAACACAGCTCTATAAACACAGTACTTTAGAAGTTATTTTAACACTTTCGTAACACATGTGCACTTAGGAATATTGCTGAAACATTAATTTTCGTCCGTAGCACCAAATTTGCGTTCCATTCTCACGATATCCAACTACTGTCATAGTAGACCCTCACGGAATGCCGTTGTAATCATATGTAATCTATATGACGAATAAACATAGTTGTTTTGCCCATATGAAGGTGTTCTCTACGTTATGACATTAGAATGTACGTTTTTCTCTCTATCCACAATTACGTTATCCTATGAACATCCTTAATGCAAATGCTACAAATGTACACCCGGTATCAAAAAGGTATCAAAAGTATGCACTTTTCATTGATACTCTTCATAGCTACCTCAGTCTACTCTATAATGAAAACAAAAGTATCAATATCTCAGGCATAGCTTAATTGTACATCTTAAGACTATCAGTAATATGAACGGTGTTTGTAAGTTGCAACAGAATATGTGCATATCTATTCGAGTATTGGTATTACAGAATTTGGCTTACGTGACATAAACAAGCTGAAATTTAGATTGACAAGTACGCTCAGACAATGGTTTTAAAAGATTGTAAAAGTCGTTACTTTCTTAATGAAATTAAAATTAAAGCGACACTTTCTTCATCAGAAACACAAACCTAATAAAAATGTTATAAAAATATCAATTGTAAGCATCTGCAGACAGTGATACTTCAGTCGGGACCCACGAGAACAAAGAAACGCGGATTCACCGAATTACTTGCGCATTTTTGTACAGTAGTTTAACACAAACAAGTCCCATTTAACGAATGCGCGCTTTTCAATTGAAATTGCATTATTATATTATATTCAATATATTTACATCTCGACCTTTCCATATTTAAATACGTGTTTCAAAATATTTTGGAAAATGATGCAATATAAAATGTGACAGTATCAAAGCTTATTGGATTTTATATGTGTAGCGCCGTCGGCTGTATAAGAATTTTGGCGTTTTCTGAAAATGTAAAATTGGCAAAACTTAAAAAGGCGCTGCAAAATTGGGTATCATTAAATTTTCTTTAACTTTTAAGAATGTATAATACCTTATTTGCCGTTTTTGAAAAAAAATAGATACCAGGCAAATGGCGTATTTTCACTGCGCCTTTTGAAAAATGGTACCCGTCCAAGTGTTGTCAACGAAAACGAAATGCTGTCAGCTGGTTTGCTGGTAGCCTCAACACCATGCAGAAAATAACTAAAACAAACCCATTTTAATAGAATACAAGTTTTGTTATTTTAATTCAATGAGTTAATAAACTTAAAACGACATCAAATTGGTCATAAATGATTTCGATTGACAATTTTATATAGCCAAGCACTGGAACACGGAAACCCCCAGTTTATTGACTTTGGATGACACGCCATTTTTGTTTACATATTTTGACAAAGTGACTGTACCAAAATACGGATATGCTTGGCTGTTTCTGCAAGAAGTGGCACGTGAATGCTTTTGTAATAGTTTCTGTTGATGGATTATTATAAATAATAGGGTAAAGGGCAGATTTTATCTGTTTAGTTCAATAAAAACATTAATTTTAATGCGGCCATGTGAGCAGTGATTAATGTCAGATCTGATTTACCGAAAGGGTTTCTATATTCCCCCTTTTTTGGCGGAAACAAACAAATGGAAATACTCGTTCATGGTACATAAATGATTGTACGTAGTTTTTCACGTCCGTTATGGAAGGCATTTAAATACAGTTTATTTTTAAGAACAATCGAATAATTCGGCTTCCTGTGATTTGAAGCAAGCTGATTGTGAGAATCTGTTTCAATTTTTTTGCAATCAATGTGAAAACGATTTATTTCTTAATAAGTACACGGTGTTTCGGTTAAGAAATGAAGTTGTATTATTCATGCACTATTTGATTTTTTTATATATATTGCTAAATGCTTGTAAATATAAGTGTGTGGATAAGACAACTGGGTCTATTGAATTTGATAAGACATGATATAAAGGGGTTGTTTCAAAAGTAATTTAAAGGCATTTTTTTGGTTTCACTTTTTATTTTTTAAAAGTATTGGTTGCATTTAGTGTTCATTCGTTTTTATCTAATTCAAATTTATCATGGCGGTTGTGCAATGTGATTAAATATGACAAAACTTCATTTGAATTATTTTTTGTTTAATTTGTAGATGAGAAAATAACAAACTAAGTGTGTGTTTGAAGAAATGAAGTCAATGTACGGGCATATATAATTTCTTAAGTGTAACAAAATGTAAGTTGTTGATCAAGGTAAATCAAGCATGTATTGCAGAGTAACATTTTGAACAATTTGAAGATAAAGAATTGAGAATCAGTTTGAAAACAAATTATGAAAAATAAATTTATAAATGACATTTTTATTGAAGTTTCTGAGTTCTTCTTCTTAAGCAATCAAGAAGTAGAAAACAATAAGTAATGATATTAAAGTGGTCCATATTTGATATTTTTCCAACGTTTGGTGAACAGAGAACTTGGATACATAAAAATACTATTTAAGAATCCCAATTAAGAATGTAATTAATTAAATTAAATACATAAAATATGTTATTTAGTGTTAAATGGAATTTGGGATCCTCAAAGTTATACAAATAGATATAGAAGTTGTTATTTTCCATGTTTGGTGATCTCGGTCAAACAAACAAATACATTTTAAATGTTTTACTTTATCAATGTGTGAGTCAAGGGAGTGTAGTGACTGGTTGGAGTTTTGGCTGCTTACGCAAGAGGTTGCGGGTTCAATGCCCAGCTCAACCCGATGCCTCTCGAAAAATAAAACTTAGTAATGGTTCTACCCAGGTGGCGGACTCAAGAGAGATTTCATATATTGTAATTAAGCTTTGAGCTTTCTTTGCAATCGAGCTGAAATAAATCAGTAGTAATTATTGTTCGTTAGGTTCCAACTGACACTCACAAATATTCCGTGTATAATTTTCGTAGTCCAAGCGGTATTAGATGTAAACCCGAATTAAATCGGCCTCATACCGTATTTTCGGATACATGTAGCTGCCCTGGGACGCCCGATAATGTTGATACCAGGTAAAACTCACGAACAATATAGCACGTTGTATTTAATTCTTAAAATAGCAAAGTCTAGAATGGAAACCCCAACTTCCAATTTTCACGAATTCTCAATGCACAACGAACCGCGCACATTGTAGGATAGGTGTGTTAGGACGCTATGATTGATAATGATTGTCATATGATTGGACGATTGGCTATTTTGCATATTTATCTACTAGCATGTGATTGGACGATTGACTAGTTTGCATATCTGTCTACCAATCGATAGATAAGTCGAATATAACCTCGTAATGAATGAACATGTGTAAAATTCGCTATGTTTCTGTGTTATTAATTATTTTTAGGGCCAAATGCTCGATATATGAAACTAGGTAAGTGTAACTTATTTCTTGGACATATTACTTAGTATATGCAATATTACATTTAATAGATTTTATATAGTTCCAATCTTAAGAACATGCGTAAATAAATACGTAGCAGTTGATTCAATTGTTTTATATAATAATTGTATATTATTAATAAATTAGTAAACGCTTTTACAATGAAGTTAAAATTGTTTCATCTTCGAAAGAATCAGAATTCCGAGTTTACCACTCCAATTTACCTGTCGATTTCGGTGGATTTGACATACTTAACTATTCGGTTTATATTTATTAATGATAATGAGATAATTTCTTACCCATTTTGATAAATATTATCCAGCGGCTATTTCTTATAACCGTGGTACATTGTAATTTTATGCACAATTTTGCAAAATCCAAAATAAAAGCTGTTCAATATTATATGGTATTTGTTCAATGAGGGATCATTCTCTCCAATAAGAATTCACTTATTTATGTTTTATTCATTTGCAATTACTACACTTATTATTTTATTTTTATTTTTTCTATCTATTTTTTATTTTTTTAAATATGTGAGCTAATTATTTGTTGACCAGATTTTGCTACTTCTCAAATATCGTTTACCTCGTCCAAATGTCTCTAAGTTGGGAATACTTTCAGTTAGGGAGGTTTGTTAGGTACTCTCTCTCTCTCTCTCTCTCTCTCCCTCCCTCTCTCTCTCTCTCTCTCTCTCTCTCTCTCTCTCTCTCTCTCTCTCTCTCTCTCTCTTTGTTTTGTTACTATTTCTCTATTCTTTTCAACTTGTTATTTTACTATTTTGACTTCCTTTTCGATTAAAATGTTGGCAGAACTATGTGGCCCGACCTCATGTCATGATATATTGAAATAAAATATTTTGAAACTAAACTAGGCCAGTCTCCTTTAGAGTTGGACAGCTAATGCAGCAACCGCATTCATGATATCATCGTTCAACATGTGCGCAGTGTGTACATATCTTGGCGTTTGGATTAGTTAGAAAATTATTTAAAAAAACTGTTCTTTAAGTTAAAGTAATTTGTAGTTTTATTCACATAACATTTAGAAGTTGAAGTAAATAAGTTGAAATATGTAATTAAGCAATCTGAATTATGGCGGATAATACCCTCCATACTTATTGTGTTTATACTGTTGTGATGGCTGTGTTCTTTGAATGCTACGTCTCCTGGTGGACAGAAAATCTCTTAATTATGTGACTAGACAGAACATCTGTTTACAATTGAACATTATGTCAATCTAAGAATAACAATGTCATGTTTAACCAAGCAGCCGTGGATCGTCATGGACCATTGATAAATACGTTCAGTTCAGTATATTATTGAACATTGGTTCAATTATCATATTCCTGCTATAATCACGAAACGTGTTTTAATATAAACCGTTGTAGGTCCTATATAAATATTTAATAGCACTACATATGTGATATCAAGTCGGCCAAAGGCAGATATTAAATTTTAAATTAACACAAATAATACAAATGGAATGTACCAGTGATATACCCTATGCTGTATCAGATAAAATTCAGATTTACAAGTTTAATATTGGCACGGATGATACGTTTATATCAATCTAAATATATAACTGACTTTATCATGGGAGAGATACGAATTAGGGATGAAATAGTATCTGAATTAATTATAACGGTCAACTTTTATAGACTTTCCGAAACAAAATCTCAAACACGTGTATGAACATTAAAAGTAAACTTACATAAGTCCAACAAGAGAAGTATTACTGCAAGAAAGCTGTCCACACACCAGGACAAAGAATGAACGTGTCGTTCAGTGGTAGAGGATCGGACCAAGGATCAAATGGTCGTGAGTTCGATCTTCAACCACGGCTATGTTAGACAATTGTTCCACAACCTTAGTACTGGTTAACGTATATACACATATGGAAGACAGGTGATGATACAAGCGAATATACTCGATGACCTTGCAACAGGTCGAGCAGAAAGAACTGCCTACAACCTTTAACGAAACGAATTATTTGTATGATGATAGTATTTATCTCGGTCTAAAAACAATATCTTAGAAATGATATCAGATACTTGAAGGTAACGGTTTTACTCAGATTCATTTGTATGAGGTTAGTGTCAAGCTCTGTCCAAAGACACTATGTTAGAAAGTTTATCAGATACATGAGGGTTATAGTTCTACTTAGATTTGTTTGTATGAGGTAAATGTCCAGTTCGATCCAACGACAATATGTTAGAAAGTTTATCAGTTACTTGAGAGAAACGGTTCTACTCAGATTCATTTGTATGAGGTTAGTGTCCAGCTTGGTCCAATGACAATTTGTTAGAAAGTTTATCAGATACTTGAGAGAAACGGTTGTACTCAGATTCATTTGTATGATATAAGTGTCCAGCTCGGTCCAAAGACAATATGTTAGAAAGTTTACCAGATACTTGAGAGAAACGGTTCTACTCAGATTAATTTGTATGATGTTAGTGTCCAGCTCGGTCCAAAGACACTATGTTAGAAAGTTTATCAGATATTTGAGAGAAACGGTTGTACTCAGATTCATTTGTATGAGGTTAGTGTCCAGCTCGGTCCAAAGACAATATGTTAGAAAGTTTACTAGATACTTGAGGGAAACGGTTCTACTCAGATTCATTTGTATGCTATAAGTGTCCAGCTCGGTCCAAAGACAATATGTTATAAAGTTTACCAGATACTTGAGAGACACGGTTGTACTCAGATTAATTTGTATGAGGTTAGTGTCCAGCTCAGTCCAAAGACAATATGTTAAAATGTTTACCAGATACTTGAGAGAAACGGTTCTACTCAGATTCATTTGTATGAGGTTAGTGTCCAGCTTGGTCCAATGACAATTTGTTAGAAAGTTTATCAGACACTTGAGAGAAACGGTTCTACTCAGATTCATTTGTATGATATAAGTGTCCAGCTCGGTCCAAAGACAATATGTTGGAAAGTTTACCAGATACTTGAGAGAAACGGTTCTACTCAGATTAATTTGTATGATGTTAGTGTCCAGCTCGGTCCAAAGACACTATGTTAGAAAGTTTATCAGATATTTGAGAGAAACGATTGTACTCAGATTCATTTGTATGAAGTTAGTGTCCAGCTCGGTTCAAGGAAACTATGTTATAAAGTTTACGAGATACTTGAGGGAAACGGTTCTACTCAGATTCATTTATATGAGGTTAGTGTCCAGCTCGGTCCAAAGACAATATGTTATAAAGTTTACCAGATACTTGAGAGAAACGGTTCTACTCAGATTCATTTGTATAAGGTTAGTGCCCAGCTCGGTCCAAAGACAATATGTTAGAAAGTTTACCAGATACTTGAGAGAAACGGTTCTACTCAGATTTATTTGTATGAGGTTAGTGTCCAGCTCGGTCCAGAGACAATATATTAGATAGTTTACTAGATACTTGAGAGAAACTGTTCTACTCAGATTCATTTGTATGAGGTTAGTGTCCAGCTCGGTCCAAAGACAATATGTTAGAAAGATTACCAGATACTTGAGAAAAAACGGTTCTACTCAGATTTATTTGTATGAGGTTAGTGTCCAGCTCGGTCCAAAGACAATATATTAGATAGTTTACTAGATACTTGAGAGAAATGGGTCTACTTAGATTCATTTGTATGAAGTTAGTGTCCAGCTCAGTCCAAAGACAATATGTTATAAAGTTTACTAGATACTTGAGAGAAACGGTTCTACTCAGATTCATTTGTATGAGGTTAGTGTCCAGCTCGGTCCAAAGACAATATATTAGATAGTTTACCAGAAACTTGAAGGAAACGGTTCTACTCAGATTCATTTGTATGAGGTTAGTGTCCAGCTCAGTCCAAAGACAATATGTTAGAAAGTCTACTAGATACTTGAGAGAAACGGTTCTACTCAGATTCATTTGTATGAGGTTAGTGTCCAGCTCGGTCCAATGACAATATATTAGATAGTTTACCAGAAACTTGAAGGAAACGGTTCTACTCAGATTCATTTGTATGAGGTTAGTGTCCAGCTCGGTCCAAAGACAATATGATATAAATTTACCAGATACTTGAGGGAAACGGTTCTACTCAGATTCATTTGTATGATGTTAGTGTCCAGCTCGGTCCAAAGACAATATTTTAGATAGTTTACCAAATACTTGAAGGAAACGGTTCTACTCAGATTCATTTGTATGAAGTAAGTGTCCAGCTCGGTCCAAAGACAATATGATATAAAGTTTACCAGATACTTGAAGGAAACGGTTCTACTCAGATTCATTTGTATGAGGTTAGTGTCCAGCTCTGACCAAAGACAATATGTTAGAAAATTTACCAGATATTTGAAGGAATCGGTTCTACTCAGATTCATTTATATGAGGTTAGTGTCCATCTCGGTCCAAAGACAATATGTTAGAAAGTTTCCTAGATACTTGAGGGAAACGGTTGTACTCAGATTCATTTGTATGATGATAGTATCCAGCTTGGTCCAAAGACAATATGTTAGAAAGTTTACCAGATACTTGAGGGAAACGGTTGTACTCAGATTCATTTGTATGATGTAAGTGTCCAGCTCGGTCCAAAGACAATATGTTAGAAAGTTTACCAGATACTTGAAGGAAACGGTTTTACATAGATTCTTTTGCATGAGGTTAGTGTCCAGCTCAGTCCAAAGACAAAATGTTAGAAAATTTACCAGATACTTGAAGGAAACGGTTCTACTCAGATTCATTTGTATGATGATAGTATCCAGCTCGGTCCAAAGACAATATGTTAGAAAGTTTACAAGACACTTGAGGGAAACGGTTGTACTCAGATTCATTTGTATGAGGTTAGTGTCCAGCTCAGTCCAAAGACAATATGTTAGAAAGTTTACCAGATACTTAAGGGAAACGGTTGTACTCAGATTCGTTTGTATGAGGTTAGTGTCCAGCTCAGTCCAAAGACAATATGATATAAAGTTTACCAGATACTTGAGGGAAACGGTTCTACTCAGATTCATTTATATGAGGTTAGTGTCCAACTCGATCCAAAGACACTATGTTATAAAGTTTACCAGATACTTGAGGGAAACGGTTCTACTCAGATTCATTTGTATGAGGTAAGTATCCAGCTCGGTCCAAAGACAATATGTTAGAAAGTTTACCAGATACTTAAGGTAAACGGTTGTACACAGATTCATTTGTATGAGGTTAGTGTCCAGCTCAGTCCAAAGACACTATTTTAGAAAGTTTACCAGATACTTGAAGGAAACGGTTCTACTTAGATTTGTGTGTTCATTATTAGTATTTGAAGTATCTTCACCATTGAAACTGGTTGTCATATAATTATAACATGTATTGTATAAACTGGTGTTGAACCTAATTTAACATTCTAAAAATGATAACATAATGTATAATGTAGTTGAATACATGTTTGTGTAATTGGCCTAATTGTGACTAGATAGTCACTTTCATTTTACTATCCGATATTCAATTATCAATTTTATCTTTCATCAAAATTGCACAACTATACGTCAACGCAAAGTTGCTGAATAAGTAAGGTGATTAAACTATAATTTTTGGACTTTGATAAATTGAATCTTCGTTTGTCCGTCTGTACGAGTATATAAGCGCATGTGATTAGAGTGTTGGATTAAGTATACAGGATTTAGAAACAGCTGCTGAGCTTCAGCGAAATGGAGCTACCGTTATTCATATTGTTAACCCTGACTGCGGGTATACTAGCAGGTGAGTGTATTTTGTGAAAATAGCTATGTAGTGTAGAATACACATTGAAGATAATTTAAGCGTTATTTAAAAAATGAAATATATGCCGTATGTAAGACACTTTTATATACAATTTCTTTACATGTATTTAATCTATAATATGTATTATTTAATTTGTTCAATTTGACTTGAATTTTAAAAACAATTTGCCCGTACTTTATCTTAGTGTTATTTCCGGTCTTTGGGTTTCATTTGGGATCATTGGACTCATTTAATGCAGCTCGAAAATGGATTGCTACTTATGTTGATTCTACGGGACGTGTGGGGTCTTGTGTTTAACTTTATTCCTAATAAACAGATTCAATAGTTTTATATCATGACTTTATCATATTGTATATGTCCAAGTATGTCCATGATAAAATAGGTGGTTTCATGTTATTTCAATATATTCGTTACGGTCCAAGGGGGCAGTGACATAGCAGTAACATACCAGCACGCTGATTGGTCAGTTTCTGGACTACATCATACAGGGAATTCCATGCTTATATATAAGGGTATAACATACCTGAACTGGGAGTTGTCCGTTACTGGGGTAAACTTATCTAATCATTGTAAAAACTGGCGAGACATGAAAACGTTGCATTGTTAACGGATATCCATTACATATACACAAGTTATAAATTCTGACCCTCTAATTTTAGAAATGTTTTATATTTTGAAAATGTTCTTGTTTGTACATAGTGATGTTTTTATCCATACAGTTAGTTTTGTATATATTTTTTCTATACTCGGCAACAGGTCATTTGTTAATAATGTATATGCTATTTACTTTGATTAAAAAAATGATAAAGAAATAGATTGAAATAAGAAATGATACAAACAGGGGATTTTTCGGTATGTAAAAGATATGAGTTAATACAACACGGATACTAGTTTATGATATGGGGATGTTTCTACAAGGTCAATGGCCACTTGAGATGGTAATTAGATTAGACAAAGGTCTTAATTATTGTAGCATCTATTTAGTATTCATTTTTATTAATTGTAAACATTGGTGTTTTTCCTTTGTCGTTAACTTAGTATGTATTACGGTTAACTACATGTAACATATTTTTTTTTCCAGGTCCTATTCACGAGAAAAACGGTGATTCATGTGCCAGAAAATGCACGGGTAGGTAACCTAACACAATTATTAGATTCATACTTCAACCAGCAATGATCCATATCCTTCTTAATGATAAGAAGTCATCGGCGAGTATTACTATTTGACACAATTCGACTAAATTGTAATCATCAATCCAAAATGAATGTGGTGAAAATAATCAAAAGTTAATCATTCATTCATATCTTACAATAGAGTCTCTAAGAGCGTTGCAACCCTAAATACAGAAAAGAAACTAGAGTACAATGATGAAATGTAAATCCTTTAAATATTGCGTAATTTAAACATATTCTCGAAGTTTACGCAACTTCTAAACACAATGTTTTGTAAATATTTTCAGTATCCAACCAATTTAATTACGAACCAGGAACGACCTATCAATTCAACTACAACAATGAGATCCGCACATCACTACAAGGTGCCTCAGAGGAACATGCCGGACTAGATATGTCAGCTACAGTCCACATGGACGTCATCACCAAGTGTGAATTAGTGATGAGGGTAAGTTATAGTCTGCTACGGTAAACATCGACGTCGTCTCTTAGTGTTAATTAGTGATGAAAGTAACATGTTATCTACTACAGACGTCGTATGTAAGTGTGAATTAGTGATGAGGGTAAGTTATAGTCTGCTACAGTATACATTGAAAATAATGTTAGAATAATGTTATGCATAAACTTTTTTCATATAAATATAATTGATAGTGCACAAACACATTAGTTTCTGTAATATGTTTTCACTGTTTCGTTTCAATATCAGCTGAGCGACGTAAGACTGAAGGAGCATGATCCCGAAACCGCCACGATGAGAATTGTTACATCAGACTTCAGCGATAACTTGGAAAAGAACCCACTGAGAGTTTCATTCCAAGATGGAAGCATCGATGACGTATGTTTAACAGCACCAGAGTCTCCAAGGGTGTTGAATATCAAGCGTGGTATACTTTCTATCTTCCAAAACAAGATGGACGACATCACCAAGGATCAAACCGTCTCTGAGGTGAGATATTTGTAACAAGTCAATTAAACAGATGTATTATATTTCTAATTAAGAGTCTGATAACTACAAATAACACAATGCACCACTGATTAAAATCCAATTACTTATATGTCAATTTGTTTACCTTTCTAACAGAGCGATGTTGCTGGAAACTGTGAAGCCAGTTACTCTTCAACTGAAAAAGGCTGGTACAATCTGCTCGTCAAAAAATCCAAGAATCTTTTGGGATGCACTGGTCGCCACAGTTCTAGATCGGCTGTACAGGGAATCCCATACGGCTCAAAGTCTGTAAGTATACCGGTAAAAATAAACAAAATTCATACAATTTTTTAAGTCAGTTCTTGTGTATTGATATTTATAATGTAAATGTTGATTAAATGTTATTTCCGCTTTTTTAGGATATCCAGTCATTGCCACTCGTAAAAAGCACTCATGATTGTGAACAAGATGTTGTTAGAGCAACAGGTCGTCTGAACAGCGCCATATGCCGAGAAAGCCATACATTTGCACCTTTCTCCAGACTAGAAAGTGGTGCCATCACTCACAACACACAGACTTTGACATTCGTGAAGGAAATGAAATCCAAATCTACACCAGGTATATACATTTCTCATATAGTTGTGAAATATGATAATAGTGTTTTTTGTCTATATTAAATTTTATCCATATCACTATTGCATTAATTCATTTCATTTCTCATTAATTGTTTAAATTTCAGCCCCTGTAATGACAAGTACAACACTTCAGTTTGATCATTCATACAATGCTGAGGAGCAGAATGGCAACAAAAGGGATCTTGAACGTTTGTTAATGGATATCTGCCTAACAACCACAAATGGAGTCAGGCCCGAAACTCCACGTCTGTTTACAGCACTAGTAGAAAACATGCGAACAATGGAAGCATCCGATTTGTCCAAAGTGTACCAAAAGATCAAAAGCCAGGCCATCTGCTCTGAAAACAACAAGAGAGTAAGGTAAGTCAGTAATTGAATCTGTTACACTGAATGTAAATGCAAATATAACATTATATATGTACCACTATTTATTGTCAATTGTTATCGAACGAACCAAAACATATGAAATAAAGCATAAGTTAGATCATAAATGTTGGTTTCTTTTCATCCACAGCAAATTCTTCCTTGATGCAATCCCTATGATAGGAAACTCGGCTAGTTTAAACATAATGACCAAACTGATCACAAGTAATGAAGTAACCGGCATTGAAGCTGATATGTGGCTTACGACATTGGCCTTCATCCAAAATCCAACTGTAGATATGCTGACAGAAGTTAAGGTTAGTTTATAAATATTTGATAACAGTCTATCTTATACATTTTTATGTAGATTTCGAATCTGTATGTGTATGTGTGTGTGTTTTGACGTTTTTGTTTTTTTTATATGACAGCTTAATTGATGATTTGATAACAATAACATTTTGTGTTCGACCTTATTGAAAAAAGAATTATATTTTCTTGTAAATAACCATGAACATATCATTATATTACAGCCCCTTCTTTCCATGAAGAAAAACGAAGAAAAGGCAATGCTGTCTGTTAGTTCTCTTGTCCATAGCCTTTGCAGGAATAATAAAGAGTGTGATAATATTCTTGAAGTGAGAAAGATCATTTCTTTGCTGGAAAGCAAAATTGGAACTTGCAAGGTCAAAGACTCCAATTTTAAGACAGTAAGTTAATAAGAAAATAATGTTCTTTAATCAAAATTTTATACAATCGGGAAATATTTGTTTAGAGGTAAAGACTGAATTTTGGACTGAACAAAACAATATAGTTTACGTAACTGCACACAGAAATAAAATTTTGCTTCAATGTCAGTAGATACTCGTTGTTTTAAAAGCTACATACACCATTTTATTCATTCTTTGAAATGGATTGTTACCAAGTATAATTTAACATTTCAGACTTTGTTGGCTATCAGAGCAATTGGAAACGCTGGGTTTGGAACGGGCGCTATATCAACTTTAACCAAATGTATTCAACAATCCGCAAACCCAATTGAAATACGATTGTCGGCAATTGAGGCTTTCCGCAGAATGTCATGCAAAGCAGATGTAAGTTAGTTTATTCAATAGTTTTGTTTCAATCATAATCAAACTGATTGTTTTACCACGTATTGAAATAGTATCAGAGATACATGTCAGTTAGTATGGCATTGTCATTTATCAGTCCATATAAGTGAATATTTTATATTTCACAGAAGTCGCGAATAGTGCAAATCTTTACTGACCCAGAAGAGGATTCCGAAGTAAGAATTGCTGCATACAAGACCGTAATGGAGTGCCCATCGGACGACATCTTGCGCAAAGTTAAATATACTCTTGCTAAAGAGGAGGTAAACCAGGTCGGTTCCTACGTATGGTCCCATTTGACAAATCTGATGGAATCATCTGACCCACATAAACAGGCAATCAAATCCATATTGGAGGATGCCACTCTTCAAAAGGACTTTGACATGGACAAAAGGAAGTTCTCTAGAAACTACGAAGGTTCTATCTTCCTTGAGAAGTTAAACACCGGAGCAACTGTGGAAGGCGACATGATCTGGTCATCCAAGTCGTTCATACCGCGATCTGCCATGCTTAATCTCACTGTAGATCTGTTTGGAAGCGCCATCAACCTGTTTGAAATTGGAGGTCGTGCTGATGGTCTAGAGTATTTCTTGGAATCGTACTTTGGTCCTAATGGCTACTTCAGTGAAAACGATGTGCAGGCTGCCGCAGATGAGACAGCAGTACAAACAATCAAGGCAGACAAAACAGCAAGAATAAATAAAAGGGTAATTGATTTATGACTGTCCTTTCTTAAACTAATTCAAAAGCCAGTACAAAATGATTGCTAAATGATACATTATTTCTATCTTGCCTTGGTTTTCATTCCTTGATTTTGTTTCTCATACTATTTATGTATTGTTCCAAACAGATGCGATCAGGCATGGATGAACTCCGGGGATCCTTGTACATGAGAGTATTTGGCAACGAACTGAGATACGTGAACTTCCAGGGTCTTGACTCTCTCATCTCTCAAAACAGTTTCAACTTCCTTGATATGTTGATGAGTCTGGCAAAAGAAAATGATTACCAATTTACACAAAGCACAATGTTCCTCGATAGCAGTTTCATCATTCCAACAAGTTCCGGTTTTCCATTAAATCTTACTGTAAATGGTACATCAACCGTCGACTTGAAAGCGTCTGGTAAAATGGACGTTATGAAGCTGAAAAATAGCCAACCAACTCTTAACATTCATGGCATTATCCGACCAAGGTACTTATAGTTACTTTAGAAATTTGGACAAGCTTGAATCAAAATGATTAAACGATTATAAATTACCAATTGAAATTTCATATTATCATACATTGACGAAACAGATATATTGTTGAAATTACTATTATTTGCACACTTAGGTACTTGTAATAATTATATTGCAAACATTTAAAATTAAATGTATTTCATTTGAATGATATATTAACTACGTATAAACAATTGTTTTAAACCGCACCTTTATGTGAAATTCATTAGATATTATTATATTTTCTTAACTTAGCGCTGCTGTTGAGATCTCTAGCATGATGAGCATTGACGCTTTTGTCACCAAAGTTGGAATTAAGATGATTTCATCTCTTCACACGAGCACAGCCGTACAAGGAAAGGTTTTACTTTCTGAAGGAACAGTTCTTGATGCTGAGTTTGACCTAACGGAAGACAAAATGGAAGTTATTAGTGTAAAGTAAGTTAAGCAATGTGTTTTATTTATAACAACTTATTAATTGTTATATGTAAGATGATGCAGGTATGCTTGATTTCACCAAATATTACCGTTAACCCCGTTTACAATGTTCTTATTGGTACTACTTACACTTTCTATTAAAAGGTTTATCTTATTTACCATTTACTATATTTTGACAGGTCTTCTTTCTTTACGGTTCACCGTGATTTGGAAAGAGAACAAAAGATGATCACAGAAAACAGACAGGAACATAGTGTGTGCTCAGGGAATAAGCTCGCCAAAATAACAGGACTGGAACTCTGCGGGGAATTGCAATATCCCAATGCTTCACTTATCGAAAATGCACCTTATTTCCCTTTGACCGGTCCAGTAAAAGCAGGAGTGACACTATACAAACGTGACTCATTAACGGGTTACAAAATGGAAGCAAGATCTACACATGTAAGCTTATATTGATTTATTCAACATCATTTCATCTGTTAAGACATTAAGTAAGATATTATATAATATATACTTAAAACGTAATTCATACAATCTCAAATATAGTGATCTTCAGTAATTATTAGAAAAATAATGATGTTAAGTATTTTTTTGTTATTCTTTTAATCAATTGCATGGATACAAACACAATTTGATTCCTCAACTTTAAATGAGTAACATGTTCCAAACCGTTATCACTTAAAGCAACATGACGATTTGTAGATAAAAAAGAACAAGTGTCGAATAATAACACTGAAGGTAAAATGTATCTCTATTATCAACGCAATGTTGTGCTAAAACAGTCATACTCTAATGTTTTGATTGATTGATTGATTGAATACTTAGCGCCATTTTATGCCATCGAGGGCTTACAGACGATCAGTAAACCTAAACAATGTTTCTTTGGATTAACCAGTACTCGAGCACACCCCATCTCCGCAAGTAACTGATAACTTTCCCACTTGAATCAGTGGTGAGAGACGAATGATAATGAGACACAATCAAACATCATGGAGACTGTTGTAGGGCGGGGGATTCGAATTCACGACCCCTGGATTGATAGTCAGACGCGTAACCGACTGAGCTAATCGGGCCTGGCCATACTCCAATGTATAATATAAACCTTTGATTTCCTTACAGACAAAAGATGCCAATGTCATCCGCCTGGCTTTCTCTACTCCTAACTCCAAGATCGATCGCAGTTTCGGAATAGACTTCAACTTAAACAAAGTTGACGGAACCTTTGATTCCAGCTTTACTTCACCCTGGAAGAGGGCGGATTTCAAGGGTAAATTATTCCATCGTTGTAATTTAACGTCTTGGCATACACTATATCTTAGGGAAATATACAATACAAACTTATCTTCTGACATTCCGGAAGCAACGAACAAACTTAGAAAAATGATTATAATCACATGATCACTGTTTTATGTACAGTAACTATAATTTCCTGAGCGACGCTGATTTTTTGTTGAAACTGAAACTATTTATTTGATTTATTTTACAACTGAAAATAATGTATAAGATATGAATACATCATGTGCAAAATTGTGTTGTATTTTAGGAACTGTATCCAACGACGCCAATTTAAAGGGACTATCTGGAAAACTCAACTGGGACAATACTCTCCGCTATGAGGTGAAAGCAACTATTTCAGCTAAAAAATCCGTTATTGGCATGTCATACACGCCTTCTGTTACTATTCGTGTCCCAGGGAAAGAGCCAGTGGACCTAAGTGGAACAGTTAAATATGCCCCATGGAAAATTGTAGATGTTGATATGTCACTGAATGGAATTACGAAATCACCAATTATTTTGAAATGTAAGTCCAGATATACATATAATATTAAAGTTGGTAATATTACTGTTAATAAAACAATATGTATTAATATTTACTTAGTTATGAAAGGCATACACTTTTTGTACAGTTCTATATACATATATGTGATATATTCTCACACATTGATCTACACAATATGATATATAATATCAGTGTCAGTATACATAAATGATATTATGAAATATATATGATATACTTTAGAATCATACTTACACGTCATCCCATAGATTTGTTGATAAACACTTGTTTCTTAGTAAACTGAAAGCGAGAATTTATAAGCATTGCTCTTTTCAGCAACACTCATGAACAAACTGAAATTGGTGAGAGCCAGCATTAGTGTCCAGACTGATAAAAAGGGACAGTACTCTATTGATTCGTCACTACAAAAAGACATCTTCAAGAAAAAGATGATTTACAAACCTCAAATATCCATCCGAACTCCAACTGCAGAAGTATTTGCCCTTGGTGGAAGTATGACATATACATTTGGTTCCAAGGTTGTGATAGACGGCATCGTAGATAAACTATTTACGAAACCTATCAAGGTCAAAAGTGAGTGATGTCCAATATTAAAAAACGACAAAAGCAATATGCAAGAAACATATTCACGTATTTCATATTCACGTTTCGATCGTCTGCATCAACACGTACCGGCAGCATTTTAGCATCACATTGTTCAAACTTACAATTTTAAACTGAAAAAGAAACGTTTCTTCATAGTTGACTTGGTTGCTTTTAAAAAAAACTATTGATAATATATAAATGTAACAAGAGAATTAGCATTGTTAGAATATACCAAATTACATTGGGATTAAAAACTAATAATGGAACAGCATAGTTGTTTAATAGATAGAGTTCAAAGCAATCATATACATCTCTTTTTATTCAGTTTTTCTGTATTTTGTTTTTCAGCTATATTTGAAAAGAAAGAGTTCAGGAGAGGACGGACATTATTTAATGTAAATGTTAATTTGAGATCTCCCGTTGTTGACGTTCTGCTGAAGTCAAAGTTTGACAACCGAAACATGAAAACCCTTGCTACAGACATCGACTTGAAATACATAATAAGACGATATGCAAGAGACGATATAAAATTCCTTTCAAAGGTCACCAATTTAAGCACCAAGACACTGTCAAAATTCAAGACAAATGTGTATGTATTTTCTTATGCTAAAAATACATATATTCAACATAATTAATTATATTTTACTTTAAAAATAAATATGGCAATAATTTAAAATGTTTACATTTTGAAAGCCGAGTTTCAAATTTAGATCTTACTATTTCGATTTACATATCAAAAATATAACTCAAGTATATAACTTCGAAAACTGTTTAAAAAAAATATATAATGAAAACATAATGTGTGTAATCAATTTTTCAATTATAGAATGCTTTCATCAAAAAAGCGACCCCATGTTAACTTCAAAGTCCTTGGGAACTTCAATCATAACAGCAAGGTATCCGCGATGGACGTAGATCTGAAATATGGATCTAATCCAAAGGATGAAAGCAAACAAATAAGCATGTCCACGTCTTTAAAGAGGGCAATAAACAGCTGGAGCTTCGCTAGTTTAACATTCAACGGACATCTCAAAAATGGAAATGTAAGTTGTTTCATATTTCATTTTAAAAAGCACATTTCGATTTCATACTGCCTTCAAAACTGGTTTTTAACTTACCTGCTCTATGGTAGCAATATAAAGTCGCTTCATACTTTGACTCAATGTTCTTCTATGTAATCAAGACGATTATTTAGTATGATTCGAAAATAGGATACTAACGGGAGTGACCGGTGTCTTATATCTGTCATAAACAGACATTCCAATTTTATCTTGTTCTACCGAAACGAAGATGCTTTTAAACTCCCAAAAGTATATAAAATAAATAAAAATATGTGTATATTAAAAAATGTGTTATCTTAATTTGACATATACAGTTAACTGTCTACATTTTGATTTATAGGTTAATTGATGACGATATCTTAAAGTTAATATTAAACCATTAAATGTATTTTATCCTTTTCAGGATATGCGAATAGTTACCAAAATAGATCATTCACACACAAAGAAGTCTTTGGAGTCCAGCGTATCACTCCGCTTGAACAAAAATGCTGTGACGTCAAAGTTAAATCTGCAAAACAAGTCTGACAAACAATTTACAAACATGATAGGAGTGTTCGAGTTATCATACCCAGGTAAAACTGTAATGTTATCTCAGAACATTAATGAAACTAAACCTGATGAATTCACTAGTGATATGATTGCCCGAATCGGAAAATACAAAAACAACGTGCATACTACATGGAAAAGAATTTCCCCAACATCCTTGGAAATAACATCCAATATCAATCTACACAGTTTGGAGCCACTCCGTATACATGGTGAATACAACCTAGGACCACAGAGCTACAAAGCTAGCGGTTCAGTCGTTAAAGGTACAAGCAAATACATTGCCTCAGCTACTGCTCAAGTTGATACGGACAAATCAATTCAAATGACAACAGACATCGAATACCCATCTAGACATATCGTTGCCAACTTGGAGGGAACAAAGACCGGTATTAAATACAACAGTAGAGCTGATATCCGTTGGAATGCTGACAGAGATGATAGCCAGCGTGTCACAGTAAGTGGAAAAAGCCAAATGTCTGATATGAGTAACATAGATGGATCCGTCACTGTTCAATTCCCATCCAGGACTATTGCAATGAACATAAAGCATAGTGCGGGTATGAAGTATGTTTCACACATCGACTTTCAGTGGGAGCGTAACCAGGTCATAGCTGTCGATACAATCTTTGGTGATTACAAAAAGCCAGATAGTCGTCAAATCCAGAGCACAATCAAACTGAAAACTCCTTTTAGATCACTCAAATCACTAGCTGTTTACATGAACCAAGAAATAGAGGATAAACAGTACAAATCTAAACTTGATATTGAATGGAATCCCAAAAAAATCATTTCGACAACATTTACAATTAGAAGGCCATTCAGCATGAGCACTTTATATGCCGATTTTGTTGCAAAGACACCATTCGCAGAATTTAAGAATATCCACGCATCAGTATCACACACACTCAATAACGGATTTTCTTCTGTTGGAAAACTTGACTGGAACAAAAAGTCTGTCGTAGTTGATTTGTCATTTGAAACAAAAAATAACGAAAAGATAACTGACATCAAGGGACGAATTGATATAAAGACTTCTTTCAAATCATTGAAAACTGCCACGGTTACCATTTCCCACAACAGTAATGGCAAATTATTCAAATCGAATGCAATGCTTCAGTATAATAAGAAACAGTATGGAATCCAAAGTACGCTTAGACACAGATTGGATGGATGGAATGTCAACAACAACGGAGAGATACAGATTGATATTCCTTCTGACACTATCATAACAAAGTGGGAGCATAGCAACACATTGAAAGATACAACTACTTCATCTGAGACGACATGGGGTAACAACAGACGTGTTTTCGTTAAATACAGTGGCCTCAAAGACATAACGATCACCGAAGGAACAGTTTCATCTGCGCTGGAGATACAGACACCATTTAACACACTGCGTGATATCATTTTCCAGATAAACCATGTACACAGACAAGGTCAAATCGATACAACCATGAAACTTACCAATGAAGGATCCACCTTGGCCTCTGCAGAGGTTAGATATCTCAATGAAAATGGTCAGGTCATATCGAGTGTAATAATGTCTAACCCAGTTTACGATGGCGATGTTGTCGTAAAACTTAACTCTGCTTATACGAATTATCCTAAAACAGGCCATTTGGAAGTTTCCCTAACTCCTTTACAAACGATAACAATCGATGGGTCATATGACAGGGCTACGAATGGAGACATCGACACGAGTGTAACTGTTTCACCAAATAAAATGGACACAGTAACAGTACAAGGAAGCCGAAGTCATAGTCGAAAGGGTATCCAGTCTACCATTGCAGTCATTCGTGGATCTGAAAACGTTATGCGTTTGGAAAGTCTTCATCGTTTGGAATCTGAAAAAATGATTCAACTTAAATTTACCTCAGTTGTTACAGAACAATACACAGCTGAAGCATCTCTACAAAAGAACGAACGTGTAATGCAGGCAATGGCGAACATAGAGGCACAACCATACATAGGTAAATGGTCAGTTGAAGCATCTCTTGATACTAACGAAGATATAAATGGAAGAATACGATTAAACACTCCTTATCCATCTGCCAGATACAGTCAGATCGGCATTACAAGTTCAAAAACAAATGCAGCTAGGCAATCGTTCCTAATGATTGAATACTTGCCAGGTAAAATCATTGAATTAAAAAGTCAGACAACCTTGGAGAACTTCAAAAACGTCAAATTATCAATTGAGCTTTCTACTCCGTTCAATCAATTACCTTACGCTGCCATTGTCCTTAACCATCGTGGGGATCTCATGGAATTCTCCAATCACGGGGAGATCGAATATGAAAGAGGTTCCAAGATAATGGTTGATTCCACCTTCTCATCCAGAGATGGATATCAGGGTTCTGTATCAATCATAACACCATTTTCAGAAGAGATGCTAGGTTCTTTTAGTCATGTTTCTTCTGATGATACACTCCAATCACATGGTGAAATCACTTGGAAAAAAACGTTGTCAGCTGACCTTAAGCACAAAGGAACAATTGAAAAATTTACCAGTGAAATCAAATTTTCGAATGGAGAAAATGAAGTCATCGGAGATGTAGATTTCAATCTTGGTCCAAAGATGACAGTAGCTATGTCCGTACAGACACCTTTAAAACGATGGGAAAATGTAAAAATAGCTTATTCATTAGAAGGCACATTGGCAAGATTTACAAACCAAATTGAAGTATCTAACTCTTTCTATGGGAAAATTGCGATCGATGCTAATGTCAACACAGAAAATATACTCTCAGCAGATATATCGATACAAATCCCAATCAAAGGCTACAGTAATATGAAGGCTTCAGTTTCACACGAAGGAACGTGGTCAAGGTTCGAGACAAAGGTAGAGGCTCAAAATGGTAAACAAAAAATTGCCGGTGACGTTAAAGTAAATACAGACCCTGCTTTTAATTTTGAGGCATCAGTGCAGACACCTTTCAAGGGATACAAACAAACAAGAGTGTCTCTAACCCATGAAGGCGAAGCTGATAACTTCAAAACTCACATTGAGGCTCAACAAAATAAGGGCGTATCAGAAGCAGATTTGATTTATAGTTATAAAAAGAAGTTTGATGTAGACCTAACAGTCAGATCACCATACGTTGATACCATCAAAATATCTATTGACCAGTGGGGAAGCCTGAAGAAGTTTACAAGCAAACTTCGTGTTAAATATGGAACCAAAAGAATGTCGTCAGATATAGGTTTCCAGGTTAAACCAACATTTAACGCACACATTTCTATAAAAACACCCTTCAACTACTTAAAGAATCAACAGTTGTCTTTAAAGCATGCAGGTACATCAAATAACTTCAAATGTAACATGCAATACAAATGTAATGGAAAGACATATTTAGGCGATGCATCATTCCAGAATCTGGACGACTTGATAGGAGAATTTAATCTTAAAGGTCCATCATTTCACCCCATTAACATGAAGATCGCTCATGAAGGGTCTGTTTCAAACTTCAAATCGTCTGCAGAAATGTCTCTGGGAAAGAAAGCCATACAAGTTAATGCTAAACTAGATACACGCAACGGTGTAAAAGGTAATGTCGATGTAACAAGCCCATTCTCTGGATATGAGTCCATCAAGGGAGGAATATCACATACTGGGTCAGTCATGAACTTCAAAAGCCATGGTGATGTCATTATCAATAAGGTACAAGGACAAATAGACTTAACATTTGATGGCACAAAAGATGTTATTGCAACCGTCTCCGTTAAATCACCATTTAAAGGCTACAAGAAGATTGCATCTTCGGTCAAACATACAAGGACAACACAAGGTTTCAGTACCATTGCTACTTATGGTTTGAATGGAAATACTCTGGAAGGAGAAATCAGCTTTGACAACAGTTCCCCATTGACCGCCAGTGCTTTGCTTAAATCATCATTCCCAAATATTGATGACATTGCTGCAACATTTAACCACAATGGTAAAATCAATAAGTTTAACACACGTGGTGAGGTTACATATGCCAAATCAACTTCAGATATCACTGTTGTCTTTGATTCTACGAACGGCTACGAAGGAAATATCAACATTAACGCCCCACTTCTTAAGAACACAGAAGTAGGATTTAAACATGTTACAACTGAACGTTCATTAAATACTAATGCATATGCCAAATATAATGGACAAACTCAATACAGTTTCGATTCTGATCTGACCTCAGAGCCAACTCTCAGTGCAATGATTACCGTTAACACGCCAATTGAAGGTCTTGAAACAACACTGTTGTCTGGAACATTTGCTAAAACTTCGAATAACTACAAATCCAACGCAGAATTGTTGTTTAAAGGAGATAGAAGCACATTAAATATGACAGTGGTTACATCACCAGATATGGAAGGAAGAATAACCGTAAAATCACCACAAATGAAAGACTTTGAAACAACAATGTATTATACCGGTAAACCAACAAACTTCAAATCTATGTTTGAATATACATATGGAAGACGAAGTCTAATGAGAACGGAGGCCGCACTCAATACAGAAATGGGAATATCTGGTGAACTTAGGATGGATTCTCCATATATGAAAAACATCGAAGCATCTTTTAATCATAATGGCGAACTGAAAGACTTCAGTTCACAGGCTCAATTTATCTACGCAGGTAAAACAAGCGGTGGTTCAGTGTCAATAAGACTGACACCAAATGTTGATGTTACAATCAGTGTAGAAGCACCATTCTTTGAAAAGCTTGACATTAACTTAAGACATGACGGACCGATCACCAATTGCAAAACAACAGGAGATGTATCGTACGGAGGTGAATCCAAGTTCAACTTGAACTCAGAGTTTGTCTCTGATTTATCAATCGATGGAGAAATACAAATAAATACAGTGATACCCGAATATAGAAGAATTGTTGGAAAATTTAGTCATAATGGTGAAATTTTCAACTTCAGAAGCCATGGCGAACTCTCTCTTGAAAATCAAAATGTGGTTGCAGATATCATCTTTAATCCAAAAGAAGGAAGCGTGTCTTTCAAAGCTCCATTGATTAGTGATGTCAAAGCATCATATAAAATTGAAAAGAGCGGACAGTCCAACGCCAAACTGTCTTATGGATCTAAAATAATATTTGAAGCAACAACAAACGTAAATTATCCTTCCAATGGAGAATTTATTCTGAAAACACCTTTAACTGGTTACGAGAGTATTCGTGCTGGTATCAGACATAGCCTAAAGGCCAACGGTGTAGACATACACGCTGAAGCAGAGGTGAATGGTGTAAAGCACGAAGGAGATGTTTCTTACAAAATCGGAAATACAGTTTATGGGGCTATTTCACTGAAATCCCCAATGATAACATCCGTTTCAACTCGTGTAGACTATACAGGCAAGCCTACTGACTTCAAATCACATGGTGAATTTAACTATGGAAACAGCAAGTATGAAATCAATACATCATTTAATATGGAAAAGAATTTACGAGGAGATCTTTCTATCATGGCTCCATTAAGGTCTGATCTTTCTATATCTTTTGACACAAACACAGATCTGGTAAATCTAGATTCCCATAGCGAAATTACATATGGTACTAGTAAAATGCTCGACATTAAAATTTCCCTTGATTCATCTAAAGGAAAATCTGGATCCGTAATTATCAGCATACCAGCAAACGTTGCTAAGATAGGATTTACTCTTGAAGGCGACTTGACCAGTTTCACTGGACATGCCGAAGCACAGCTTAATGATCAAAAGACAACTGGTGAAATTTACTTTAGCAAAGTCAACAATGTTGAAGGAAGTATTGATTTTAAGTCACCTATCACAGTACCAGTTTCTGGACGTTTCATCTACAATGGTCAACCAACAAGATTTACTTCTCATGCTGAAATAACAATTAATTCCGAGAAAAGTGAGGTAGATGCTGCACTGAACATTGTTGGAAAGATTGATGGAACGGTGAGCATAAAATCGCCAATGATATCACCAATGTCAGCTAAACTTAATTTCAAAAATATGAAGGCACACGCAGAACTTACAAGCGGGGAAGATAAACATTCCGTTAAAGCATCATGGGTAAACGGTAAGCGCGGATTATCATCGTCATTGAATATGGCATCTACAATGATTCCCACCATCGATGTAACTCTCAAGACAAATACAGATATCCGAAACCTTAACACCGATTTAAAATTTTCTTACGGTGATATTAAAAAGCTTGATGTACAAGTGTCAACTGATTTGAACAACAAGGTTTCAGGATATGTAACAGTGATGACACCTGAAAACAATGCTAGAGCTGAAATTAACATGAATGGGGATATAACAAATTTCAACACACATACTGTGGCAACTTTGAATGATCAAATTGTTCAAGCCGATATTTCATTCAAAATGAATAGTGACATCAAAGGAAATATGAAAATTGAATCACCGTTTGGTGATTGGGAAGCGTCATTCACACATGCAGGTAAAATCAGTAATTTCAGATCGAATGCTGAATTCATTTATAATAATGAGAAATCAGAGGCATATGTTGCTTTTAATACTGTAACAGCTATTGAAGGAAGCATAAGCTTTTCGACTCCAGTTACCAAGAGTATGAAGGCATCATTTGAACATACAGGATCATTAACTAACTTTCGAAGTCTTTCTTCCGTTCAATATGGAGAAGAGTCTCTTATTTATGCAGAGGCGTCATTCAGCAAACTTCCTCTTAAAGGTAGTATTCAAATTGGTTCACCTATTCCAGGATACGAGACAATGAGTGCATCTTTTTATCATACTGGACAAGTATTGGATTTCACAAACCATGCTGAACTTATCATTTCTGGTGAAAAGACAGAAGTTGACATGACATTTAATGCTGGATCTAAATTGGAAGGAAGAATATCGGCAAACAGCCCTTATTTCCAGTCAACAAGTGCTGCTTTTAAATTTTCTGGAAATTTAGACAAATTTATATCCCATGTTGAAATAAATTATAATATCGATATGTATGCAGTTGATGCAACTCTCGATACGAGGTCAAACATTGACTCTTCGTTAACGATTTCTACGCCTATTCAAGGATACAAGTCAATCAAAGCAACGCTTTCACATAATGGCAAATTCCCTAATATCAATTCTATGATGAAAGTGAAGACTGGTCGACGAACCATAGCAATGGCACGAGTTCTCCTCTCAAACACCAATGGGCTAGTATCACAAATGTCACTCCAATCCGTTCTTACACCAACAATTCAAATTAACATTGGACATAAAGGACAAATGAGTGATTTCACGTCAAATGCAGATATCAGATACAATAGCAAAACATCCTCAGTTAATGTTGTCTTCAAATCAGTTCCTACATTTGAAGGATCGTTGACAGTGTCCACACCATTCACTGACATCATTTCAGGAAATTTCAACGTAAACAAGGGAACAAATGGCGTATCCGCTCATGCGGAAGGACGTTTGGGATCCAAAACGATATCTGGAGACGTATCATTCGAAAATGGAAATGCATATGGTACAACCATTGGTATCAAGACACCATTTAAAGGATTTGAAAATATGCAAGGGTCTGCCAAGTTTACTAAAATTTACAAAGGATTTACAAGTTATGCTACTGTAGCGATGTCATCAACACAAAAGGTACAGATTGACGCTGAATCTAGCTGGAGAGGTGGTCTTACAGGAAGCATGTCTATCCAAACACCTTTCGAGGCGTTGAAGCACTCATCAGCTAATTTCAAACTTGACGGTGTTCTTCCAAACGTTAAGTCCGAATTTCGTGTTTTGCATTCAGGTGAAAAGTATTCAATCGAAGGTGAGTTTGAATACCAAAATTCTATTACTGCTAAACTGTTAATGGCAACACCATTCAAAGGCTACGAGAATACTGGCATGTCCTTCAACTCACAAGGACAACTGACTGATTTACAAGCTGGTCTAAGAATATACGCAGATGATAACGAAATTGTAGCATCCGTTCAAAACATGAAATCTGAAGGTAAACTTGACACAAAAGCAAAATTGGAATCTCCTTACACGGAAGATGTCTCGTTCGAACTGTCATACAATGGTAACCCTCTAGATTTCTCTAATACCGTCGTTCTGGCAGTAGGAGAGGAAAATACTGTCACATCCAAAACAAATTTCAGATCCACAGAATCACCTCTAGCCCTTGATGCATCGCTTTCAACTATATTCAATGGATATTCCGATGAACAGAAAGTACAAGTTTACTATGATGCCCTTCCTAATTTGAAGGCAACAGCTTATGCAAAGTTATTTGGTAGTGAGTATTCACTTGAGTCAACATTGCAAGCAGACTCTAAAGTCGTCGGTATTGTTTCATTGAGAACTCCATTCAGCAATCTTCAGGATGTTGCATTTAGAATCAATCACTCCGGAAATAGCAAGCGATTTACAACAAAAACAGAACTGCAATTTGATACAGACAAGAAGGTTGAAGCTGACATTCAATATGCTAAATACGGATGGCGCACATTCCAGACTTCTTTAGAAGTACTCACACCATTTGATGGTGGGGAACGGTCTCAATTTTCTTATAGACACTCTGCATCTTTAGAAAGTTTCGAATGTGATGTAGAAGCCAGCTTATTAAATAAGGACATTAGTGGAAATATACGAGCTTCAAAGTCACCAATAAGCGTCACCCTAGCAATAACAACCCCATTTGAAAATTATGAAGACATCGGAGCTGACATGAAATTGGACTACGAAACATACTTCTATATCACTGAAGCCAATATGAAGTTTATGCAAGGTAAATCTCTGGTTCTGTCATCGGAAATGAATCTTAATACTTCTCCAAAGATAGCATATTTGAAGGTTTCTTCAACTTTTGTTGGATACGAAACGTCTGAAATAAGATTAACACATACAGGTAATCTGAATAACTTTCAGTCTGTCGCATCTTTATCGACTCCAATAACCCCAACTGTGCGTGTACAGGCAAATCTTCGTAGCTCTTCGCTGTCAAATATCGATGGAAGTTTGACATTCACAAGTCAGATAAAAAACTTTGAAAATCTGAAGTTTGTTCTCCAAAATGAAGCTGTCGACAGTAAATATAATACTAATGTTGAAGCATCGTGGGCTCCATACAAAACCATTGCATTAACCGGCTCTCTCGTTAACACCAGAAACACTATGAATGCTGATGTTTCACTTATTTCGCCGTTTGAGAGTTTACGTCAATTCAACTTGAAGTCAAAACAAACATTCCTTGGTACCAAATATACCGAAATCTTCTTTATGCAATATAATCAAGAAACATTCACTGATTTCGAAATGAAATTGAATACAGCTGAAAAGAAATCTGCTTCGCTTTTAATGCGTTCACCAAGACCAGTGAGTGTTAATATTGAAGGATCCAACATCAACGGAAAGTATGAAGGTGAAGCTAGTGTAAGCACAGATAGCAAGAACTTGGACAACGTCGACACTATTACTGTCTTACTCAATACAAATACCAACGAACTGTCACTCAAACACTCATGCTCTAAAATGCCGGCCATCTCCTTTAATGGTGTTTTCCAAAAATCAAACTCAAAGGCTGATTTGTATATTGACAATACACGTTACGGATATGATATGTCCATCTCAAATACCGACGGCCGTATCAAAGTCATCCTACCAAGCAGAAGTCTTCAATTATCCGGTTCTCAGAGATACAGGACCATCGAAGGTGCCTTCATGTGGAATGCTGATAAAGACGAGACAAAGAAAGTTGGCGTCAGGTCTACCGTGGTACCATCAAAACAGTCAGTCAAAGTCGATGTTACTCTCATGATGCCAAGTATTGGCAAGGTAATCTATTCTTATTGATATGAATTAATTCTTAAGACTCAGATTTTATAGCTATTCGGAAACGTCTAATAAGCATAGATAGTTTTGTTTGTATTTTATCATTAATATATAATTATTTAATGAGTCGGTTTTTGGAAGTAATGTGTAACGACTAACTTTATCGCCTTGACAATTCAAACATGATGTAGCATACACTTAATCATAAACAGCTGTGATACATATGCTCCCCTGAAGTTTCGAAAAAATAATGATTTCATGTACTCACTTTTTCAGGACGTAAAAATCGATTCTGAGATGGTTTTAAACAGAGGAAGTGTACTTTTTGATGGTAAAACCGAATTGACTTACTCAAAAGACAGCAGAAAGAAGTTTACAATTACTTCACGTCTTGAAGATATCTCCAGTGGTTGGTCAGCAAAGAACTACAGTTTCAGTCTTGGTGTGAGCCATCCAAACACTAGCGTTGGAGTGCTGATGTCTTCTCATCTTGGACATTCCGACAGCAAACTTACTGCTGCTTTTGATATTGAATACCTGACAGTGAGACGTGAAACAAAAACATTTTCTGTCAATGGAGAATTAAACAAACTAAAAAAATCAGTCAATTTTGATGTGAGTATTGTATTTAGTATGATAAAAAATTAAAAAGTTTAGAATAATTTTAAATACTTTGTAATTGTCTGTTTTTTTAAACTGATTGAATTGGATATTGTTTAGTGTAAATTGTTTTGTAAAACATGTTAAATCATACCTGAAAATTTCAAAGTGATTCCTGTTGTATTCGTAGGTAAACACACCCGTTAAGAAGATCAGCATTAATGCCAACGCCAAACTTGAATCTCCATTCAGCGTTTCCCTGACAAACAAATATGATAACAAGCGTCCATTGAACACCATTGCTACTTTTGATCCAATCAGACGAAGTGTTGATTTCCAAATGAACTACGATCTAGGTGAGAAAACTTATTTTACAGTTGTCTTGATATTATCAATCTTGATAAGTTATTCAGCATTATTTATTTGTAAAATTAAAATAATATTTTGCTTAACAAGCTTTGTTATGACTGTCAAATCTCACGATATTTCTCTATCTTTTCCAGAAAATCCCAACAGTGAGTTGCACTTCAATGCAAAATACGTAAACAGTTCTGCTGTATCTGCTGAACTGTTCCATGTTGTAAACAGACAGAGAATTACAGATGCACTTCTGGCTCTTAGACTGAACAACTCCCACCTTCTACACAATCGTATTCACTGGAGACCGAGCATGATCAATGACTTGAAGGTAGTTGATTAAATATGTCATTCAATAAGCGTAAAATATAATTATATTAGACTTTGATAACTATTGTAAGCTACTACTATCGATACCTCACATTTACATCGATTAACCATATCACAGATAAAAGAGGAGCTTTTAAAGATTACCAATTACATTGCTAAATCCAAAATAATCTAAACATTTGTACTATGACAGTATTCCACTGAATTATAATTATATGGGATATATTATTCAAACTAAATATTCTTCAGGAGTATTCCAGCAACAAAATAGAAAGTTACAGAAGACAAACGGCCAACTTGAATGAACTTATATCCAACAGTGTTGAGTACGAGTTGACGCAAAAAGCCAAACTTATCGGCAACTCATTTTCGGAAGAAATGGAACCTTTGACCAACGTCTTGAAGGAAAAGATGGCGACACTTTCGACCATGTATGAATTAAACGAATATCATCTTAAAGACATCAGCAATTCTGTTATGGCATCAGCAATGGAAGCCAAGTAAGTAATACCACGATAAAGATAAAGCGTTTATATGACATGATAGAGATCGAAGGGTCACGATTTCGATCCTCCGTAACGGCGATGTGTGGTGTTCTTAAACAAGACCTTTTTCTGCATATGCTTAGTACTGGTCTATCCAGGAAGACTTCGAGCATGATTTCTTTAAATTGTAAAAACTTGTTTCACATTCGAAGTAAAATAAAATCAACTTTGAACACTAGTAGATAAAAGGTACCCACGTTAAATTGATGATACCCTTATAACTTATGTTAAGATATATCTTGAAAAAAAAGCGTTTGTGTTTTTCTTAGAGATCCTATCACGATATTGCAGTTACAGACACATAAAGACAGCAGTAACAAATTATTCTGTTCCAGATGAAATAATGTCAATATTTATTTGCTTCTTTAAAATATTTGTAGACTTGTGCTTGAAGATATGTCTGATGTCACAAAAGAATACATCAACATTATTGTCGAGCGACTTGAAAGCAACCTCAATGTAAATGTAAGTTTTGTATTTGTATAACATTTGACTATCATATGAATAATTTATTCGTTAACATCAGAATAATCTATTCTCGTACAATGTCGTTATATATGAAACAATAGTATATAATATACAAAAGGTCAACCAAATAATGTATTTTTTGCTATATGTGTAAATTCTGAACGTCTAATAGTAAATCTACCTTTTTAACGTTATTTTGTAAGACTCGATCTGTTATGCTCTGTTATCTTATTCTTTGGATCGTATATGGTAACAGTTTGAATATAGACTAGTGTATTTCTCTCTCACAATTCAGGTTGATCTGTCTTGCTTAGAAAATGCGTTGGAATACATCTTAACACAAAACACGAAAATGTCAGGTAAATATGAGATACTGTTAGTTATATCAGATATAGATAATATTATTATAATTATGATCCACCAGTAAATGTATCATTTATAAAGACAGCCCTAACACATTTGATAAAGTAGTTTACTGTAGCGAGATTACAAGTTAGAATAAACATCAAGTTTATAAATAAGTGACTCAAACTGTTAACGATTGTTCCATTCGTGCGATAACATCTACAATTTTTCTGCCAGGTCACCTGTACAACATGACACAACACAAGTCTGTCCAATTACTTAAACAAAAATACAACGACTACAGCCAGTTTATCTACAAACTCAACACTGTCCCAGAACACATAACCAACATGGCTGACCAGTATACATCTGCCATTTTTGGTGCACATGAACTTATAAATGGACCAGTTATGCACCAGGTAATTATCTATTTACTGTATATATCAAATTAATTTCGAGATTCTAATACAAGTTTTGTAAAAGACAACAATCTTCAGCAACTGATAAAACCAATAACGTGAGAAACTTTAAATGTCATTATATTAATGAAAAGTCAATTAAATTGTTTCTACATTTATTCATACTCTATTACCTTCTTGTTTAGGGAATGAATGCTTACACGTACTGGGAAGTTCGTGAAAATACCGAGACCGTTGTCAAAGCTATCATTGACTGGATTAAGAATGAGATTGAAAAAGAAGTCTCAGACATTCAGGCCACCATCTTGAACCTCGGTAAAACGGCAGTAACAGTATACGATCCTGAACATGGAGAAATACAGATGGATATCCATCTCCCACTTCCACTACGTTCCCTTGACGCTATCCCAACAGTTGATGTCACACCTTATGTCACAAAGGCAAAGAAGTATATACCAAAAGTACCATCCTTCACGCTTCCATCTAGTGACGTCACAACATGGCTGCCACCTTATGATGGTAAGACGTATTCCAGAATAAGTAACTTTGATAGCATTCAGGAATGTCTGAAAAAAAACATTGTTTAAAGCAAATATAAAATTAATTCAATTTTACTGATGTACCATTTTATTTTTAAATCTTTAATAGAAAGCATTCTCCAATCCTCTTTGTTGAAGTTAGAATCAATAACTTCAAATTCGTCAATAGGAATAAGTTAGCGTAAGTGTCTTTGTTTTTCATTTGGTAAGCTATTTATATATGTTAATCTATCATGTTTCTTGTTTGGTTGCTGATAGAGTTTCGTATTATGCTTTACATTGTTATGGAATAGTTTTTTTTATCACGTAGAGATTGCAAATATTTGTCGAATTATTTGTTCAAACCATAATAATTAATTGTGACTTGGCATATTACCAATTTTCTTACAATTATTTCACATGGACAGAGTTGACTTCACGGGCACGTGTTGTTTGGTGTTTAATCTTTATGGAAGATCTAATTCTAACAATGAATTGTGTATAGTAATCATTGACGTATTTGTTTTATGTCTTAATTCCATTTCTTTATGTGGAGCAAGCAATTACATTGAATATTTTAAACCTGTATTACAGCTATCGCATCGATAGAAGGAAACAAAGTGACCACATTTGATGGTCTGACATACGATCTTGGCGGAAGCTGTACATACCTTCTAGCCCGTGACTTCGTCAATGGCAACTTTTCTCTTGCACTCAACAAAAAAGGCAACACAAAGAGTGTCCACATAATGGCTGACGGTAAAGCCATCACAATTCAATCGGACGGACAGGTAATGTCTAATATTAACTTAAAATACTGCAAACGCTTTGTATATTTCCTGACTTATTCTATTACAATCAACAGGCACTTTAATAACTTTACAACCAACCAGTTATTAAATTGGTGCGAGCAATTAGACCTCATATGTGTCGAAATAAATGTTGAAAAGAATTCACAACACTAACAGATTGGAAAACCTTTGTTCTCGTAGTAGTTTGATTGTTTTGATAATTAGTACACTGGGGTTTTTGTAACACGAAAAACTAAATACAACGCGTTATGCATATTCGTTCTTTTAGGTTTTACTTATTTTATTTCATGATATATAATTAAGTATTTTTATTTTTCAGGTTCTAGTAAACAATAAACCAACCGAGGTGCCAACTGTATTGAAAAACATTGTTATTACCTCCCTTGATGGACACGTGAAGGTAGAGGGCGCAGGAAGCTTTGAAGTCGACTACTTCAAAGACTTAGACACTTACACCATCAAATTAAACGGTTGGTACTTTGGCAAGACAAGCGGCCTTCTTGGAACCTATGACAATGAGCCATCGAATGATCTGATGACGTCTTATGGCCGACCAACTAGCACCGCTGAAAGATTCTCCAGGACCTGGGATATTGGCACCGCGCGTTGTCAATAAACTGCCAAAACAAACCTACTAACAACCAACTAACAGAAAAGACTAACCGACCGACTAACCAACCAACCGAACAAAAGGCTGATAAAAATGTGATTCATTATTGATTTAAAGACGATTCATTTAAGTTATAATAAAGAACATTCAACAGGGAGCATTGTTAGTAAAAACATTTAACGTATGAAACTTTCACTATAGTGTCATGTTATATTTGAAACCGACAAAAAGCCAATGTACCAGTAGGATATTACTAAAATGTATTAATACAGCAGATGTCCAAACAAACATTGTATACAGTTATATTTCAATTACATTGTGTAAGAATACTTTAACACTTATATTGAATGTATCAGAACAGTTTAAATATGATATTAAATGTCTACAAATAATATAAACTTATATCGAATATGGTTACATGTCTAAAATTAGATATTTTCCATCTTAAATGTATTGCAAGTAAATAGTTTCTAACATATACATATACATGCATGTACAACATATTTGCTTCAAATCATAAAAAATAAACCAAAATCAAAGCATTATTTTGTGTTGAAGTTTTTGTTTCTTATTGAAATTTGATGACTTATACAGTTTATATGACCATATTATTAATTAATATATATTTCTCACTGCCGGATTGGCTATATTTCACTAATATTTATAAAACAATGGTTTATTTTATTTATATTATGACTGTAATTCGGATGTTTATTGTTTATAAACATTTTAATTTTCATTCAGTTACTGTAGGTTTGGATTGAACAGTATCATTTTCATTTTATTTTATGTTGAGTACAAAACGATTATATCCAAATCATAATTCATAAAATAAATAAAACTAACTATAAAAATGTTGCTTTAATAATGTCCTTACATTAAAGTAACGCATGATAATCATTATGACAATAATAATAGATTGATTGATTTTTATTGAATATTTAGCGTCATTTTTATGCCATCGAGGGCTAACAGACGATCAGTTAACCTAACCACTGTTTCCTGGGATTAACCAGTACTCGAGCACATCCCATCTCCGCAAGTAACTGATAACTTTCCCACTTGAATCAGTGGTGAGAGACGAATGATAATGAGACACAATGTCGTATGTCAATCATCACGGAGACTGTTGCCGGGCGGGGGATTCGAACTCACGACCCCTGGATTGATAGTCAGACGCGTAACCGACTGAATAATAATAATAGAAACACAGTTTACGACTGTTCTTTTTCGAATGTGTTCCTTTAGCTTATTGTCTTCCTTTATTATCACCATTTCTTGCACAAAAATAGAATTGATATGATTTCATTCTTCACTTTATAGGATAGCACGAGGAAAATATAACTAAATTATCTTTTTACTGACTTGTCTATTATAACACACTGTATAATATTGTGAGCAGGCCCGTAACATGTAACGAGGGTCGTGCGCTTGTGTTACTTGATAAAGTAAAATTACAAGTTAATCGGTTATTTTTACTCAGCTTAGCGTCCGCACACAACGTTGTATCCTCATCCGAAGAATTATTTTATTCCTCAGTACTATAACAAATAAGTCGCTGTTAGTGGGCGTTTGATCCATATACTTCAATTATGAATCAAACTCAGGTCTCACTGCTTCTTGAAGCAAACATGTTAAGCTATTCACTTCTTCAGCTCACCATTTTAGAACTTGGTTATACAGATATGTTAAATACCAATTACATCGACAGATATATGCTGTTTATAGCTCTTATAACTTATAAATTAGATACAAATGTTTTAGTTCAATAGTTGTTCTTGAGGTCTTTAACGCCAAAATGTATTATAAAATGCGGCGAACAAAAACAAAAATAACGAATGTTATTGCATGATAAACGGCAAATGCACAGTCAGTCTTTATAGTAAAACGAAGTGCTCTTTTTGGCAAACGCACACTCTTTATAGTAAAACGACGTGCTCTTTATGGCGTTTGCACAGTCTTTATAGAAAAATATAGATCTCGATTGAGGTAACACGCAGTCATATTTTGGTAAAATAAGGTCCCCTTTTGACCAAACATATTTACTCAATCAGGTAGGAAAAATCTTTATCTCGTTTAGATGTCATATAACGTATTAAATATTTACAGATACACGTTCATGTAAACAATAATACAACGAGTCTAACACAGAAAGCCTTCTTTTGAACAAATGTACAACAAACAACACAGAAAGTATTGTTTTTTTAACAAATATATAACTTATTAATACAGAAAGACATCTTTCGAACAAAAATATAGATAACCAAACTGAGAAAGTCTTCTTTTGAACAAATATATACTAATTCATATAGAAACGCCTCTTTTAAACAAATATATAAATAACAATGAACAGAATGCCTTCTTTTGAACAAAATGAATGACTATTGTACAACAAACCAAACACAGAAATCCTTCTTTTGAACAAATATATAAATTATAAAATACAGAAAGCCTTCTCTAGAACTAACATATAACCAATCACATATAAGGAAGTACGTCAAAAAACAAATGTAGTTAAAACAAGAGGTCCAAGAGTACCTGAATCGCTCTACTGGCAACAAATAGACAGATGAACATTTCAGAGGAAATGATTTTTGTAAGTTCTTCTTCAACAAATCTTTAAGGAGACCACCATTCAATACTACATGTTATATATCAGGTCTAGGCTATGAACTTTCAGAGAAACTGTATTTTAAAGATTCGCGTAAAATGTGCTTATAAGCCATGTGGCGGGGCATTTGTGATCAAACCACGCTGGTTCAAGAACTTGTCCGTGATCTTGTGGTTATATAACTGCTGTGCAAGTTTGGTCAGGATTCGATGAAAATGAAGGTGTTATCACGTCTACCACATTTTCCATATATAACTGTATGTAAAACAGTGACCTTATGGCGGCCCAAAATTTAACTCCTGGGACCTTAAAGTCAATAGATCATTTAGGGAATTTCTAAGCAATGCTACATGTAAAATATCTAAGCTGTAAGCCTTCAACTTTGAGAGAAAATGTTATTTTAATTTTCGCTGTAAGCTTTGTCGCATGGATATCACAAACTAGATATCGTGTATGACCACCTCAAGTAGCCAACAATAGCTGGCAGCTTTGTCCCATGGATATCACAAACTCAATATCGTGTATGACCACCTCAAGCAGCCAACAATAGCTGGCAGCCTTGTCGCATGTATTATCACAAACTCAATATCGTGTATGACCACCTCAAGCAGCCAGCATTGCATGGCACGTTCGTCGCATGGATAATTACAAACACAATATCGTGTATGACCACCTAGAGCAGCCACCAATGTCTGGCGCCTTCGTAGCATGGATAAAAGCAAAGTATCGTATATGATCACTTCAAGCAGCCACCAATAGAATATCACAAACACAATAGAGTGTATGGACACACCGAGCTGTCACCAATGCCTTACACGTTCGTCCCAAGGATTATCACAAACTCAATACCGTGTATGACCACCTCGAGCAGCCATCAATATCTGGTACCTTCGTCGTATGGATAATCACAAACTCAATATCGTGTATGACCACCTAGAGCAGCCACCAATGCCTAGAACGTTCGTCGAATGGATTATCACAAACTAAATATCGTGTATGGCCACCTTGAGGAGCTACCAATGGATTATCGCAAACACAATAAAGTGTATGACCACACCGAGCTGTCACCAATGCCTGGCACGTTCGTCGAATAGATTATCACCAGCTCAATATCGTGTATGGCCACCTCGATCAGCCATCAATGTCTGGTACCTTCGTTGTATGGATTATCACAAACTCAATATCGTATATGACCACCTCGAGCAGCAACCAATATCTGGTACCTTCGTCGTATGGATTATCACAAAATCATTATCGTGTATGACCACCTCGAGCAGCCACCAATGGCTGGTACCTTCGTCGTATGGATTATCACAAACTCAATATCGTGTATAACCACCTCGAGCAGCCACCAATGCTTGGCACGTTCGTCACATGGATAATCGCAAAAACAATATCGTGTATGACCACCTCGAGCAGCCACCGATGCCTGGCACGTTCGTCGCATGGATTATCACAAACTCAATATTGTGTATGAACTCCTCGAGGAGCTACCAATGGATTAGCGCAAACCCAATAGAGTGTATGACCACACTGAGCTGTCACCAATGCCTTGCACGTTCGTCGCATGGCTAATCGCAAACTCAATATCGTGTATGACCACCTCGACCAGCCACAAATGTCTGGTACGTTCGTCGTATGAATTATCACAAACTCAACATCGTGTATGATCACCTTGAGCAGCCATCAATGTCTGGTACGTTTGTCGTATGGATTATCACCACCTCAATATCGTGTATGACCATCTCGAGCAGCCACCAATGTCTGGCACGTTCGTCGCATGGATTATCACAAAAATCAATATCGTGTATGACCACCTCAAGCAGCCACCAATGTCTGGCACGTTCGTCGTAAGGATTATCACAAACTCAACATCGTGTATGACCACCTCGAGCTGCCATCAATGTTTGGTACGTTCGTCGTATGGATTATCACAAACTCAATATCGTGTATGACCACCTCGAACAGCCACCAATGCTTGGCACCTTCGTCGTATGGATTATCACAAACTCAATATCGTGTATGACCACCTCGAGCAGCCACCAATGCTTGGCATCTTCGTCGTATGGATTATCACAAACTCAATATCGTGTATGACCACCTCGAGCAGCCATCAATGTCTTGCACGTTCGTCGTATGGATTATCACAAACTCAATATCGTGTATGACCACCTCCAGCTGCTTCCAATTTCTGGCACGTTCGCCGTATGGATAATCACAAACTCAATATCGTGTAAGACCACTTCGAGCTGCCACCACTGCCTGGCACGTTCGTCGCATGGATTATCACAAACTCAATATCGTGTATGATCACCTTGAGCTGTCAACAATGTCTGGCACCTTTGTCGCATGGATAATAACAAACACAATACCGTGTATAACCACCTCTTGCAGCCATCAATGTCTGGCACCTTTGTCGCATAGATTATCACCTCGAGCATCTTCGTCGCACGGATTATCACAAACTCAATATCATGTATGACCACCTCAACCTGTCACCAATGTCTGTCATCTTCGTGGCATGGATTCTCACAAACGCATTATCGTATGACCACATTGGCTGCCAGCTTTGTCGCATGGCTAATCGCAAACTCAATATCGTGTATGACCAGCTCGAGCAGCCACCAGTGCCTGGCACCTTTGTTGCATGGATTATCACAAACTCAATATCGTGTATGACCAACTCGAGCAGCCACCAATGTCTTGCACCTTCGTCGCATGGATTATCACAAACATAATATCGTGTCTTACTACCTCGAGCAGCCACCAATTCCTGGCACCTTCGTCCGATGTATTATCACAAACACAATATCGTGTATGACCACCTCGTGTAACCACCAATAGTTGCCAGCTTTGTGGAATGGATACTCACAAACCTCGAGCAGCCACCAATGTATGGCACGTTCGTCGCATGGATAATCGGAAACTCAATATCTTTTATGACCACCTCGAGCATTCACCAGTCCATGGCACGTTTGTCGCATGGATAATCGCAAACTCAATGTCGTTTTTAATCACCTTGAGCAGTCACCAATGGCTAGCACTGTTGTCGCATGTATACTCATAAACTCAATATCGTATATGGACACCTCAAGCTGTCACCAATGCCTGGCACCTTCGTAGCATGGATAACAACAAACTCATTATCGTGTATTACCACCTCGGGTTGTCCCGAATGTCTAGCACCTTCGTCGCATTGATTCTCACAAATTCAATATTGTGTATGACCACCTCGAGCTGCCACAAATGGCTGCCAGCTTTGTGGCATGGATACTCACAAACCTAATATCGTGTATGACCATCTCGAGCAGCCACCAATATATGGAAGGGTCAATTTAGACCCAGAGGAAAAAGACAAATTTCTAAACCGGTTGTATAATTCCCATTGCTGGGAATGACACCTTAGTCAAATTTCTAGCGTGGGAGTCTAATCAAATACAAATCTTATACCCTACCTGGTGTCATTGTCGTCGTCTGTCTAATTCCCGCCTATCGGGTCTAACTCTCCGATTGTGCCCGTTACCGGGAAACATTGAGGCGCATTCATGTTGAAGACCAAATGATGTAAAGATTTTTTATTTATATACATTTTTATGTATCACATGTCTGCTATCATCAGATATAATAAATGCGTGATGTTTCGATAACGAAGTGAGATGGTCCGACGACGAAGCACGAAACTACAATGGCAGCACCTTCGTGCATTATTATTGCTTCCTGATGCATCGCCATCACTATTGTAGCTTCGTACATCACTAGTACACCTTCACGCGCATCGCTGCAGCAAATCCGAGCGCCACCATTGCATATTTGCGTATAATTACGGTACATATGCGCATTGCAATACCGTCGCACGTTAGCTCATCGCCATTGCATCCTCACTCATTGCACCACAGCTTCCGCTTGGAACATCGTCCTGGGCAATTAACAAATAACACATCGAAGCGACGAAGAACACAATCAAAAATGTCAACGTTACTTCTCGTTGTGCCGTCTGTAGGTCTCCCTAATGTGAATATGATCATACATGTGACAATTGTCAAATGTGAAAATGTTAGCAAATGTGATTTTTACCACATATCTAAAAAATTACCAAACATGTGAAATCATAAAATGAGGAAATGACAGTGGTCACACATGTCATTAAAATATATGTTTAGTTATATCTCGTTTCCAATATATATATATCTTGTTGAGATAAGAATAATCAATACACAAGCTAACTCAAATTCTGTATTTACTTTAGTCTCTGTAGTAGCGTGTGATTGTGTGTTTCTTAAAGAGTAAAACGGCCAATTTGACAAATCTCACTTAACACTAATTTTTTTAAAGTGATATACCGTGATGGTGTAAAAGAAGACTCCAGTGGGAAGGAAGGTGCAGATCCCTAATTCCTCCCTGTTTTGGGAAGGATATAACTCTATAAAATGGTTAAAACATCCTAAATCAGCATATATAAACACAGTTATGTAAATATCCAAATATATATGTCCATGCTCATAATAAATATATATTATTCAGTTTATTGAACCTTACATTTTACTGTAGTTGGTAGTAACATATTACATATGAAAAATTGCATTAACTCCCTTTGATCAAATTGATGTAATTATACAGTGATTAATTATACAGTGTCGTCAACGGCATTGCTGATCACAAAGGTGTCTCCACTGAGGTCATTGGTTCGAGCCCACCAAAGTCAACGGCTTTATGTGAAAATGTTTGCCAGTTACTTGAGATCCATGTTTATGCACCTAAGGTCTACCTCCACCAATAAAACTATATAATGTGCGGAAATGCCATTAAACCTTCATGACAAATATATTAGTTTTACAGTAATATTGATTTCTTTACTTACACAATTAGCCAATTTTGACATTTGTATTTACCTGTCATTAAGTTGACAGTATTGACAAGTCTTTTGTTGTTTTATTTATTTATTTTATGAAAACTGCTTTAACTTAAATAAAATGTAATCATACATAGGTCTTAGTGCCTAGGTCTTAGGGCGACGATTTGTCGTTGTTATGATTCTACGGTTTATAGTCGTTTGGCCAAATAGTCATGGGGGGAACCCCGGGTTGGCACTATAGAGCGTTGGCTGTGATACGTGTTGATGGTCTGCGACGGTTAAATGATGTATCGAGAGTTGTTGCTGCTATGAAGGTCTAACAGGGATATTGGTGTTGCTCTCAGAACGCCTACATCCTTTAGGGGATGGTGTCGATGGATCATACATTCGCTACTGCGGTCCTCTCTTGGGTAACACCCTGAAAACTGTTCCTGGGGTGACAAGTTCCAGGACTAGGTATCCCTGCTGTCAACACATCCTTGGTTTTGGTGGAGAGAATCAGTCTTGCTACTGTAAATGAAATAGACAGGAATGCAGTGAAGTGCTCAACTAAAATTCTGACTTGGGGTTCTGATGCTACATGCATACTGCAGTAGGAACGTCAGCGACTCGCGGAGTGATATTTTTCCAAATGACGTCATAAATTTCACATTTTGACAGAACATTTGTGAAAAACACATGCCTTCTAAAAATAGTGAAAATAGTAGTTTAAACTGAAAGATCGATCAATTTGTCATTTTCCTCCAATACCAGATAAGATTGAGATTCCTTTAATACCATCAATTTATTTTTTAAGAAGCATATTTAACATTGCTATACACTGCGTTAATTGAATGCCAAGTCCACAAATGACACCTAAAATTTCACTTTTAAACAAACCGATTTAAAAAATCGGTCCTTATAACGAAAAAAATTCCGAAAACATCAGCAGGTAGATCAACATCTCCTCTAGCGACACAGGCAAACTTTAAAAAGAATCAGGAAAAAAAGTTGCTTTTTTTGCCGAAAAACAGATGTATCACTATTGCACATAAGAATTGTAAAACGAGCGATTATTGAATAATCGATTCACTCTATAATAAATGTTGTAACTTTTTCAAAAATAAAATTATTTAATTAATATTAATTGCGATGGATTGTGCACAAATATTTCATTCCGCCAATATATACATTGAAAGTGATAAAGGCTATGTCAAGGCTTTATCTTCTGGATCGAATGAAGTTGTAGTTTTCAAGAGACGTTTAGAAAAAAAATGACGATTTTTATTATGTAAAAAATGTCCAAAAGTAAAAATCGGATAAAAAAAAAATAACAGTGCGAAGGCCAGATATCAGCTCCAAACCTTCATTAAACAATCCTCAATCAATAAGCAAATAAGGAATATCAGGAAAAAATCTCTTTTGCCGAAATTCAGTTTTGTGACCGTCGTGGTTACGATAATTTTGCATTGAAATCGGCATTAAGAAATTATGAGTTGATGTGAAAAATTCGTTTTATTTATAATTTCTAATACAGTTGTGAATTACAAAAAATCATATATTAACCATTACCCTATTGTTAATAACTTACGTGCAAAAACAAGTTTTTAAATAAACAGCAAACTGTTAAAAAATTATGTTTTGTCAGATGACTGGTTGGATTTACATGGCTTATATCTAAAAATGCCCGTTATATATTAATATAATAACAAATAATTTTCATTTTGTAATAAATAACAGTGCATTTATAAACTTAAAACAATTCTGAAAGTATCTCCTTTAAAACATATGCTTTAAATGCATTTTATTATATTAAATTTCATTAATAAAACTTGCGACTATCGATTTCCCACAATTATATATTGTATACCCAGTGCCTAACGCTGTATTAGTAAAATCTATAAAAACGGGCAAAATAGTGCAGACATTCGGAACACTTCGTCGATTTCCATTTGCCTAATGATGAGGCATTCGCTAAGTATGAATGCTTGTCGTGCACATTCAACGCAAGTAAGCGATACATAACGTGTAATATAATTTATTAAATAAAAATATCAATGTTTAAGGCTAAATAATGTATGTTATCACACACAATTTCAGTAATCAATGCAATGATGTCACACACTATTTTAGTAATCAATACAATGATAGCACTCATCCAAAAGCAGCATTTTTAATTGTAGTCTAGGTCTAATTATTATTTTATTTTACACAAATTTTAATTGTGTTAATTGCTGTCTAGTATTTGTATGGGATAATTATACATCTTTCGTCAACAGTATATTACTGATGTAACGACGTTCACCGCATTTAATCATCGTTCCGAGGATTTACAAAACCAATACTTTCCAAGTCACTGCCAATATTATACGAATTTGATCTTTGTAAGTCACTTACTACTTTCCCACAAATCCAAAGGTAGGAGAATCAAGGTCGTAAAAAATGAACGACCGAGGGAATGTGCAAAATTGCAGTCTCAAAAACGTTTTAAGTTTATTAAGGTAGCCTGTCCCTGTTATTTGCTCAGTAGGTAGTAAGTCAGACTATCAATCTAGGTCGTGAGTTTGAATCCCCATCCCGCTAGTCTCCATGATGTTCGATATACAACATTACGCCTCATTGTCATTTATTTTTGAATGGTGGTTATCGAAGCTTTCACTATGGTTAAATGACTATGTAAGTCTGGTGTCGATGTTGTGATATATCAAGCAGGGTGATCGGATATGCTAACGTTGTGCCATTGGCTCGTATCAGCTAGAGTGTGATGGAAAAGCAATATATATTGTACTTTTAATTATTTATTTTCACATATCAATATAAACATTACAAAAAACAAATAAAATCTACAGTATATACAAGCAGTAATATGACAAGTCAATCATGTTTAGTACCACAATTTTAAAAGTAAAACAGTCAGATTAAGATGACAGATTTTCCTGAATAAAGTAAGATTATGTCAATACCAATAAAGTTCGCATGTGTTCATTTGTAGTCTTTCACGATGATTACATGCACAAGTTGATTTTACTGATTAATGAGAACTCTATCAGTCATTAATTAATACAATGGAGTCAGTGGTTTCGGAGAAGATGTTTCAAGAAATCATTGATGGCCAGATGGGTGATAGACAAAAAAGTGGCCCAAGAGGACATGAATCGCTCTTCTGACAACAGATGCTACATATAAAATATCTAAGGTTTAGGCCTTGAACTTTCAGATAAACTGGGGGGTTTTTTAATTTTACTTTAATTGTGCTTATAAGACCTGTGGTGGGGGCATTTGAGGTCAAATCATGTTGGTTCAACAACTGGATCTTGTGTTTATATAACTGCTTTGCAAGTTTAATTAAGATTCACTGAAAAATGAAGATGCTATCGCGTCTACAAGAAAACGTTTAACGGAAGGACGAACCGACGGACGTAAGACAATTTACCAAGCCAAAAGCCCTACTGGCCTTTGGTAAAGCTAAAAACTAATCAGTTCGAGAGAAGATAATCTTGTACATTTCATAGTTGTACCCTTTTTGGATAATAAGATCCCTGTACTGTAATAAAGGACTTATCTGAACTGAAGTGACTACATAATACTTTACATCTAAATATAATTAAAATAATCACTTAAGAGCAGTCAATGACACAGTACCTTTGACTATTTAAATCATATGTCACAAAACTACCAACTTTGATTGAAACTGTTGACCAATCCAAGTAAACAAATGTTGTCTCACTTAGTTATCTGAAAGGACTCTTTTAACTGCAAAGTTTCAATCCAAAGCATGCAGTACTGACTGCTGAGATATAAACGAAATAAACTTTAATCATAGTTTCTAAGTGAAACAAGGGCCATATAGATTTTGCAAAAATAAACCTGACAAGAGCTATCCCACTTTGATGTCATAACTGCAAATTAAGCTTTACATTAAGTTTTTATCAAATGCGTTGAGTGGATTGTGAGATATGGACTTGATGGCACTTGCACGCAAAACTTTAACCAGAAATTCTAAGTCAAACAAGGGCTAACATTTGCATTGTATTTAAGCAAGATTTATCTAATGTGGTAATGGTGGTAGGTGTGCTGACTGAGGAGTATTGTATGAAGTTTCAACCAAATATATTGAGTAAGTGGTGAGATATGAGGTTGATGGTACATACAAGCAAAACTTTAATCAGCATTTTTAGTTAAGCAAGGGCCATAATTTACATGATATTCAAACAGGAGTTATCTAACCTAGTTATTGTAATGGTATGTCTTGTGTGAAGTTTTAAGCAAATACAATGAGTAATTGGTGAGTTACAGTCGTGCATGCAAAATATTAACCCAGGTGTGACACCTGAACTACGATGCTTGGGAGAGTAGAATGCCTTTTAATAGGGATCATTTGAACCAAATATGAATAAATTTGACTAATCAGTTTTTGAGAAGATTTTTTAAATTTCTAAATCTTATCTTATGACGGGCCCTTGCTAACAACTTGTGGATATTCCATACCTTTTAAAGGAACCAGTCTAAATTGTAACGACTGAACAAGGTAACAGATATCAATATAATCGAAAGTAAATAATATCTTAAAAGTGAGAAAAACAACAAAATTCCAGACATCAAGATAATTGAATCAATACCTAAAATATGAGAAAAATAGAAATTTCTGTTTTCCCATAGTATTGCTATGTAAAACAGGCCGCTTCATGTGCACCAATGGACATTAGTTCTTTTATTTTCAAACACTGGAAAGCCCTTCTCATAGCAATGGAAAGCCCTTCTCATAGCAATCATTTACACCAAATATGAACACATTTTGGTATTCAGTTCTTGAGAAGATAAATATGAGTATTTATACTCAACATGAAAGTCCATGTATATTATATCAAAGCATATCGATATTCGCCTGCACTACCACTAGTAAATAACTTATTATCTAATCTGAAAAACAGTATCAATTCTGAAAAATAAACTGTTACGCCAAGCTCCAATATATTTTATATTCTTTTCATTGCACTTTCGAATCACTTCAACATGGATCTTCAACTGTCAGATCTTCATCAACATCCGAATATGGTTGAATTCCTGAGCTGTTGAGATAAATAAAATAAAAAATAAAAATTAAAAGAAACTGGCAAACAGAACTGTGCTTTGTAATATTTTTCTTATCCTGTATACCATAACAATAACTAGGTAATTCTTATAAACATGTGGTCAGTTAACCTAACCATTATTTCCGGGGATTCAAACTCAACACCCTTAGATTGATAATCAGACACTCAACTAATTGAGCTAACCAGACTTAGCTCTAATTCTTTTTTAATGGGGTTTGAGCCATTTTTCATCAATGGCAGGTAATATATATAGCATATTTAGTTTTATTTGAGATGGCAATGAATAAAATGCAGAACTCTTCTTCTGCAAATAACTGGCAAACTTTCTAACATGAAGTTTTTGGACCAAGCTAAGCTCAAACCCATAACCTCAGTCATTACAGATAAGTAGTCTTGTACAACAGCGACTAAGATCACTCGGTAACTAAGGGTTTCTGCACTTTTTTAATATAGAAGTTAATATTGAAAAATGAATGTCACTCCGTGAGTTCAAAGCCTTGCATTAATATTTTTGCCAACTTGTTTAATAAATTCAATAATAAATGAGCACTCAGGTAAGATATTTTATTTACCGTACTTTATTGTGATATATTGATACATTGCCACTAAATCTTAAACATTGTTTTACCATTGTGTGTAGGTTGGGCAGTAGTGTAGTGGAGTAGGCTGAGTGTAGGGTGCTCAAGCAAGAGGTTTTGGGTTTGTCTGATCCCAAGCTCGGCCCTATGCCTAAGAACAACACTCGTATGCGGAAATAAGAACAATTTAAATAGAATTCTTAGCACTCTTCATAATCAAGCTAGAGGAAATATTTAACAACTACGTGAATTGATGAAATTCAGACATATTTATTCTTTTAATGTTCATACTGTACAAATAGTACATAGGAAATATATGATTGGGATTCACAAGTAAATTTTGTTCACTTTATCTCAAACTAACATATGTACGCAATATCTATGAATATAACTGAACATATAAAGAAAGGTTTCAGATTGTAATCACATTTAAAATGTAATAATATAAATTCCATTTAAATTAGAAGCATAGTTTATACCTTTTAGTAGTACTGGTTTTCACAACAACCACGAGACACATCTGTGGTGGCAGGTTCCTTTCTTATTCATGACACTGAGATTTCTCAACCTTCATAATGTAGTGGCAAGCTGGACAACCTGTAACAAAAATAAACATGTATTACACAGAATCAAATTATAATAACAGATTTTAAAGGGAATATATCAGGATAACAACATTGTATCTGTTGAGTCCTGTCATTATGTACTTTACATAGCGAATATATTCAGGATTTGTCAAAACTTTAAAATTGGCTATATAAACAATTTTTACCAATAAACCATATGCTCACTGTATTGCCAAAACAATATATATTTAAACATGCCAAAATAATATATTGGAAACGGCTTTTCTAACTTGGGCTACGCTTTAGGTTAGACTAAAATTGATTTCCCACTTAAAATGGCAACATATTTTGTGACATATTAAATGAGTCACAGGATGTCATTTTGATTTCAATTTGATCCATTTTACAGATTAACACGTACATGTATCTCTATTAGCTCTTGTCATTTAAATTGTTGGTCTCATCAAACCAGCATTTCTACCTTGTGCAAAACATGTCCTATTATTTTGTCCTTCATCTCTTCAAGGGTATCAATTAAAATATTCTTAATGAAGTCTTTGTCACTTTTTGTAAGCATATCACTGAGCCTTTTGTTGATTTCTTCATTTTTTGTTCTAATGACGAAGACATTTCTGAATCTGTTGAATCTGTTGAGTCTATTTTAGGTTTTTTGTTACTTTTTTATCTTTCCTTTTCCCCCTTTTTTTTGCTCTCTTTATATTGTGTTTGTTCAGGTGCTGATTTATCTACACTGTTGTTCAAACTCGTTTTTTAAATCACTAAATTTGCTATTTTTTGACAGCTGTCTTTTTGTATTCATTGTAACACATCCTTTATTTTTTGTGCAGTAAAGTTTTCATTTTTTTTACCTCAAAACTATATGTGCATTTTATCAACTCTGTATGCTAAGGTTTGCTTTAAATAAAGTTAAAGTTTATAATGGCAATTAAAAATCTGCCTTTAATATCCTTTTATATCAAATAAACCACATTTTTCTCACAGAAAATAATTCACGTCTCGTACTAGTTGACTAGAAGTAAGCTATGACATTTGTTTGTTGTTGTTATGTTTATGTTTCATAAAATAAAAGCTTTTGGCTTGGCAGTTTGGGGACTTTGACAATTTATATTAAAAGCAATGAAATCATACAAAAGACTAAACAAAAAAATGTTATAAAACGTTTAAGCTCAACAAGTTGACAGTGGTTTTTATAAGGTAAAATATTTATGAAACCAATCATTGGATATAAAGTAAACTTCACATGTGTGTTAAGCTTCATCAATGAAACACACAGAGACAAGAACCATGACTCTGGGTTGCATTTTGACACAGAAAAGGCCCTTTTGGACCTTTTTTTTAAATTAACGTGTTTTATCAGGCGAGATATCTATGCACCTACTCATTGGATATGAATGAAACTTCACATGTGTATTCAGCATTAAATTGGGTTAAAGTTTTTGAGCAGGTTTATGCTTTTGAGCAGGTACGTATTTCATCAATCTATCATTGGATTTGAATGAGATTTCTCATCATCAATGGATTGCACAGATACAAGAACCATAACTCTTTGTATGTTGGCCGAACTATAGCCTAATCGGACTTACCAAGTTTGATTAAAGTTTTTGAGCTGATTCAAATTTTTTTAGCAGGAACATATTCATCAACCTGTCATTGGATTTGGATGAAAATTCTGTGTGTTCAACATCATCTAGAAACTCACAGAGGCAAGTACCCTAACTCCTTATTGCCCTTTGACAGAATTATATACCTTTAAGACTTAGAAAATTTAGTTAGAGTTTTTACATGGTTGACAAATAGGATCTGTTTATGGTCCTCTTTCAAATTTGTTCAAAATCGTAGACTAATTAACCTTTTTTTTGTCGCGATAGCTGCTTCATTTTCCATTAAATCTTAATCAAACTTGCACAGCAGTTATATAAATATAAGATCTCGGATGAGTTCTTGAACCAATGTCATTTTACAACAAATGCCCGCGCCTCTGGGCTTATTATAAGCACATTTCAGGAAAACTTTAAAAAACATTTTCTCTGAAAGTTCAAGGCATAGACCTTGGATACTTTACATGTAGCATTGCACGGAGTTCCCATAAAATATTTGTTTAATTTAGTCCCTGGGGTCAAATTTTGGGCCATCACAAAGGTCACTGATTTACATAGAATTATATTTAGGAAAAATGTTGTAGACGCGATAGTACCTTCATTTTTTATCGAATCTTAACCAAACATACCAAGCAGTTATGTCACTAGGAGATCTCAGACGCGTTATTGAACCAGGGTCGTTCGACCACAAACTCCCCCGTCACAGAGCTTAAAAGCTCGTTTTAAGCGAAATTTAAAAAAAATAATTTTTCTCTGAAAGTTCAAGGCCCTAGAACTTGCATGAGATCCCCTAAAAAAATTGTTAAAGTCAGTTCCCTGAGTTCAAATTTGGGGTCGCCACAGGGGTCACTGTTTTACATAAGAGTTATATAGGGAAACTGTTGTAGATCTATGTGACAGTACCTTCATTTTTCATTTAATTTTTAAAAAAACTTTCACAGCAGTTATATAACTAGACGATCTCAGATGAGTTCTTGAACAAGTGTCATCCGACAACATATATCCCTATCACAGGGTTTGTAAAAACATTTTAAGTGAAATTTAAATCAAAGTTCTCTGAAAGTTTAAGGCATAATCCTTAGATATTTTACATGTAGCCTTGCACGGAGGTCCTCTAAAAGATTTGTTGAAGTCATATCCCCAGGGTCAAATTTGGGATCGCCACAGGGTCACTGTTTTACATAGAGATATATAGTGAAACTGTTGTAGATGTGAGAGTAACTTCATTTTGCATTGAATTTCAACAAAACGTTCACAGCAGCATATAGCTACAAGATCTAAGACGCGTTATTGAACCTGTGTCGTTGAACCAGTGTCTTCGACCACAAAGGCCCCGCCACAGGGCTTATAAGCACATATTTGGCACAATTAAAAAAAAATCTCTGAAAGTTTAAGTCCTAGACTTTAGATTTTTGTAGCATTGCATAGAGGTCCCCTACACGATTTTGGGTCGCCATAGGGGTCACTGTTTTACATAGTTATATAGGGAAACTATTGTATATGCGATAAGGAAACTATTGTATATGCGATAGTACCTTCATTTTCCATTGAATTTTAACAAAAACTTGCACATCAGTAATATAACAATAAGTTCTAAGACGAGTCTTTGTACCAGTGTCATTTGATCGCAAGTGCCCCTGTCACAGGGTTTGTAAGCACATTTTAAATAATATCTTTTCTGGAAATTTGGGGTCGCCTAAAGGTTGGCCCCAGGGCCCGCCCCATAATTATAAACATGGGGGATTTTAATTAACAAATCTCAAGATCCAAGAAGCAATTTTTTTTTCATTTGGTATAAATGATCCGTACAAGTAAGGGTTTCAAGTTTATTCATAAATGAGTAATCAGGGTTAGGGTCTATTAATATAAATATATCCCAGTCGAACGTCAAGTTGAACTATAGGTATTGAGACCACAATTTCAATTCCCCCCTGCAGTTTACCCCAAAAATGGCAACCAAAATAGATTAATCGTAGCTTGGGATGTTGAAAGCGAACTATTTTCACCGTTGCTTTGTTGTCGTTAAGTGAGCAGGGCTCCGTACTAGAGTTACCATGTGAGTACTGACTGCTTGTTTCAAAATTCGATCAAACTGTATCTTTAAATGAATATTTTTCTTCAAATTACTAAAATGTGGTCCTGTAAAAGAAAGAAGTGCCATGCTATTGCAATAGAAAATATACACCTGGTAAAGTAGTTCTAAAATCGTTGAGTAAGAAAAACTAAGTTAAAATGGTAAGAACAATTCTCTGAATAGCATTTGTTTTTTTTTTGATGATGGTGTTGACACGAAAAGCTCATGCATTTCGCCTTTTCAACGATTCTTTCTGTGAATATAAGTTGGCACTAAGTACCGGCACAATTTGAATTTATTGTTAAATCTAGTCATTATTTTGACATGTCATTGGTATGATTAATTTGGGCATGTCCTAAAAATCTGTTCGTCGTCAACTCGGTTACCACCAGTCGGTTAATAGCAGATTGGCACAGAAGCATTGGCAATCCAATGACGATAGGACCGTCAAAGGTCTGGACGACTTCACGTGACGTCAGCACGCAAAGATCGCAACTGGCTCCGCCGCGTAAGGCGACATTCGTTTGCGACCAGCACCTTTCTGAAGGAGAACAGGATTCTGCACACTCAGGCAGTTGTAGTCACGTACAGTGGGGAATCGACTCAGTTCTGCAAGTTTGAGGTCACGGAGGGCAATCAAGCATCCTATACGGAATAATATCCATTACATAAACTGCTTGGCATGTTTTTTGACGAGGGGTCGCTGGAACCTGAGGACATGAAGAAAGATTCACTGGTCGGAGGAAAGCAGATTCCTTCTTCACACCACAGATGGACGTATTCGGGCGTACAGCATACACACCAAAGAACATTAGTCTTACTTGGTGGCAGATCGGTCACGATACCTGTCTGACAGGTGCCAGGTAAACGTGTATGAAATCCTGGATCCGATCTTTATAGACCATTTTGATAACCACCAACTGGCTACTACACCTATCTGCAATGATGATAATACGAAACCACATCGAGTTCAAGCAGTGACCCAGTTTATGCAGCAAAATGCAATCACTATCCTCCCCTGGCCCGACAATAGTCTTGATCTGATCACGATTGAGCACGTTTTGGGCATCCTGGACCGCAAGATATAAAAGTCGATCTCACCAGTAGCAAATCTGCAACAGCTAACGCAAGACATGCACCGAGAATGGCTAACATTACCCCAGTACATGTACCTCATCCGACTTCTATGTTACCCTTAGCTCCATTTGCCGGTCATCTCATGATAGCACTTATGTTGTCATTTATTGTCAAATTCCCTTGTTGGGGCGCTTATCTTTTTTCCAGGTGTAAATAATGTTTGTATCGCTATTTTTGTTTATTGCTATAGAAAATATTTGTTTATATTGCATTTCGTTGCAGTAGAAAAAAGGAAGTTTTGTTTTCCAATTCATTAAATGTATCACAGATATTACACTTTGGGAAGTCACTGGTTTGACTGTAACAAATATATGCAATTTAGTGCTTACAAGTCATTTTATATTGTTAAATATACATATATCTGAGGTAAAATTATATGAACTACGGCATTGCCTCTCTTGGGGTCTAACTTCAATTTTATAAGTTAAGTAAACAATCAAATACTAAATAAACTTTATAGTACATGTAGTATATGTTTACGATAACGTTTGCAGTTGTTTCCATTATATATTCAATATGTATTATGTTTATCATAAATAAATCGCTTATAACATGATTGCAACTTTATTCAATATCTCTAATTCCTTGATTTAGTCTTCCCAGGTGTAATCATTACTAAGCATAAGTGGATAAAGTGTACTGCTTAAGGACACCACACATGGTCGTGGCGGAGGCTCGAGTCTGAAGTAACACTTTCGGTATCATTTTAAGTCGTTCAAATGTGAGAGTTAAGTATCTTTTTTTTAAGTTCATACAGGAGATTATAAACAAGATCAAACTATTTAAAAAACATACCTACATATTTTTTTATTGTGAGTTCAGATTAAATCTGACGCACACCCTCGTTTAGAGCATTTCAAAGATATAAAAACAAAATCAACGGAAAAAATGTGTTGATGAGTACAATGTATCTAATGAGACATTGTTATTAATAAATAGCTGTCCAAAATGAGAGTAGGAATTCAAAACAAACATCCACTAGAGCAACATAAAACAAGTCATAATCACAGCATGAAATAAGTCTTAGAGCAAGTCATAAGACAGTAAAGAAAACTAGCGAGCGTTTAAGTCCGTGTTTTAAGGGCAGTATATCTGGAAAAAAACTATATGAATGTAAAATGGGGAAAAAGCATCTCATTAACATTAATAAATCAAATCCGAACAGGAATGGCAAATCCGCCAAAACGTGACCAAATCGATATTTAAATTGGATTGGTAAACTTGAAACGAAATCCCCATTTGTAAGATGAAGCAATGTTTACTACGTGTAGTCCTGTATCAATGGCGGATCTATTCTTATAAAAAGTTGCGTATACCACTCCACATCATAAACTCTACTGAAAAACGTGTGCCCGTTCAGATTTTCCGTTGCGCCCTCTTAACTCAAATGATGGATCCGCCCCTGTACATAACGGATTCAATTGAAATCAAACTGAAATCACTCATCACGTCACAAAATAGTTTGCAATTTTAAGCGGAAAATATATTTTATTCTAACCTAGGCACGTAGACCAAGGTAGGAAATCCCTTTTTGATAATTTATTTTGGTATGTTTGATAAATATCATTTGGCAATACGGGGTCAATAAGTGCATATTGGCATGAAATATTGTAAAACAATTTATTGAGCCAATTTTAAAAGGTTAAAAAATTCTGATAAGTCACTTTAAGCCGGAATTCATTATTGAGTCTCAAATTATTCTGATTGTCATATGTCGAAACACCAGATATGCAATAGGTTGCATAATCAAAATCGCATAGCCCCTTTTGATAAACTTCTTAATATATTTAATACATTTAAAGAGATATAAAAATATAATGACCATAATCATATATGAATAACCCTACCATAAAAAGAGGAAGACAACCCGAGTTGCAGAAACATTTTTAAATTGAAGTTACTTTTTTAAAAAAAGGAAGAAAATTACGATAATAGTAACTATAATTATAATCTGGAAAACCTTATTTAGTATTTCACTTTGATTTATTTTAATCCTTTATTCTTGCATGTTTGAACGCAAACGAGTCCATTGATAGGCATATTTCTAAATAGTAATCAACTGTTCTAAATAATTTAAGTATTTTACTAGCCTTATAACAGTAAACTGTTGCAGTGCGTGATAGATTTGTCTGTAGCTTTGCATGTTAAACGAGTGCATGTTGAGCGATCTATGGCTATACTTTCTGATAAAGGATCGAATTAAGAATGGAATCAATAGAATACTCTACGTTTCTTTGAGTCTGTTTGAGACGGGTTATCTAAGATGTTTTAGTATATTGTAGCACGTTTAATGTTCCCAGTATCGTCTCCATCGATATATAATTTACCAGACGCTTCATGAGCTCATAAGTATGCAGCCGCTACAAAATACACAGCTAAATGTTGTGAAGGTCACTAGTAAATAAAAAAGAAACTTTTGTAAACGCATAACAGAACATCGAAGGAAAAGAAACAGACTAAATTTTATCTAGTCCGTGTATGGTAGTCTATAATATATGGACCACACATAACAAGATTTTGTATCGGCGTAAGCAATTATCTAGGTTAAAGCTTCATCGCAAAATAAAACAAAATAGGTTAAAATACTTGGTGACTTTTGTACATGGTATTACAATTGCAACCAGGATGTGTAAATTATGTGACACTTAGTACTTGAATGTATAAATGTGAATAGGCGTTAAGGCAGTCATGCATTCAGATAAATGAACCACACATTACAAGATTTTATATCGGCGTAAGCAATTTTCTAGGTTAAAGCTTCATCGAGAAATAAAATTAAATAGGTTAAAATGCTGGGTGACTTTTTGTACATGGAATTACAATTACAAACAGGATGTGTAAAATATGTGACAATTACTTAAATGTTTAAATGTGAATAGGCGTTAACGCAATCATGCATTCAGTATTTTGTCATATAGTTCAAATTTATTGAAATTTCATACAACAGTAACAATATAAAACGCACAATGTGTGTAAATAGTATTAATATGTCGTAATAATTGGACACACAACGTCCTTGGTACCATCGGTGCTACATGTCAAAATGACAAATAAATACCGCGTGTATGATCCGTCATTCGCAAAACAAGAAAGACATCTAGCCTCGCAGACGACACTATGGTGCATGCAGCTAAACGACATTAACGATGTGCTAGTTCTCGTTACTATGCCGTTCATAAGGCGCCAATTTCCATGTGCTGATGTAATATACCATCAGGATAATGCGCCTGTAAATCACGCACGGAGGTAGACAGCGTACCTTCAGAAAAACCACGTTCAAGTGATGGATTCATTTGGCCCTCATGCGTCCGCCAAGAAACAACAAATAGTTACGCCATGCCCGTTTTCACGAATGGAACAAAAGTCCAAAAGGTCGTTAATCTACCAAAGTGTCGTATATGAGGCATAGATGTCTGGTATAAATTTCGAGCTTGCGGTATTTACACTGAAAGACTTTAAAAATGCAACTCTCGGATAAACAGCAATAGAATATTGTGCTTTTGTCGATTTATTTAAAATTTATCTTATTTCATGATAGAACATCTTTCTACCTTTCCTGGAAATTTTCATCAATATCTATTGTGATTATCACTTCTTTGTTTTAATATGAAACGTACATTCCCATTAACTAATGTAATGTTTTTAAATACTGGTATGGAACGCAATGTTTTATTGCTGTTTACCTAAGTGTAACGTTTCTAAAGTAGTTCGTTGTATTTGTGAATTTGTCATGAAGCACTGATATTATTCAGAACATTGTTATGTGCCCATTTATTGCGATAGATCAATGGAATGTGCACATATTATGCGTTTTATAGTGTTATTGTTGTGCATGAAATGTAAATAAATTTAAATGGTGTTAACACTGTAACAGTATATTTGTAAAACATTTACGTTTCTAAATCGGTTGGGTGTATTTTTTTTTGTTTCTTTATTACAGTCAGTGTTAACCATAAAAACCTTTGTATACTTTTTTTCCATTACGTATCATTGAGCGTTTAGGAAAGTTTCGGTAGATCGTATATCCCGTCATTCCAGCTGATGAATAACATATTATCTTAGGTATTATCTTTTATTTCAAATTTGAAAACATTGCTGATACAGCTGATAAGAATAAGGCATAGACTGGAAGCATCAGCAGCTCTTATAGGGTCTCACTAGACAGTTGAATTTTGTTCTTTGTTCTATATTAAATAAGGTCTAAGATTTCCATTGTAAAAATTCTACATAGAATTTCTTTTGTAAGTGTTTTTTTAAAGCAGGAATGTAAACCCACATAAAAATGCACAATAACTGGTAGGTTGACAACATTGATTTTTTAAAGAGGGTGCAGTGACACCCTGAGAGTTTTCGAAAAAAGAAGTCCTCAAATGCTCATAAATACATGCATATGTTGAAATCCTATAAAAGTCACTTTTTATAACACCAGTGATGTTTTATTGTAGTATATGCTATACCAACTTCTGCAGCAAGAAATCACAGCTACTAATAACATTTTTAAAATATTTGAAAACTAAATTACATAGGCTTTGTTTTTAAGCTTTAGAATCATGTTACCGCGGGAAAAAGGGGAACGTAACTGTGCAGTGAGACGTATATTACTTACAATTGTACTGGTCTGTGTTAAAAGTCATGAATTTTCAAAAAATAAAGTATGTTGTTTCAGTATTTAATTAGTTAATACATGTATATTGACAACGGTATTCAACCCACCAAACAACGAATTTGTATCAGCTCATTGTACAATGCCTTCGGTTATAGCATGTCGAACATGGGATAATTTTCAACATGTGTACATTATTAAGTAGATTATAAATATTATCAATTGTCCATTTACACCTAACATATTTTTTTACATTGGCAATACTATTGAAAGTTATCAATCGTCATGGTTTCCTTCAGGCGGATTCTTTTCAGTCAATTCACAGAACCTCTTTTTTAAAGTTTAACAAAAGAGATTTTTTGCTAATGTCGACTTGAATTTACATATTATCGATTATAGTTTTAAAACGCATTCACTATTCTGACATTTAATGAAGCTCGCGGTGTTCCTACCCGTTTTATTGACATCTGGCGTAAATAATCAATACTCTCTACACTTATACTGTGAAGTCTCAGCTTTCGTTTTACCTTTATTTTTTTAATATAGTACTGAAGTTCATTGTAAACAGTGCCTGCTAGCGGTATGTATTTTTTCTCACGATTTTCGCCGATTTCCCTTGGTTAGTTACATTTTTCTTAAATTTTTTAGTTGCTTTGGTAAATATCATAATTTTAATTGCAAATAAGTTAATCATCTTCATTGCCATCGATATTTCATTATGTTGGAATAAATGTTTTGAGGCCATCTTGAATTCAAGAATATCTTCACAGGTCTAATTTGTATACGTTCAACTGATTCGTGTCAAATCCGTGTATGCGTTTTTCGTTATTTAAGAAATTGATCACATTTATTATCTACATGTTTACATTTTAAATCAATATACAGATCTTTAACATATGCGCACGCATGATTTTTAGAGGAAATTCTTTTGGCACATTTTAAAACTTAAAATACATAATCAACATTTAATAAGTGTTGTCTAATCGAATGTTGTTATGGTTATATTTTCCTTCGGGAAGACGATTACCCTTAGACTCAATACACGATTTGACTTCATTCAAACTATGTTTTATTTAATGTTTTAAGCATTTATACCGTTAAATCCGTGAGAATCAATGCACCCCGTTGTTAAGAATGTCTCTAACGGCCGACTGATGCATTAAACTATAATTAAACTTGTCAGGAACAGAAAGTTAACTTAATGAACAAAAACACCACACATAAAGTACCGTCATTGAAGAATCTGATACAAGTGGCTTTAACGTTAGTACGAGTTGACAGTGATACATTAGCCAATATGTGACTTATATTTCGAATAAAGTATTTTACTTATTTTTATATATATAGGTCCATCTGTCAAAAACCAGCTTGCGCTTCAATATACACTCACGAGATAAAGAAATGCCTAATCGAAAACTGGCGTTATTTTCATAACATTGCCCAAGTTTTGGCCATGCTTGAATGTGGGCGAACGCAAGAACAACCCGCTAGACGTTTTAACGTCTCTCGTTCGACAATATTGTTTCTTGTTCACCGTGTCGGAGAAACAGGAACGTTTGTCTATAGGCCACGTTCAGGTAGACCGCATGTAACGTCAGTACTGCAGGAAAATTACATACATCAACGCTGTCTGCGTGACAGATTTCTGACAGCTGAGATCACGTCACGTTTAGTGGTAAGTGACCGTAAGCCGACATATATTCAGAAATCGGCTTAGGGAACTGAGAATTAGCTGCCACAGGCCCTACCACGGTCTAGTCCTTAGTCGACGCAACGTCACCAACGCAGTCAGCGTTGGCAGAACGTAGTATTTAGTGACGAGTCACGTTTCAGCTTGTCGAACTACGAAGGACGTATCTGTGTCTAAAGAAATAAAGAGTAAATAAAGGATAATGTTTTGTATTGTATTGTATTGTATTGTACAGAAGACGTCATGAACTGAACGCTATGCTAACAGTTGCGTTCTGCAGCACTACCGCTGTGGTTGGGGGCGGAGTAATGGTCTGTGCAGCCATCAATAATAGGTATAAGTCCAATCTCGTCGTGTTCCAAGGTAATCTCACAGCCAGGCGTTACATCAACCAGATATTACGTCCTGTGGTTATCCCTATGCTCCGCCAACGTCAAGGCCTGGTCTTCCAGCATGACAACACGCAACCTCACGTTACACGTGTCACCAGGAACTTTTTACAGACCCTCAACATTGACGTATGTCCTTGGCCAGCGTGATCACCTGACTGCAATCCGACTGAACACGCTTGTGATTACCTTGGACGGCGGTAACGTCAACGTCAACTGCAGTCTGCCAACGTCTGGGAACTGACAGCAGCGCTCCACCAGGACTGGGCCATAATCCCACGGTATCTGCTACGTTACTGTTGCGGTTCCATTGGGGACGTCTTGCTGCTGTGATTGCCAGTAGAGGTTGTCACATGCGCTACTGATTGTGTCAATGATTTTTTTCTGAACAAATTATTGAAAATCAAAAGTTGAAGCATAATGCGAGCATGAAATGCTGTCTAATGAACCATCAATTCTCTGAAATGATGAAATTTGAAAATAGGGTTGTTATTTTCTAATTTTGAATCACGGTGAACATTTCTTTTCACAGTGAGTTAGAATAAGGCGTTTCTTTTTCTCGTTAGTGTACAAATAACACGATTATGCACATTTTTATCAGTCTACTGTTCAATATTCTTTTGTAAACAGTTTACCTACCGTTTATAAAAATTAATACCTTATAGCTTTCTACGTTATTTGCAGTAATATAAATGTTATTGAATTAAAGTATATATAAAAAAATCAGTACTTTTACCATTCTTCAGTTCTTTTCGCCGCAGTATTAAGTTCGCAAACAACTACTACATAATATGCGCTTGTTTTAAAGAAAAACTATCGTCATCGTTAAAAATTGATCTTCTGAATTCTTTACAGCTTAAAAATAATCATTCAGAGCAACTGTTCCTGATTTCAATCCAGGTTTTCCCTTTAACATATTCAAATTTTAATTTTTAAATTGTTAATGTCAAGATCAGTGGTTGCCTGTTTCTGTAACAAAATTTTGCTCTTCTTATAAAATTAAAATAACGGACTATGAAACAATCAGCATTTCTAGTAAGAAACTAACTTTTAATTGCATCGAATTGTTTTTTTACCGTATTTATTTTAGTTTATTAAGTTTCAAGTTATATAAGCAAATCAGCAACATATGCTTCTTGTCATTTACAAAATATAACTACATAAGATATGGCAAAGAAAGCAATACATACAAAATTACAAATTAAGTTTATGTTATCATTATTTTTATAAAGTAAATTATTCAAAATAGCTTGACGAATATCGAAGGCTTCTTTAATAAATTTAAAGACTTTACACATCAAATGTTTATTCTTGGAAACCATTATATATTTAAATTTGTTTAATGAGGGCCACGTTTGGCGGCGTAAGTATTTGTTTCGAATATCTGTATACTTCGTATAGCATAATAAGAAGTCATATTCCGTTTCGACTCCATTTTGAGTATATAAAATCTATTATTTACAAAATCTGTTTAAACGGTCATTTACATTGTAACTACCAGTTTTTACTTCAAGAGTATGTGACCTTTATCTCAAGTTAAAAAATAACTATTTTAAATTATTATTATTAACTTTATCTTAATATTCCTCGTAACAGAAATCCTTTATGAAATTCACGAGTTTAAGACAATTATCTACAACAGTGTTTCATTCTTGCATGAACTGATCCCGTACACGTCTTTTGAATAAAGGTAAATAATTCGTATTACTATTGTAATCGTTTATCACATTTGAAAACCCAGGTTATCGATAATAGCACTTATATGATTAGCCCAACAATTGTCATTTACATTGTTAGGAATATCAATATACATTTTATATTTAGGTTAACAGTATTTTTTTTATTTTCAACCAGTCTGAGAATGTTAATGACCTCTCAGATAATAAAAACCTTCCTAAATCACCGTAAAAAGCAAAACTAGAGGTTTGGTAAACTACAGCTAGTAGAAAATTCATTTGCTGTCTGCTTACTTCTTTGTGGTTATAGATACCCCAGATCTCCGATCCATAATCATGAAATATACAATTTGATTTAAAACATCAAGACAGCGCTGTTTTTTATTTGATATTCATACTAATGTTAACGTATTTTAAAGTGAGATTTACAAAATTTTAACAGCATACTGAAAGTTTTATTCGTCCTTCTACACATATCGGAATTCAGTTATCACGAAGTTACATTTGTTATTCAAATTTAATTTTTTTTTAATTGAAGGTACACTTAAATTGATAGATACATTGACCTTTTCAAACGCATTTAAGTGCTAGCATATCTTTACCTCCAGAATCTTGTAAACTTATATGCATATGGTCAATCTTAAAATCATGAACTTTGCTGAAGCGATATTCTGACATAATTAAAAACAAAATGGCACTCTTTCCCATTGTGCATTTAAATTAACCGATGTCAGTTTCAGCACCACAACTGACTTAAAATAAAAGAAAACGTGTTTGTATATAAGAAAGTTGGAAGACAAATGCCAGTCTATATCTTATGAAACACAAGACAAGGGGACTTCGATATCCATTTTACCAATTTAAAGAATAAACTCCTTCTCGATATAGTCAGGCTCGTTTGGCTATCCTTGTATTGAAATCACCCATACCAGCAAGTATTATAAATCTGCACTATTGAATCAATTCTTCTATCTAAAATACACATTTCTTTTATAATTTGACTAGAAGTATCATAAGGTAGTAGTACATAGCAAAGGCCAATGTGCTATAAAAGTAGGCATATATATATATATTCAACAAACAACTTGTTATTTCAAGTAATATCGTCTTCATACTTAGAAACAAAAGTAGCTCGTCCATAAACTATGTTCTTAAGATAATAGCTATGCCACCAGAGTCATGTTTCGAAATTGTGTTATTATTAAGTTATATTTGATAAAAGCATTCAAAACCATCGAAACGAGAATCTAATCATTTAATACCCAAAATACCTGTAAAACAGACATCATCAAATATGAGAAAAAAAATGTGTTGTAATTTAGTAGACTGAATTCAATACATAACATTTGTTTGCTATCAAACCTTTGCAATACTTGTCATAGCCGTTTTCCCTTGAATCCTAATTTGTCATCATAATCTTTGATATTTGTGGGTTTATATGTGTCTTCTTCTACTGCGGTTGATCCACACCTGTACATGAAGAACGACGCTCAAAAAATCAGTACAGATGCACTATGTTTAACCTATTGTGTTTTTTTTTTAAACTAACGACAATTGCGTGCGCTCTCATGCGATGTATTGTTAACTTTGTGGTTGTATATTATAAATAGAAGACGTTGATGTTACGTGATATAAGCTTCAGTCACGATATCGTTTACAGGTTTATTACAGGGTTTTTTAAATGTTTTACAGTCGACGTTCATTTTTCTTGCAAGAACGATAATTGTGTGCGCTCTCGTGTGATGCGTATGTGATATCGTTTACAATTTTATAAATTGTTTATGTGTAAAAATTGAGTTAATGTCGTTATGTGAATTAATTTCATGAAACTAAATGTGTTTATTAAAAATCATTTATTGATAACTGTGTATTTGAGAAGTGTATAAACTATAATGACTTTACAAAATTGTTTAAGACATGTTTTTGGAAAGTTTCGTAATGGTAACTCTCCAATTGTATCATACATGACGGCGGTATCTCATCGCTCAGTCACCTATCAGGTAAAGGAACTGCCAGTCAACATTCCGGAGTTTTATAAAAACAAATGCATATTGATTACAGGCGCCACAGGGTTTGTTGGTCAGGCATTAGTAGAAAAACTATTAAGAAGTTGTTCTGGTGTGCAGAAGATATATGTTATAGTCAGAAGAAAGAAGACAGAAACACCAGCTTGTAGAATCAAACAATTTTTGAAGCTAGAGGTATGCACTTTTGAATATGACATTTACGCCTATTGACTTCCGTAAACTATATCAATAAAACCGTCTCCAGAATCTTTTATTTTGGAATTTTGGATAACGTCGAATGTTGCACTATTTGCATCATATGATGTTCGTTTGACGTCGTCCGAAATCACAAGTAAGCGTCGTGTGTTTTAAAGTATTTTATTTTAATTTAAATTCAAATTGATGAAAAACAGTCTTAAAACTCTCATTTTTATAAGCTCGCCGGGACAAAGTCCAAGGACAGCTATTGTCATGTACCCGGCGTCTTCGTCGGCGTCGTCTGTAGACACCCAGCTTAAAGTTTTGCATTTAAGTTTAAGATATCTATGAAACAACTCAATGGGTGTGAATGAAACTTCGCATGTGTGTTCATCATAATCAATGGAACACACAGAAACAAGAACCGTAACTCTGGGTTGCAACTTTTTAAAGTACAGTGCGTAATTGTATTTACAACCGACTACAGATAAATGTGACCTAATTTAATAGATACGTCTGGACTTATTACTTCAACTTCATGTTAAATATACATACATTAGTGAAAAACGTTAAATGTCTGTATTTGATATGTTTGCAATTGTTTGCAATTGTTATTTTAAACTGGATATACAAATGTCAAAACATGTGAGGTGTGTAAAAAAGAAAGAAGCGGACGATATATGTCGTATGTTACAACGAATAGGCGACCAGGTAAAGAACAAAGGTAGGAATGTTAGTTACAATTCAATGTTTTCACAGTCCAGTTACCAGACACGTGATGTTTTGGTTTACACTCAACCGGTGTGTACTAGCGACAAGTCAGAAACTTGAAACCCAATCTGATAATTTGAAACTACTATACTAACCTACATTCCCAACGCTTCACGTAGTTTTAAAATATTTTTTGTTACAACTGAAAATTCTTTATTTTTTCATGTTTATATTATGGCCACTATAATTGAAATCTATTGGTGAAAATATGAAGAAATTATCTTCATGGATGACTGAACACGGGCTGTTTCAACGGAAATACAGTTCCATGTTGCATGTGGAAATGAAGAAAGTTAAGCGTTTAAAAGTATGTTGGTCGATATATCCTTTCCCAGTCCCATTTGAATTAAATTCAAAATCAGATATAAATTGCCATTATCATGCCAAGATTAAGTATTGAAGATGGCGGCCGTGGTATTGGTATGCTTCAATGCGGCGCATCGCAAAGACAGGTATTCCGCCAACTCAACTTCGCGCAGTTGACCATTACCAAGCTGTGGGTGGGCATGCACGTTACTGACGGTCTGTGATAACATGTGAACATTGTTGCTATGCCCATGTTGCATAACAATTGATATTTTGTCATGATGATGTTTCTTATTTTGTTGTATTCGATTTAACTTGAGCTTGGTCTTATCTAGCTCGGTATTCAAACAAAGATTGGCAACCTCCTTAAAACGTAGGGCAAGTATAAAGCTACTAATTCAATATGTCAATAATTTTCTGGGTATTTTATATTATTTCGAATTTGGTTCAATGCATTTGCAGATTAACAGAGCACTTAATGCCACCCTGTCAATGTCATTCAACACAAACTAAATATGCCTCATTGCTGGCCAATACGGCATTAATTAAAACGATATAACAATTTATTTAGAAATCTTGCAACTGCGCAATTATGCAAAAGTTCAGATCATCTCAGCCATAAAGCTTTTTTGTAACTATGGCTCTTTTTATCTGGTTTATGAGAATATTGTTTCAAAGACAAGCTAAGATCCGATTGAAATAGTTAATAGAATGACGCTTTATAAACATTAACCATACCGCGTACACAATGTAAAATACACATTTACCTTTGAACCCAATCCGGGGAACATAACCAGACTGGCCTTTTCCTGACCCACTTTGGTCTGAATGGGTCAAAAGGTTCTACGTTAGGGTTTAGGTTGGAATCGCCGTGCAGGTTTAATATACTTGCCGATGTTTCAAGGCTGCTGAATTGACGATGGTTGCTTTGGTCTCGCCACAGCTATACCGACCACCTGTCACTGTTTTGTAATGGTTAAAATCAAAAGCTCGTCTAGTGTTTCTATCAGTGTCGAGCACAACTGACCGTTTAGGTTCAAATGGTGGACCCATAAACGGTATTAAGAAGTTCCGTTGGAGAGTCCTAATAATACTCCTGCTGCGTTCCTTTTAACACGATAAACCGGTACGTCTAAGTTTGTCTATTCAACAACTACAAAGACATCAATGTCCCACTTATCAGACAATTTATGTTTACATTTCAATCCCACCAAACGTATTAAAACGCGTTTCCCAACTTTAGCGTCCCTTACTCTGAGGTCATATCGCCGCTGTTGTCAACTGGCTTAATTGTAGTATTCACGACTGGCAACCTTATACGTTAAATCAATAAGCTCTTTTAATCAAGACACATAGTTGGATTGGTCTTTCCTCGCAGTTGATAACTCTGGTTCGATCCCTAAAATGCGTCAAATACCGGGCGTGTGTGTCTCCAGAACATAAGAAATTTCGGAAAAATCCCGGTACTGGCATGCCTTGTAGATGTGTATGCATGCACTAATGCGGGGACATGGGCTTTCCAGTTGGTTTTATAATCCTCCTCTGAAGTGCCAAGCATATTTAATAATTTTTATTAAAATACTCTGGTATAACGTTGCCTTGAGGGTGATATATTTGCGATCTTGCAGAGTTCTTTTACAACCGAGCCATCAAAAGTTTGTCTCTGGTCGTTGTTGAGAATACTAGGATATCCATCATGATAAATACACTGGTCAAAAAGGATATTAACGGTTGTATATAAACGAGTTCATTGGGATATGTCGATTCAACTGATACAAGCCACGTTTCATGTCTCTCGGGTGTCTTTCTTCGGATACATCTGGGGCAGTCGCTGTTCAATTAAGTGATCCATACCAAGTCAGTTAAATGGTGACTTCAATAAAGAAGTAGTTCCATCCCTAACCTGGTGACCGGCTCCGTCGTAAAGACCAATAAAAGCAATGTCATAGTAAACATTTGGAATGACCAATTGGACAGCTTGTCCAATGACATTGACATTTCTGATCAACATACCTTCTTTCTCTGAGAAAATGGCGCACCAGTTCTGGCTCTAGAGCGCATTCCCATTTGGTCAATATGTATCCAGCGCTGTTTGCTCAGCCTTCCAATTAACAGCACTGAGTTTGGAGACGCCTGCTAACTCGTCATTAACACCGACATTTACAACTTGCTGTGAAACAGAAGAAACGCATTCAGTGGCAAGAGACTCTATTGTTAACAGAGGAGATTCACATAATGCCATTATAGCGTCCGGGAAAATTATACACTCATATTCATTTGGAATAGCAGGTAATCCAAAAAGCGCATCTGCATCTGTTGACCTGACTGATAACTAATAGAAAATTGTATGCAGATAATGCGGTTAACCACCGGTGATATGACATCAAACTTAAAAGAGGTAAATGCATAGGTGAGTGGATTGTTATTTGTCGAAACCTTAAATTTATTACCATAGAATTAATCACATGACTTGACCACAGCCCACTTAAAAGTATAAACTCTAATTTTTGGGCCGGATAGTTCCGTTTAGTCAGAACACTCTACTTGCATACCCCAGTATTTTTTCCGCTCCACTGTTCTCTTGGTAATGTACAATCATAATACCTACACCACTGGCATCGACATTCATGGTTTACTGTAATCGGCGTATGCCAACACAGGCGAAGAAGTCAGTTTGACGGCTAATGCGTCAAATGCTTGCCCCAGATCAAAGAAGCAGCATCTTTCTTGAACTTGCCCTTTTTGTCGGTTGGTTGGTCAATTAACAGGTAATTCAACGGTTATGCAAGCTGCGCAAAGTTTCAAACAAAACGCCTATAAAAGACTGCAAAGCCTAAGAAACTACGCATCTCTTTGACTGAAAAGGGTACAGACTAACAGTCAACGCGCTTATCTTTCCTTGGTCGGTCTTCACACCATTTACGCCTACAATATGACCTAAATAGTTGATCTGTGTCTTGAATAAATCACACTTGGATCCTTTAAGGTTCAGTTGGCTTGACCGCTGGATATGCTCACCTATTTTTGTTGAATATATGATAATATTATAAAGTTCATTGAGTCTTTTAGATGGAGCTCGCCAATGCTACGCTCCATTAATCGTTTGGAATTGCCTAGGGCGTTAGTCAAACCTAATGCTAAACGATTGAATAAAAAAATAACCAACGGACCGAAAGATAATACCGTTTTAGCTGTCAAATTCCTTTGTTGGAAAAATATTGAAATCAAGACAAAGCATCAAGATGCGTGACAGTGCGTATGCATTTTTTACCGTTCTCTTATTTAGACGGCGAAAATCGATACACAGTCTAAGGGAATTGTTCTTCCTAACTAAATCAAAGTGACTGAAAATGACTGTGGGACTCCCTTTCAACATTGCCTTCACGTGTTCTCTCACGTCTTGGTACATTCCCGGAGGTATCCTTTAGTGGTTCCTTGAACGGTGTTGGATCTGTCAACGCAATATCATGTTCGGCTAAGTTGGTGCATTCAAGATATGTAATTCAACATAAAAATATGTAACCAGCTAGTGGTTAAAGTGTATCGTATGAAGCGTATCGTATGAAAACGTGATACCTCCTACTCATCTAGAGATTTGACTTGTGAATTTACTGTGGATTTCAGTCTTCAAATTGATTTACTTTCCGCACTACATCAGCCTCTTGCAATTTACTAAAGCTAGTTGTAGGCAAAATAGTAACAGGGCGAGCTGATAAGTTACACATTTAAACAGGTAATTTTGGAAACGTACTACCTGGTCTAACAGTGACACATATACGAAAGACATTCAGTGAACTAGAGTTGTCATTATTCTCTGTAACACCAACTGTCATACTTCCTACTCCTCTTACTTTTTCCAGTAACGGTTCGAGTTTCGGATTGTTGTAAAATAATAGGCCTACTATTGAGAGTTTTCAATTGAACAATGTTCATGCAAGATAATTTAAAATATGTTTGCTGTCATGGTTAAGTTACATTTTTAATCTCGTTATCGATATAAGAGACAGAAGAAGAGTATTTGGTATCAGGAACATTTAGAAATGGAACCGAAACCGGCTGCAAAGCAAAATATTGAATAGCAATATCTTTGACATAATAGCATATGTTACAGCAAAAACCATATATGCCTCTGATATTTTCAAGCTGAAATCAGTTAAATTGGGTCTATGGATATCAAACAAAACTCCCATAATGTTGTTATAATTGACACAGTGTCTAGCAATCCTTTAAACGTATGTCAATTTAAAGTCACTTCAGTTTCGTTGGCTTGTCCGATTATCAACATTCTTAAATGTCTGGTTACCTACTTGTCCTTCGTAGGAAACCCATTTAAATCTCTCTATCTGTTACATCATCCCTATTCTGTGTATGGTTCCCTTCCTGTTCGGATTTTTTTCTCTTGTCTTATCTCTTTCAACTATATATCTAGTGCTCTAACTTTATTGTTTATGAGTTTTAATATGCCAAAATATTTCTTCAAACTGTTTTAGCAGTTTATATTTTATTGACCCCATGCACTAAGAAAATTTATGTGGCATTTAGTCTCTTTTGTGGCCACTACCATCTCTTGATGAACTATTCAACCATGCTTAGATAGTTCTAGGTGTTATTCAATCTGTCTTAGCTCTTTGCGAAGACGACTGAAATCTCTGACAGTTTCAAATTAGTACCGAGACAAGTGTCTAATGACGACCACATTCTATTTTGGAGCAATGATAGCTGTTCCAACACAGACAGTTTTTGCAATACGGTGTCTGTGAATATAGAAATAGGCATGGTATATTAGAAAAAACATTTTTTAGCAAATGTTAAAATTTTGAAAATTCCTTTATTTACTTAAACAGATGGCGTAACATCAGTTGATCCGCTTTATCATTAAATTACACACACAATCAAGTCATTGAATATTGTAATACATACATATTGAAAAGAGATACCATGTGTTTAAACCACAAAACAGCCTGCAGCAAAATTATCAGGACGTGATTACGACCTAGTTTGATTGTTGGCTGATATAAATCAACAGTAAAACAGGGTTATAAAAGTTATTAACCCATGACTGCTATAAGAAGTCTATATACTTGACATATGCTATATTTTACAATAACTGAAAATTATACAAAATGATGTAATGTCCATGATCAGATGATGCACTGTCCTTCAATCAAAATGATTGATCTTTTAAAAAAAGTTTAGCGAATGTGTTTTGTGCTTTATAAATTGAAAGAGGTTGGTAAATCAAAAACGGGAATATCAATTTTATATATATATATATATATATATATATATATATATATGATTATTTTCCATGTATCTTCCGAATTAGTATAATTGACAATGAATGATGAAACCAAGAGCTTTACTGAAGCTGTATTAATGCTAAGATAGGTTATATTGTGTTCAAATAATTATTATTAAGACATATCCTCCAATAATAAACATTTTGAAAATCGATGTGTTTTTATCTTTCTTGAAAAAAATAACTTACAGATATTTGACAAGATTCGCAGAGAAACGCCAGATGCATTAGATAAGATTGTTCCAATAAACGGTGATCTGGAAAGGCAGAATATGGGGCTCTCATCACATGATTACAAACACCTCTCTGAAACAGTTTCAGTTGTTATCCATTCGGCCGCATTGATCAAACTCAACCCTCCATTAAGGTATGCAAGTAAGATTTTTTAGTAAACTATGGTTCTTTAAGGTAGTAACGACGGTTGCTATCTTCATTTAAACTGCTAAAACCATTTGTCGAATTTGGTTAAACTCCATTTTCAACCCATTTCAGGTTATATATGGAATATCCAGTTTTACTGTCGGAGGAAGACCTCAGTCTAAGTCAGACTGAGTAAAACCACTTGTGATCTAAACATTCTGATATTTGTAACTCATTATGGTAATATTTTGGTATTGCTGTTTCTTTCAAAAAACTACAATATGAATATGAACAAATGTTTCTATTTTTTATTCTAAAATTATTTATGTACTTATTTTATATGTATATAATGAATTTGTGTAAAAAAAAAATTACGAAAAAAAAATAACATAGTATCAGGTGGCAATTACATGTAGCCTTGTCACGTACACTTTTAACAGGAGTTTCTATTCTAAATGATTTATGTACAAAAATAAGAAAAATAATAAATAAACAAGATTCAGTCCATGACAGTTCTGAAAACATGCCATTCATTTGATGACATTTTTTCTGCAAAGGGGTATAGAGCGAGGATGATATAGATGACATAGTTTCAATATGTTATCTATAACACGCCTAACTTGTGTTGGATAATGATTATATGATGCAGGTTCGTTGCTACGTTAACGTAGCGTGGTCCAGTGGTAGAACACCGTACCCATGATTGGAGAGTCGTAAGTTTGAATCTCCATCACGTGTACGTGTGGTTTGAACGTCCACGATATTACACAATCAACACCTTTGATGTAAAGATAGTATGTATATAATATATATTTGAGATATGTTGAGAGATTGTCTCAACCTTGATCTTTATTAACATGTGGTGTGTGAATAAACGCCGTCAATTTCATAAATTCAAATGTAGGTGAACCTAACACGGTTTCATCATAACACCTCCGTATGGTTCTTAATTCCGTATTTGCATTAACCATCAAAAAAGTGATAGAAACAAATGAGATTTGATTTGATACATGTTGTGCTGATGCAAACTAATTGATTCAACATTGTTTTAATTACAGAGATGCTATTGCGGGGAATATAATGCCGATGGACAATGTAAGACAATTTGTCGAAGTATGCAAAGGTTTGGATGTTAGTATCCCCAAGGTATTCTTAGATAAGCAATAAATATACTAGATAACTTTGAAGTATACAGACTAAGTTGAACTTATATTTGCAATATAGTCAATATAATATGCATTAGAGGTATGTTTACGCCATCGTTAAAGACAGTAGTACGCCTAAGATGTTGGGAGTCTATATTTTAAAAGTTGTTTCGTTTGGAACTACGCTAAATATCGGCTAAAAGTTATATAAAGAATACACAAACAACATTTTTCTTTATTGCATATAAACATATAAAAACATATTAATGGTTTTATAATAAAAGATTAAAGCGTTTTTACAACAAGCTCAGACAATTACATATTATACAATGAATTTCTGTATGTACTATTAATCTGAAACACATAGAAAGGCAATAGAATATAGATAACATACTACTTTTATATTATAACAGTCACTCAAATGCAAAGATCCAAAGCATGTTACTAAACTTATTAAATTCACTATTCGGAGATAGTGTTATCATATTTATGTTTACAAATTACAAACGTAGGATGTAATTCTCTATAACTATTTTGGTCAATCTTTGTAGTGTATGATTTTGTTTTCGACTTCTATTCTTCTAATTGTTTTAAGATTCATTGATCTGATAGAAACCATGTTTTACCATCAGGTACAAATCACACAGTATAATCACATCGTGTATAATCAATTGATTCTGTGAAAAAAAAAACGAAGCATTACCCAAACGTGTATCATCACATGTAAAAACCACATGGCGTTACCAAAGCGTGTATGATCATCATGGAAAAACACACAATGTTCACAAATCGTGTATCATCATGTTTAATCACACATGGCGTTACTAAAACGTGTATCATCACTTGTAAAAACACATGGCGTTACCAAAGCGTGTATCATCAAGTTGAGAGAAACAAACAGTGTTTCCAAAACGGGTATCATCATCATGTAAAATCCACACAGCCTTACCAAAACGGGTTCATCATCATGTAAAATCCACACAGCCTTACTAAAACGGGTATCATCATCATGTTAAATCAACATGGTGTTACCCAAACTTACATCACCATAATGTAGCATCCACATAGCCTCACCAAAACGTGTATTATCGTCATGTAATATCCTCATAGCTTAATGTAAAATACATATACCGTGACCAAAATGAGTGTCGTCATGTAAAATTCGCAAAGCGTTACCAAATCGTATTTTATCACTTGTAACATCCTCAAAGCGTTACCAAAATGCGTATCATCACATGTAAAATCCACATAACATTACCAATCAACGTTATCATTGCATACTTGCATGTCTTCACAAGAAGTGTAATTATTTTTTACTTGTAATTTGTTTTTATTTTACTAGGTATTTTTACATGTATCAACTTACTTTTGTAATTTGGGGATAGAGAAAATAGATGAAATGGTATATCCAACGTCGCATACTGCAAAACAATTACTTGATTTGAACAGGTAACGTATTTTGTATTATATATATAAGATATTGATGCACACCTGCACATGCCCAAAAACACGCACATACAAGATTAACCATACACATAATTTTACACATTTCAAACTCTTTGCGTTCCGGAAGTAAAACATTAGACACCATATTTCAATTATTCTACAATGAACGATAAGTAACAGATAAAGTTGTGCAATTACTTTTGAGTTCCGGTGCGATAAATGTAATATGCTGTTGCAGTATATACTATTAATCCAAGCTTTTTTCAGAATAGCTAACTTTGGACTAACATTAAAATACGTAAACAATAATTTGACATACCTTAAAACAGAAATGAAATGAAAATAGTGAAAAGTAAGCACATTCAAAGATAGATACATGTTTTATTATCAACAAACTTTACAAATTTAAAATGTATATATAATGTGCAAATAGCATTAGTTAGGTTAGACAAGATCTTAAAACCTGCAATTCATTCATACAGATCATTGGATATTGTTGAACTCGAAAGGATGCGATCCGACATTCTAGGGACAAGTCCTGTGACTTATGTGTATACAAAGAAAGTTGTTGAAACCATGACAAGAGATATTGCCAGTAAAGTACCAGTTGTCATTATGAGACCAAGTTTGGTTACCCCGGCATTGCTGGAACCATATCCTGGTTGGAAATACGGCCTCGGTGGATACAATGGAGTTATGAAAATGGTTAGTTATTTTCAAACTAAAATATAAAGCTGATTTTATTTATTTAGCGAGTGTTCATATCGAGCTATTAAATGTGAAATACATATTTATTTACGTAAAATCATCCGTTAGTTTAGTTTATACTAATTTATTTTAGCTCTATTGCGATGAAAGCTCAGAGCTTATATGAACCATTTTCGAGTCCGCTTCCTGGGTAGAATGAGTATTGAGTGTTGTTTAATGAGAGGCATCGGGTCGATTGGGGGATCGAACCCGCAACCTCTGGCGTGAGCGGCCAACACTCTATCCAATACACAACGGCCCGCTTTATATTATACGTTACGTTGACAAAGTTTAAACTGTTATTTAACAACTAATTTGGAGTGTTATGATAGGCAATAGATTCAATTTTTGATTTGTACAGGAATGTATTGGTTTATTTGAATATTTAGTGTCATTTTATACTGTCGAGGACTTCCAGACGATCAGTCACCCTGGCCACTCTTTTCTGGAAGATTAACCAGTACTCAAACATAACCATATCCGCAAGTAACTGACACATGTTCTACTTGAATCAGCGGTGGGAGAGAATATTAGACATATCGTATAACGAAGAAATTGACCGGGCGGGGATTCAAACTGACGACTCCTGGATTGATAGTCCGACGCGCTAGCGACTAAACTAACAAAAACAGGCTTACCTGAATGGAAATAAACGCATTAATTCATTAAGCTACGGACGCTAAGAAAGAGTACCTAAATTAACTTAATAATTTATCAGAAAATTAGCAAATTATTTACGAATGGAGCAAAATGTCCTTGCTGTCGTTTTGCTTTATTCGGTAAAAACATTAAAATCAAATTTGAGATCCTCGTTGTTCAACAGAAAAGCAACTAAGTAATATATGCATATAGCAGTTTTTACCTTTTCGGAATTTTTTTTTATATATTTGTATCTGTAACATTATCATTAAGTCTGGACTAGTAAATGTGGCCTCAAAGGTAAGTAATAATATTTCATTTTCCCTATTTATTCAGTGACAGGATTATCGATATGTTTTGTACTTATTCAGATTAGTATACTCTTTTTATTTCCCTTCTATGGATATAATGTTGTTGTGATATAAAAACTAGATTTCAAAGGGGTATCTTCCGAGTTTTTATGGAAATCCCGATTGTGCTGTTGAGGTGATTCCCGTAGACCTGGTTGTCAATACCATACTAGCAAGCTCATGGTACGTCGGCACAAAACAAAACACCACACACGCAGCTGGTGAACCGTTTGTTGTCAATTACATATCTAGTACAGTCAACAAATTGGCACTGAAAGAATTTGGTAAGTTTCTGTTTGGTTATTGTCAATATGCAATTTAGGCAACTACCATTAAGCTTGGATTCTAACACAGTAATATACTATATTTACATTCCTTGGTCTAAGCAATCTGCATTTTATTTTCCATTGACATATATTAGACCTTTTGACCAGACAGAGTCTAGATTTATCATTACTCTGCGAAACAGTTTTACAAATTCAACAAAAATATGTGCCTTGTATTGAGCGTGTTGACAAAATAATAATAGTGTGATATGTTTAGATTAGTTCAAAGATTGAAACCGAATAGAAAAGTGCCACATCCTGTATGTTAGTTACCCTTTTAAGTAAAAGTATAAGCAACGCATTTTGTATTCGTGAGGACACATTAAACTCCAGAACGCATTCCTTAATTATTGTATTATTTCCGAGTAAGGTAACATTGTGTGTGATACTAAAGATATAACTACATTATCACAGATGTTTTTTTCTCATCTAAATACATTATTATTCGATGCTTCATGCTTTATTACAACAATTCAGCAGTCAAGAGCATGTGTAATTGTAAGCTGATTCGATTATTGTAATCCAAATCATAGCCATAGTTCATAAAGAAAGTATCATATCAAGAGACGCACATGTATTCATAGTATGTTTATTTCTGGAATACTGGTTAATTTGTAGAGTTCCATGGAATATTACGAGGATGAAATCAGTTTGCAATATGGACAGTAAGGTCACCTCCTTTCATATATATTTATACTTATGAAACTATATTAGATATCTATTTATAGGTAAAGAAAGGCAGCTGCAAAATTAGAAATGTTGAGCTAAAGCTCAATAGAATATTTACTGTATTAGTTACCATGAGTTAACTATCAGGTTTACCGTCATCGCTACCATATGGGTTCAATATCTAATATGATGAATAATAAAATACATTGATAACATTAGCCTATGTATTTATTTGACAAGGATTTGGCATTTAATCCTTCTCGTAGAATTTAAAAACAGACTGCAAAGAGTGGTGCATGTTATCAATAGAAAACCCTACAAAATGAACATTTCGAACGGCGGAATCGCTGTATAGTTGTTGTTGTTGTTGTTTTTTCTATCTCGTATTTACGTTCTTTTACAGTGTACTATATCAATGAGTTCTATAGGAACATGGGCGATTCGTCAAAATTTATGAAGATATCTCGGAAAAGGTGAGTTCAAATATGATATATATACATCACCTGTTCTATATTTCTGGTAGAGGTCTTTATTCACATCCTGAAAGTTTCAAATTAGATAAAGACTTCAACATGAAGATATCGAATTCAAAATCGCAAAGTGCACCAATAACACTCATCAAATACTCTATCTGTCATGATTACATTCATTTTCGACCATCATATACTGCAACAAAATGAGTTTCGAACCACATATACTGCAACAATTTAAAACAAGCATGTAACAATATCTACTTTAATATTAAAAACATCAAACAATGTCCTAACGGCGTATTTTATCTTTCATTCCAGATTTGAATGGATAGTTCGGTCTCTGGTAGTTGGTCTCCGCAAAGACATACAAGCACTGACACGCGGTGAAAAGACGAGGTAAACTATGTACCGACAATAAGATAATATATATGAAGTATTAATAAAAAAAGAAATCATCGATATTCTTACACGTTTCTAAATTGATGTTATCGCGCCTTGCGTTAAGTGATCCTTGAAATGTATTCGGAAATGATAACTAGGGAATGACACATTTTATAATTAATGTCTTGACGACTTTATATTAATATTGTTACGTTAGCTGAAGTATTACAATCTTTGTTTGTCTCCATTGTTTTAATTGTTTTACAGTTACATTAAATCGCATGTATTTGCTCTTCGTGTGATGACCTTACTGGAAGCCGGCATGACTGAATTTAAAGAGGAAAAGATATTCAACAATGCAGAACTTATAAGAAATAAACTTCGACCGGAAGACAAACGGGTGAGTTAAACACGTAGTTTTTGTTGATTGGTAAGTTGCTTCATGGAAAGTTTGAATGATGTCATTGTTTATTAAGCGTTCAATTGCTATGAATTGTAGGAAAGGCATAGGATTCCCTGCATTGTTCATCTACGCTGACCATTTTCAAATTAACTGAGGTACTAGTGTACCTTGCCAACTTGTTTTTTCTTTGAAATCTAGTATTTAATTTACTGTTTTGGAGATAATGTCAATCAGGTTTGTTGTCACTATCAACATAAATGTGTATACTCCTGATAAAGTGTATTTCCATAGTCAATATTTCACTTCAACATTATTTCTCCGTTAAAGAAGCAATAAACTGTTTTAATTGCTTTCAAATTTCTGTTGATAGTGTCAGGCTCATTTAGAAAACTTTCAATTGGTTTTGTTTAAATTTTAATGTAATGTATTATAGAAATATAAATATGCTGGTGATTTAAGTGCATATACTGTTTCCTATGGGGGATTTGGGCAATATTCTACCGCAGAAACAAGTTACTGTAGGAAAGTTTAGGGAATTTTGATTATTTTTAGAGTAAAATGCTAAGCTAATTATTTTTATTGTTGCCAGTATAGGATATTATTTTTTTCTTTTTCTCTTTCTATTATCGTCTTAAAAGTTATGTGATGGTATACAATTTTACAGTGTGTCTTATGAAATAAATTGAGGAATTGGTATTTGTATTTAAATACATGTCTTGAATAATACTAACAATGTGCCTCGACATCATCCTTTAACATTCCGAAAATGATTTGAACATTATTGTATTATGTGTCGAGGTTATGGGTATGAACAACAATGGTGTATTTGATAGATCAGTTTGCATAGCGATAAATGGTCAAAAGTGTGCATTACCGATCAACTTGCATATCGATAAATGGTCAATGGCGTACCTGACAAGTCAGCTTGCATATCAATAAATGGTCAATGGCGTACTTGACAGATCAGCTAGCATATCGATAAAGGGTCAATGGCGTACTTGACAGATGAGCTAGCATATCGATAAAGGGTCAATGGTGTACTTGACAGATCAGCTAGCATATCGATAAAGGGTCAATGGCGTACTTGACAGATGAGCTAGCATATCGATAAAGGGTCAATGGCATACTTGACAGATCAGCTAGTATATCGATAAATGGTCAATGGTGTACTTGACAGATCAGCTAGCATATCGATAATTGTTCAATGGCGTACTTGACAGATGAGCTAGTATATTGATAAATGGTCAATGATGTATTTGACAGATCAGCTAGCATATCGATAATTGTTCAATGGCGTACTTGATAGATCAGCTAGTATATTGATAATTGTTCAATGGCGTACTTGACAGATCAGCTAGAATATCGATAATTGTTCAATAATGTACTTGACAGATCAGCTAGCATATCGATAAATGGTCAATGGCGTACTTGACAGATGAGCTAGTATATCGATAAATGGTCAATGGTGTATTTTACAGATCAGCTAGCATATCGAAATTGTTCAATGGCGTACTTGATTATCCAGCTAGCATATCAATAAATGGTCAATGGCGTATTTGACAGATCAGCTAGCATATCGATAATTGTTCAATGGCGTACTTGATAGTCAATCAATGCGGTACCTGTATATCAGTTTGTATATCGTTGGACTGTCAATGGTGAACTTGCACATTTTCTAATATATCAATACATTGGCAATTGTGAACTTGCATATTATCGAATATATTGATACAATGGCAATTGTTAACTTATGTATTAGCCAATGTATCGATACATTGGCAATTGTGAATTTGCATATAAGTCAACGTATCGATATATTGGCAATTGAGAACTTGCAATTAGCCAATGTATCGATACATTGGCAATTGTGAAGCTAATATATCGGTATATTGTCAATGGTGTACTTTAATTTATATCAGCTTGTATATTGATATATGTTATTGCAGTTTATTACATTCTTAATATCTATATGAATTCTAAATACACAATTTGTGTTTCTAGAGCTTCATAATGGATCCGAGAAAAATCGACTGGGAAGCCTACATACGAATTTGTAGCACGCTGGTTGCGAATGAAAACGAAGACAGAATAAAGAAACATTAAAATTGATGAAACAGGGACGAATAGCCTGTAACACGTGATCACTGTGATACTGACAATTGCCAGGTCAATGGAAATAACCAAACCAATAAATACTGTGCCAATCAACAAAATATTTGTTAAATGATGGGTATTACGTGTCGATTAACAAATAGATATTGATCAATAGCTATTGATCGAAAACTGAATTTGCATAACATTTCATTGTTTTAAATTAAGTAAGTGTAAATTCAAAATAAAAAATATGGCAATGGTGTCGTGATGCGATGCAGTCCATAGACTGCTTACTTCTTATTGTCAAGGTTTTGTGTTTGAGACTAGCTCGTTCCAAATATTTAATGTGAGAACGTTTGCCAGTTAATTGCGGGTTGAAGGCGGGTCTACTCAGGTCCATCAGGTTTTCCACCACCAATAAAACTGGATATGTCATATACGTGTATAACCTGACATGTGTTAACCTGAAAATGTTAAACAACATTCCAAAAATACACGTAATTATAAAAGTATATATTATATTGTGTGTATAAATGTAATAGATAATTGATAATAGATAAATGGGAATTGTTTTTGTTATTACAGCAAGTATATAAAGATGCTAGATAATATGTTAATAGGACTTGTTAGCTCAGTTATTATACACTGGGTGCATAAAAGTACTGGCTAGTCATCTATTAAAGACTGGGTACATACATATGCTATATTATTCTATACCTGTACTTGTATTGCCAATCAGCTACCGCAGGTGTAACAACGCGACCGTACAATATGTGGCAGTTTATTGGATCCAATAAATTTTATTTTGTTAAGTTCAAAATTCAAGATGGCAACTCAATAAGGAAATAAATTTAGTAGCAAATTTCGACGATGAAAACAAACAACCGACAAAATGTTCCTCATGACGATGACATTGAGAAAATCCGAATATCTTTACTGCAATTTCATACGTCTGCCGCATTGAACTCACGTTGTTTTTTTAAAGGATTGTTCTTTAATCTAATGAAAAATTCAGATTGAGGTATAGAATAAAAAGATCATTTTACATTGTTTTGTAGTTTATGAGAATAAATTGTTCTCGTGCGTATTATGGTGAAAACCATATTGGACCCGGCGCCTACGGCGTCTCTTCCAATATGGTATTCATTACAATACATACTCGTACAATATATTCCTATATTGTACACAACACTGTAAAATAACCTTATACAGTTGATAAATGGACCGTATACTAAGTAGTTATAGACTGAGTGTATAAAGGTGACGTACAGTCGATTATTGATAAATTGGACACGTGTTTTTGAAGTTATTCTTAATTATTTGTTACTGGTAACATATGTTCTAATTTGGGTAATTAATTCAGAACCTACTAAAATAAATAAATATACAATATTATCAACAGCATGTATTTTTTATCATAATATAGAGTTCTCGGTCTACTGTTTGACAAAAAGAAAAAGCTCAATATCTCGTACAGATTGTATTCTCCTATTTTGGAATATCAATAAAAAGAACCCACGTATGAATTTGATACAGCATTGTGTCGTTCAAGCAATGGAAAAACGTCTCATTTTCCGATTTGAGTATTGGTATTAGAAGATAATGACTTACTTGACATAAAAAGTTGAAACTAAGATTGTCACCTATGGACAGACAATGGGTAAATATCACTTTTAAACATAATGATGAAACAAAATAAAACAAAGATACTTACTCTTCATCAGCAACCCGAAACTGATGAAATATTATATAATATGAAATGTAATATAGCATCTATATATACAGTGACAATGACAAATATTCTTCAAATTACTCGATTACTCGAATGCGGCCTGCAAATTATGATAATTAAGCTATTAATATAAATAAATGATTAAATTCAATGGTTTTGCAATCTATTTTTCTTTCAGTAAAGATAAGCATGATATTCAATATTATACAACATCATATAATATATATATATATATATATATATATATATAAAGTGTTTACATGTACCTATATTAAAAAAAATGGTATAATACAGAACTTGAAATTTGTTTTCAGTGTTCATTCATCCCATTCGGTTTTTGTTAAGGCAATTGCGTAAGGCTGTACGAGGGAGAAATATTTTTCTTTGAATTTTATTATTATTCTGAACGAAACTCACGTGGAATTTTATGTTATGACATAGGTAAGAATTGACTTCATTCAGAGCGCATTGTCTGTCGACGATCAACGTTCACCTTATTACATTGATCAAAAATGAAACACTTAAAAATCACGACTTTTGCTTGTGATTTCGGACGACGTCAAAATAACGTCATTAAATAATAACTTAAAATACGACTTTGTCCGAACTAGCAGATAAACGTCATGTTTTTTTAAGTGTTTCATTTTTTATTTGAATTCGAATTCATGAAAAAATTAGCGGGAACACTCCTTCTTTTTAAAGTCATATTATAGTGCAATTGCAATTGATAAAGTTGAACATAAGTAAATTTCAAGAACTTGTACCAGAGCAATTTTGCGCAATCAGGCGTAAATGACCATAATTTGTTGTTATAAACCTGCTATTTAATCAACCCGGCATAACGATTAGATGAAAAGCTTATACAAATTGCGTTTTATCTGTATAAATGTTATTAAAACAATTGTCAATTAAATATTAACCGTTTCTTCAGAGAAAACCGGTGAAAATCTTCCGAAAAAAACACGTACCACAAAGGGGCGCTGTAACAAGATTTATTAAAAAAACAAAGCTGAAACGAAAGATGATACTTCATAGTATAAGTGAACACATTTTTGATTATATTTACACCAGGTGTCCAACACTCCGATAGGAACGCCGCGAACAGCCTTAGATTGAAGTTGTTGAAATGGGACGAGAATTACGGTAGTCGGCAACAATAATTTAGAATATATTGCGTAAATTATTTAACATTTCAACGTCTTGCAATCACTCATTCTGGAATGTTTGAACGCGTACGAGTCCCTTTGCAGGCATATTCTTACTGACAATCAATTGTTCTGAACAAATGAAATATTTTACAAGCATTTAAACGGTAAACTATTGCACTGTTTGATGGATTTGTCTGTAGTTTTTGCGTAAATTACTAAAGTTTACCTTCTAAGGGTCTTTGATCCAACTGTACTTTCACTGTCACTTTATTTCCATATGAATACATATTGAAGTGTTCTAGCGACAATAACACGGCATTTAATTTTCTTCAATCATTGCATATCTCGTTTCAGCATCGGCCATTGAACTTGACGCATATGCAATTGGCTTATAGTTTTGTAAACATGTTCTTCCTACTCCATCTTGCTACTGTACGCCTGATTGTGATGGATTTGATTTGGTTGTAATACGTTAATATTGGATTACTTGTCAGTATTTGTTTAATTTGCTTGAATTTTTGTTTGTTTCAATTATCTCTCCATTCAGTTGCAACATCATTTCTTAACAATTGTTGTATTGGTTCCGTGATTTGTTACATATCTGGAATATACTTTGCTTAGAATTTGACTGTTCCAAGCAATTTTTGAACACTTTATTATGTGTTGGTGCAGGTATTTCTAATAAAGCTTTGACATGATTATCACTGGGTTAATTCCTTTCATCACTCAAATGCTGCCTTAAGTAGATGACGTATTTGGCATCGATCACACATTCACATTTATTTAGTGTCAAACATACGCCATCAAATCTCTGTAATGCTCGATTCAGTCTTTCGTCGTGCTCTTTTTGTGTTGAGCCCCATATCAAAATATCGTCGATATCAGTTTCTGTCCCTTCGGAATCATCTAAATGTTGCCTTAACTTTTTATGTAATATTTTAGTCCAAACGATACACGTTTATAATATATCTTCCAAATGACGTTATGAATGGCGTTAGTAACTGGCTGTCTTCGTGTAACCTCCGTTGATAATGCCCTTGATTAGCAGTTTTGAAATATACTTGGCATATGAAATTCGACTAACATTTTCTTTTTGTGACCTTATTTAGCTCCCTTGGATCAGACATTTTCTTAAACTTCTTAAACAGTATCAATCGGAAATCTTATTATTTTGTTATTGACTTGTAACTTTAAAAAAACATTTATTTTCTGTATATTCAATTTTACGTGACATGTCAGTAGATCTAAGTTAAACGTAAACATATCCTTCGTTTTCGTTTTCGTTGCATCGACTTTCAACATATTGCAAAATGATATATTTTTGTCATTTATTGCATATGTTTAAATGACATACAGCCCTTATACATACAATACTGACTACAATGTCTCATTATAACTGTAGAGAAAAAGAGGGTTATATCAACATATAAGACAACATCAGTTCATATCATTACTATTTGCATTTCTGTGTTGAATGGAAATTATTTGAAAACGAAATTTCTCGATATATTACGTGAATATGCGAACGTTCATACCATCTTAATCAGTGTGTTTTTTCATTCTCTATATTACGTCCTTGGAAACACATACAGAACCAAGAAAATAGTATAACATATAACAGGCCATCCAAATAGCAAGATGACGCTTATTTTAACTTTTGATGTTTTTTTTAGTAGAATTGTTTCAATACCATAACTTCATTCTATAATATGTATAGTATCGTGTGATGGTGGATGCCACTCAAGAAATTGCGTTTTAAGGTCAAATTTGAGGTCAATGGTCAATGAGGTGCAAAAATTATCAAAACGGTAGTGTATATAAATTATTGTTCCTAAACTTACAATTATGTTGCTAAATATATATTTTTTTCTTTAATGACATGTTGTAAACAGTCTAATGAAACATTTTAAAAGACATTTAATAAAGAATATATTTAAAGGATAATGAAGCATGTGCATTTGAAAGTAAAAATTGCGGAAAATTTCACCATGTTCAGGGCATATATTTTTTAAGTAAGCTTTATTATGGTTAGATGAAAATGTTAAACTGGCAAATGATCACAATAAAATATCGGTTTATTATGTTTGAGTCACTAAAAAATTAGAACTATGTTTCTGTGACTGACTAAATTCATTTTATCAAGGAAACTGCATGGAAAGTAAAATTGGTGAAATTTACTATTTTTCATGCTGAAAAAGGGGGTACCCAACTTCAGGGGGCAAAAAGTTGTAAAAAAGGGGACATATTAATTTTAGTCTAGGACAGTACTTTAATATGATATAGGACTTTTTGGTCCGTGGATGATAGAAATAGTTAAAATTAGGTCAAAAGTTATAATGTAAGTCTATGGAAAACGTAATGGTGGTGTATGACCAAATGAATGGTATTTGTCACCGAGCATAATAAAGATAATTGGCGAGGTGATCCGAATTGTTATCGTTACTATGCCGTTAATTAGGCGCCAATTTCCACGTGGTGGTGAAATATACCATCAGGATAATGCGCCTGTAAATCACGCACGGAGGTAGACAGCGTACCTTCAGAAAAACACGGTCAAGTGATGGATTCACCCGAGTTATCCATGCCCGTATGCGTCTGCCAAGAAACATCAGATAGTTACGTTATGCCCGTTTTCATGAATGGAACAAAAGTCCGATAGGTCGTTAAGCTACCAAAATGTCGTATATGAGGCATAGATGTCTGGTATAAATTTCAAGCGTGCGGCATTTACACTGAAAGACTTAAGAAATGCAACACTCGAATAAGCAGCAATAGAATATTGTGCTTTTTGTCGATTCATTTGAAATTTATCTTATTTCATGAAAGAACATCTTTCTACCTTTCCTGGAAATTTTCATCAATATCTATTGTGATTATCACTTCTTAGTTTTAATTTGAAACATACAACCCCCGTTAACTAATGTAATGTTTTAAAAAATTGGTATGGAACTCAATGTTTTATTGCTGTTTATCTGAGTGTAACGTTTCTAAAGTAGTTCGATGTATTTGTGAATTTGTCATGAAGCACTGATATTATTCAGGACATTGTTATGTGCCCATTTATTGCGATAGATCAATGGAATGTGCACATATTATGCGTTTTATAGTGTTATTATTATGCATGAAATTTTAATAAATTTGAATGGTGTTAACACTGTAACAATATATTTGTAAAACATTTTCGTTTCTAAATCGGCTGGGAGTATTTTCTTTGTTTCTTACGCAGATCTTATAAGGTTTCACTTCACCTTTGAATTTTGTTCTTCGTTCTTTGTAAAATAAGATCTAGGATTTCCATGGTAAAAATTCCACTTAAAACTTTTTTGTAAGTGTTTTTTTTTCATAGCAGGAATGTAAACCAACATAAAAATGCACAATAACTGGTAGGTTGACAACATTTTTTTTTTTTTACAAGAGGGTGCAATGACACCCTGAGAGTTTTGAAAAAAGAAGTCCTCAAATGCTCATAAATACATGCATATGTTGAAATCCTATAAAAGTCACTTTTTTAACACCAGTGATGTCTTATGTTGATGTTGTTTCAGTATTTAATTAGTTAATATATTGACAACGATATTCAACCCACCAAACAACGAATTTGTATCAGCTCATTGTACAATGCCTTCGGATATAGCATGTCGAACATGGGATAATATTCCTCATATGTGCATTATTAAGTAGATTATAAATATTATCAATTGGCCATTTACGCCTAACATATTTATGTACATTGACGATACCATTGACAGTTATCAATCGTTATGATTTTCTTTAGGCGGATTCTTTTCAATCTATTCACAGAACCTCTTTTTTAAAGCTTGGAGTTCAATAGAAGATATATTTTTGCTATTGTCGACTTGAATTAACATATTATCGATTATAGTTTAAAACGCATTCACTATTCTGACATTTAATGAAGCTCGCGGTGTTCCTACCCGTTTTTTTACATCTGGTGTAAAGTAACAATACTCTCTACACTTATACTATGAAGTCTCAGCTTTCGCTTTAGCTTTATTTTTTTTAAGATAGTACCGCAGTTTGTCGTTAACAGTGCCTCCTTGCAGTATGTATTTTTCTTACGACTTTTGCCGATTTCCCTTGGTTAGTTACATTTTTTTAAATTATTTAGTTGCTTTGCCAAATATCATAATTTTAATTGCAAGTAAGTCAATCATCTTCATTGCCATCGATAATTCATTACGTTTTTCGTTTTTTAAGAAATTGATCACATTTATTATCAGACAACATGTTTACATTTTAAAGCAATATTCAGATCTTAAACACGCATGAATTTTTTTTTGCGCACGCATGCTTTTTGTAGGGAATTGTTTTGGCACATTTTAAAACTTTAAATACATAATCATCATTTAATAAGTGTTGTCTAATCGAATGTTGTTATGGTTATATTTTCCTCCGGGGAAACGATTGCACTTAGACTCAATACACGATTTGACTTCATTTCAATCTATGTTTTATTTTATGTTTTTAGCATTTATACCGTTAAATCCGTGAGAATTAATGCACCCCGTTGTTAAAAATGTCTCTAACGGCCGACTGATGCATTAAACTATAATTAAACTTGTCAGGAACAGAAAGTTAACTTAATGAACAAAACAACCACACATAAAGTACCGTCATTGAAGAATCTGACACAAGTGGCTTTAACGTTAGTACGAGTTAACATTGATACATTAGCCAATATGAGACTTATATTTCGAATAAAGTATTTCACTTATTTTTATATATAGGTCCATTTTATAAACGGTGTAGATAATCTGTCAAAAAACCGGCTTGCGCTTCAATATACACTGACGAGATCAAGAAACGCCACGTCGAAAAATGGCGTTATTTTCGTTACATTGCCCAAGTTTTGGCCATGCTTGAATGTGGGCGAACACAAGAACAACCCGCTAGACGTTTTAACGTCTCTCGTTCGACAATATTGTTTCTCGTCCACCGTGTCGGAAATACGGGAACGTTTGTCGATAAGCCACGTTCAGATAGACCGCATGTAACGTCAGTACTGCAGGATAATTACACACATCAACGCTATCTGCGTGACAGATTTCTGACGGCTGAATCCACGTCACGTTTAGTGGTAGGTGACCGTAAGCCGACATACAGTCAGAACGGAGAATTAGCTGCCACAGGCCCTACCACGGTCTTGTCCTTAGCCGACGCAACCGTCACTAACGTCTTATTTGGGCCTGCAACCATTGCAATCAGCGTTAACAGAACAGAGTGTTTAGTGACGAGTCACGTTTCAACTTGTCGAACGCCGAAGGACGTATCCGTGTCTAAAGAAATAAAGAGTAATTAAAGGATAGTGCTTTGTATTGTATTGTATAGACGACGTCATGAACTGAACGCTACGCTAACAGTTGCGTTCTGCAGCACTACCGTTACGTTTGGGGCGGAGTTATGGTCTGGGCATCCATCAACAATAGGTTTAAGTCCCAACTCGTCGTGTTCCAAGGTAATCTCAGAGCCAGGCGTTACATTAACCAGTTATTACGTCCTGTGGTTGTCCCTATGTTATCCCAACGTCAAGGCCTGGTCTTCCAGCATGACAACGCGCCACCTCACGTTGCGCGTGTCACCAGGAACTTTTTACAGACCCGCAACATTGACGTCTTTCCTTGGCCGGCGTTTTCACCTGACTGCAATCCAATTGAACACGCCTGTGATTACATTGGACGGCGGTTACGTCAACGTCAACTGCAGCCTGCCAACGTCCAGGAACTGACAGCAGCTCTTAACCAGGATTGGTCCATAATCCCACGGTATCTGCTACGTAACTGGTGCTGTTCCATGGGGCGACGTCTTGCTGCTGTGATTGCCAGTAGAGGTGGCCACACGCGCTACAGATTGTGTCAATGAAATATTTTTGAGCAAATTATTGAAAATCAAAATTTGAAGCATAATGCGACCATGAAATGCTGTTTACTGAACCATCAATTCTCTTAAATGATTAAATTTGAGAATGGAATTGTTATTTTCTAATTTTGAATCACGGTGAACAACTTTTTGCACAGTGAGTTAGAATAATGCATTTCTTTTTCTCGTCAGTGTACAAATTACACGATTTTGCGCATTTTTGTCAGTCTATTGTTCAATATTCTTTTGTAAACAGTTTACCTACCGTTTATAAAAATTAATACCCTCATAGCTTTCTACATTATTTGCAGTAATATAAATGTAATTGAATCAAAGTATATATAAATTATCAGTACTTTTACCATTCTTCAGTTCTTTTCGCCGCAGTTTTAAGTTCGCCAACAACTACTACTTGATATGCGCTTGTTTTAAAGACAAACTATCGTCATCGTTAAAAATGGATCTTCTGAATTCTTTACCGCTTAAAAAAAATTATTCAGAGTAACTGTTCCTGATTTCAATCCAGGTTTTCCCTTTAACATTTTCAAATTTTGTTTTAATTTTTAAAATTGTTAAATTAAATGTCGAGATTAGTGGTTGCCTGTTTCTGTAACAAAATTTTGCTCTTGCTATAAAATTAAAATAACGGATTACGAAATAATCACCATTTCTAGTTTTAAGAAACTAAAAAGTAATTGCATCGAATATTTTGACTACACGCATTTATTTTAGTTTATTAAGTTTCAAGTTATATAAGCAAATCAGCAACATATGCTTCTTGTCATTTACAAAATATAACTACATTTGATATGGCAAAGAAAGCAATACATACAAAATTACAAATTAAGCATATGTTACCATTATTTTTATAAAGTAAATTATTCAAAATAGCTTGACGAATATCGAAGGCTTCTTTAATAAATTTAAAGACTTTACACAGCAAATGTTTATTCTTGGAAGCCATTATAGATTTAAATTTGTTTAATGAGGGCCACGTTTGGCGGTGTAAGTATTCGTTTCGAATATCTGTTTACTTCGTACAACATAATAAGAAATCATATGCCGTTTTGATTACATTTTGAGTACATAATTTTACAAAATCTGTTTGAACGGTCAATTCCATTATATCTACTAGTTTTTACTTCAAAAATATGTGACCTTCATCTCAAATTAAAAATTAACTTTTTTAAATTATTATTATTAATTTTATCTAAATATTCTTCGTAACAGAAATCCTTTATGAAATTCACAAGTTGAGGACAATTTTCTAAAACAGTGTTTCATTCTTGCATAAACTGATCCCGTAAACGCCTTTTGAATAAAGGTAAATAATTCGTATTACTGTTGTAATCGTTTATCACATTTGAAAACCCAGGTTGTCGATAATGGTACTTATATGATTAGCCAAACAATTGTCATTTACATTGTTAGGAATATCAATATACATTTTATATTAAGGTTAACAGCATTTTTTTTTGTTTTCAACCAGAATGTTAATGACCTCTCAGATAATGGAAACCTTCTTAAATCACCGTAAACAGCAAAATTAAAGGTTTGGTAAACTACAGCTAGTAGAAAATTCATTTGCTGTCTGCTTACTTCTTTGTGGTTATAGATACCCCAGATCTCCGATCCATATTCATGAAATATACAATTTGATTTTAAACCTCTATCATCGAGCCAGTACTGTTTTTTATTTGATATCCATATTAATGTTAACGTATTTTAAAGTGAGATTTACAAAATTTCAACAGCATATTGAACCTATTATTTGTTCAACTACACATATCAGAATTCGGTAATCACGGATTTTAATTTGTTTTTTAAATTTAAACTGTTTTTTAATTGAAGGTTCACTTAAATTGATAGATATATTCACCATTTCATACGCATTTAAGTGCTAGTGTCTGATTACTTTCATAATCTTGTAGGCATATATTCATATGGTTAACCTTAAAATCATGAACTTTGCTGAAGCGATATTTTGACATAATTAAAAAAACACTAACACTCTTTTCTGTTGTGCATTTAAATTGACCTAACTGAGTTTCAGTACCACAACTGCCTCGAAATGAATTGTTTGTATATAAAAAAGTTGAAAGACAAATGCCGGTTTATATCTTATGAAACACAAGACAAGGGGACGTCGATATCCATTTTACCCAATAAATGAATAACCTCCTTCTCGATATAGTCAGGCTCATTTTTTGGCTATCCTTGTATTGAAATCACCCATACCAGCAAGTATTATAAATCTGCACTATTGAATCATTTCTTCTATCTAAAATACACATTTCTATTATAATTTGATTACAAGTATCATAAGGTAGTAGTACATAGCAAAGGCCAATGTGCTATAAATGTAGGCAATTATTATGTATTCAACAAACAACTTGTTATTTCAAGTAATATCGTCTTCATGCTTAGAAACAAAAGTATCTCGTTCACATTATGTTCTTATGAAAATAGCTATGCAACCAGATTCACGTTTCTAAAGTGTGTTTAAGTTTTTAAGTTATATTTAATAAAAGCGTTCAAAACCATCGAAACGAGAATCTAATCATTTATTACCCAAAATACCTGCAAAACAGACACCATCAAATATGAGAAAAAAATGTGTTGTACTTCTGTAAACTGAATTCAATACATAACAGTTTTTTTTTGCTATCAAACCTTTGCGATACTTGTCATAGCACTTTTCCCTTGAATCCTAATTTGTCATCATCATCTTTAATATCTGTGGGTTTATATGTGTATTCTTCTCCTAAGGTTGATCCACACCTGCACATGAAGAACAACGCTCACAAATTCAGAACTGATGCACTATGTTTAGACCTATTGTATTTTTTGTTTGCACTAGCGACACTTGCGTGCGCACTCATGCGATGTATTGTTAACTTTGTGGGTGTTTATTATAAAAAGAAGACGTTGATGTTACGTGTAAGCTTCAGTCGCGATATCGTTTACAGATCTATTACAGGTCTCTGTGGGTTTTTAAATGTTTTACAGTCGACGTTCATGTTTCTTGCAAGAACGATAATTGTTTGCGCTCTCGTGTGATGCATATGGGATATCGTTTACAGTTTAATAATGTCTATGTGTAAATATTGAGTTCGTGTCGTTATGTGAATAAATTTTATGAAAATAAATGTGTTTTATAAAAATCATTTATTGACAACTGTGGATTTGAGAAGTGTTTAAACTATAATGGCTATACAAAATTGTTTAAGACATGTTTTGAGAAAGCTTCGCAATGTTAACTCTCCAATTGTATCATACATGACGGCGGTATCTCATCGCCCAGTCACCTATCAGGTAAAGGAACTGCCAGTCAACATTCCGGAGTTTTATAAAAACAAATGCATATTGATTACAGGCGCCACAGGGTTTGTTGGTCAGGCATTAGTAGAAAAAATATTAAGAAGTTGTTCTGGTGTGCAGAGGATATATGTTATAGTCAGAAGAAAGAAGAAAGAAACACCAGCTTGTAGATTCAAACAATTTTTGAAGCTAGAGGTATGCACTTTTGAAAATGACATTTACACCTATTGACTTCCGTAAACTATATCAATAATACCGTCTCCAGATTCTTTTACTATTTAGTTTAGATATAGTTTATAAGTTACAAATGTCTAAGCCCACTATTGAATTTGGTTAAACAGTTAAAATCACACGTCGTTTGCCTGCGATTTCTGATGACGTCGAATTTTGCACTATTTGCATCATATGATGTTCGTTTGACGTCGTCCAAAATCACAAGTAAGCGTCGTGTGTTTTTTAGTCTTTTATTTTAATTTAAATTCAAACTGATGAAAAACAGCCTTAAAACTACCATTTATATTAGCTCGCCGTGACAAAGTCCAAGGAAAGCTATTGTCATGTACCCGGCGTCGTCGTCGGCGTCGTCTGTAGACACCCAGGTTAAAGTTTTGCGTTTAAGTTTAAGATATCTATGCAACCACTCATTGGATATGAATAACATTCGCATTTGTGTTCACCATAATCAATGGAACACATAGAGATAAGAACCATAACTCTGAATTGCATTTTAGCACAGTTATGGCCCTTTTTCGACTTAATTGTTCAGGTTAAAGTTTTTTATCAGGTAATATATCTATGCAACCACTCATCGGATATAAATGTAACTTCGCATGTGTGTTCACCATCTTTTAATTCGTTAAAACAGTTTTAGACCACCAGAGACCTGCCTCGGTCAGGACGTCCACGCGTAATGTCTAATCGCCAGGATACGTACATCTGGGTCGTTCATCTCCGATACTTTGACGGCTAGAAGTATTCCTGGCCTTAGAAGCATAAGTCCCCGAACGGTACTTAATCGATTGCTTGAACGAGGCATACGTCCACGACGTCCAGCCATATGTTCTGTTTTCCAGCAACGTCATCGTGTAGCACGCTTTGCCTGGTGTGGACACAGACACTTCACACAACAGAACTGGGCACGTGTTCTTTTCACGGATGAGTCCAGGTTTCATATCGACAGCAGCGACGGTCGTTCTAGAGTGTACCCTCGTGTTGGTGAGCGTTTCCATGACAGTTGTGTGATTCAACGACGTCCATTCGGCGGAGGCAGTGTTATGGTATGGGGTAGCATCTCATCCCGTGGCAGAACAGCTCTTGTGGTTGTGGACGACACACTTACAGGCATCAGATACCGTGACGAAATCATACGACCTCAGGTTCTTCCATTTGTTCAGCAACGTAACGCCACGCTGCAACAGGATAACGCTCACCAGCACGTCGCGCGGGTCGTCACCATCTTCTTGATCCAGAACAATGTGAATGTGCTGCCCTGGCCTGCAATGTCACCGGATATGTCGCCTTTAGAACACGTGTGGGATGAGATGCAGCGTCGCTTACGTCGCATCCAAAATCAGCCGTTGACGTTACCTGACCTGTCGCGTGCGCTTATAAAAATCTGGAATGGTATTCCCCAGGCATTTTTCAGCACACTTGTCGCATCATTGAGGCGTCGTTGCCAAGCATGCATCGATCCCAATGATGGATTTACACTGTATTGATGAGATGAACTTTGTTTAGAGAACGTCTCTGAAAACTGATCTCTATCCAAGACGCTGCTGATGCAACAACCATATCAGTTGAGCTGGTGTTAAATAAAGGTCAGATAAAACCCTGTTGAAATTGCGATTTCTTATATATCTCATAGGTTATAGCATATTATACCAATGCACTGTTTCTTTTTTTCCTCTAGTATATATAAGTGAAAAACGTCTTATTTCTGTATTTGATATGCGTGTTAGTGTTATTTAAAACTGAATATAATAATGTCAAAACATGTGAGGTGTGTAAAACAGGAAGAAGCGTTTTATGTTACAACAAATAGGCGACCAGGTAAAGAACACAGGTAGGAATGTTTGTTGCATGTTTGATGTATTGGTTTACACTCAACCGGTGTGTACTAGCGACAAGTCAGAAATTATAAACCCAATACGCTATTTTGAAACTACTATACAAACCTAAACTCCCAACGCATCACGTAGTTTTGAAATATTTTTTGTTACAACTGAAAATTCTTTATTTTTTTATGTTTATATTACGGCCACTATAATTGAAATCTAATGGCGAAAACATGAAAAAAAATATCTTCATGGATGACTAAACACGGGCTGTTTCAACGGAAAACCAGTTCCATGCTGCACGTGGAAATAAAGAAAGTTAAGCGTTTAAAAGTGTGTTTGTTGATATATCCTTTTCCAGTCCCATTAGAATTAAATTCAAAATCAGATATAAATTGCCATTATCATGCCAATATTAAGTATTGAAGACGGCGGCCGTGTTATTGGTATGCTTTAACGCGGTGTATCTGATACGTTACTGACTGTCTGTAATAACATGTGAACATTGTTGCTATACCCATGTTGCATACAATTGACATTTTGTCGTGATGATGTTTCTTATTTTGTCGTATTCGAAATTTTAAATGTGCATTAAAGTCGTCTTATTGTAATGAATGCTTTGTTTAATTCAGATCACATTTTTTTTCCAAGTGATGCGTTGGAAGTTGGGGATAGTATAGTTTTAGAAAGAACCTACCGTATTAAAGAAGAAGCACATTCATCTGTTACATAAATTATACAATTCAATATATTTAATATCAATGTGTTACCTGTACTGGACCAATTATAAAGTATTATTATAAAAGGACGTAGTTTCACAATAACGTATTCGGTTTATAGCGCAACGTTTGTTTGAAAACAAACACTGGTTGTCTTTTGTGAACGTTCAAGAATTCTTCCAGGAAGTCGATCTTCTTTCTCTGAAGCGGTCGATCACATACATAATATCTATGACAGGACTCTGGGAATCACCTGGGAAAAGAGCATATTTTTTTTGCGTTCTAATTGGCGTAATTTGAGTCCAAGATGTTCATGTTAACGCGTTAGAAATTCCTGGACAAATAAAATCATCACATAAACGTTTGCGAACCTCGTAGATACGTTGTTTTGGTTTTGAGTTTATTAATTTAATAATAACACTACGTTTAATGTTGTGTTAAGGTCGGTGTTTTCTATGACACTCACTTGTCTATATCCCACTCGGTTAGGGGAATGTTGTATATAATGGTTTGCTCCAGTTTTTACCGTATTCTTTGAGCTAATTTAACTCGAGCTTGGTCTTATCTAGCTCGGTCTTCAAACACAGATTGGCAACCTCCTTAAAACGTAGAGCAAGTATGGAGCTACTCATTCCATACGTCAATAACTTTCTGAGTACATTATATTAGTTTTTATTTGGTTAAATGCATTTGTGGATTAACAGTGCACTTTATGCCACCCTTTCAGTGCCATTCAACACAAACTAAATATGCTTCACTGCTGGACAATGCGGCATTAATTTAAACGATATAACAATTTATTTAGAAATCTGGCAACTGCGCAATAATGCAAAAGTTCAGATCATCTCAGCCATTTCGCTACTTTGCAACCATGGCGCTTATCTGGTTTATAAGAATATTGTTTCAAAGACAAGCTAAGATCCATTTGAAATAGTTAATAGCATGACGCTTTGTCAACACTAACCATCCCGCGTACACAATGTGAAATACATATTTACCTTAGTTTGAACCAAATCCGGGGAACATAACCTGACTGGCCTTTTCCTAACCCTCTTTGGTCTGAATGGGACAAAACGTTCTGCGTTAGGGTTTAGGTTGGAAATTCGCCGAGCAGGTATAATATACTTGCCGATGTTTCAGGGCTGCTGAATTGGCGATAGTTGCTTTGGTCTCGCCAAAGTTTCACTTCCAGTTATACCGACCACCTGTCACTGTTTTGAAATGGGTAGAATCAAGAGTTCGACTAGTGTTTCTATTAGTACCGAGCACAACTGACCGTTAAGGTTCACATGGCGGACCCATAAACGGTATTGAGAGGTTCCGATGGAGAGTCCTGTGAGTACTCCTGCCGTGTTTTTCTTTAACACGATAAACCGGTACGTCTAAGTTTGTCTGTTAAACAACTACAAAAACATCACTGTCCCACTTATCAGCCAATTTATGTTTACTTTTCAATCCCAACAAACGTATTAATATGCGGTTACCAACTTTAGCCTCCCTTACCCTGAGGTCATATCGCCGCTGTTGTCAACTGGCTTACTTGTGTTATTTACGACTGGCAACCTTATACGTAAAATCAAGACGTTTTTTTAATCAAGGCACAAAGTTTGATCGGTCTTTCCTCGTAGTTGATGATTTGGTTCGATCCCTTTAACGCACTAATTGTCAGGCGTGGTGTTTCCAGAACATTAAAAATTTCGGTGAAGATCACGGTACTGTCATGCCCTGTAGATATGTACGCATGTACTAATGCGGGGATATGGGCGTTCCAGTTGGATTCTGATCGTCCTCTAAAAGCCAAGCATTTTTTATAAAGTTTGGTTAAAACGTTTTGGTATACCGTTGTTTTGAGGGTGATATATTTGCGATCTTGCAGAGCTCTTTAAAAACCGATCCATCAAGTGTTTGTCTCTAGTCGTTGTAGAGAAGACTAGGATATCCATCATGATAAATACACTGGTCAAAAAGAATATTTACGGCTGTATGTGAACGATATGTCGATTCAACTGATACAAGCCACGTTTCATGTATCACGGGTGTCTTTCTTCGGATACATCTGGGGCAGTCGCTGTTCAATTAAGTGACCCATCAAGGTCAGCAATCGTGACTTCAATAAAGAAGTAGTTCTATCCCTACCCTGGTGACCTGCTCCGTCGTGAAGACCAACAAAAGCAATGTCATAGTCAACATCTGGAATTACCAAATGAATAACAGCTTGTCCAATGACATTGGAATTTCTGTGCAACCTACCTTCTTTCTTTGATAAAATGTCACACAAGTTCTGGCTCTAGAGCGCATTGCCATTTGGTCAATATGTATCAAGCGCTGATTGCTCAGCCTTCCCAGTAACAGCACTGTTGGGAAACGCTTGCTAACTCGTCATTAACACCGTCATTTACAACTTGCTGTGAAACAGAAACGCATTCAGTGGCAAGAGACTCTTCTATTGTTAACAGTAAAGATTCACATAATGCCTTTATAGCGTCCGAGAGAAAGTACACACTCAGTTTCATTTGGAATTTAGAAAACGCATCTGCATCTATTGACCTGACCGATAACTGATAGAAATTTGTATGCAGATAACGCAGCTTACGACCAGTGTGATATGACAACCAACTTAGAAGAGGTAAATGCATAGGTGAGTGGATTGTTATCTGTCCGAAACTTAAATTTATTACAATAGAAGTAATCATGGGACTTTACCACAGCCCACTTAAGAGCTAAATCTCTAGTTTGTGGGTCGGATAGTTCCGTTCAATCAGAACACTCTACTTGCATAACCCAGTACTTTTCCCGCTCCACTGTTCTCTTGGTAATGTACAGCCCAAATACCTACACCACTGGCATCGACATTCATGGTTTACTGTAATCGGCGTATGCACAGGCGAAGAAGTCAGTTTCACGACTAATGCGTCAAATGCTTCCTGCTGTTTTTTACCCTAGGTCCAAGAAACAGCTTCTTTCTTGAACTTGCCCTTTTTGTCGGTTGGGTGGTCAGTTAACAGGTAAATCAACGGTTTTGCAAGCTGTGCAAACTCAACAACAAAACGCCTATAGTAAACTTGGAAGCTTAAGAAACTACGCAACTCTTTGACTGAAAAGGGTACAGACTATCAGTTGACGCGCTAATCTTCTATTGGCGGCCGGTGTTCAGGCCTTCTACGCCTACAATATGACCTAAGTAGTTGATCTGTGTCTGGAAAAATTTACACTTAGATCATTTAAATTTCAGTTGGCTGGACCGCTGGATATGCTCATCTATTTCATTTTGAAAATATGATAGTATCATTAAGATCAATGAGTCTTTTAGATGGAGTTCGCCAATGCTAAACTCCATTAATCGTTGGGTATTGCCTACGATTGAATAAAATAATAACTATTGGACCAAGAAATAATACCGTTTTAACATTGTCAGATTCCTTTATTGGAAAAATATTTTAAAAAAAGCAGACAAAGAAGCAAGATTCGTGACAGTGCGTATGCATTTTTTACCGTTCTGTTGTTTAGACGGCGAAAATCGATACACAATCTAACTAAATCGAAGTGACTGAAAATGACTATGGGATTCCCTTAAAGCTCCTTCTTTAAACATTTTCTTCATGTGTTCTTTCACATCTTGGTACATTCCCGGAGATATCCTTCTGCGCGGTTCCTTGAACGATGTTGGATCTGTCAACGCAATCTCATGTCCGACGAAGTTGGCTCATCCATTATATTTAATTCCGCATATAAATATGTAACCAGCTATTAAAGAAGTGTTTTAACTCATCCTGGTGTTGTAGTGAAAGCGTATCAGATGGAAACGTGATACTTCTTACTCATCTAGAGATTTGTCTTGTGAGCTTACTCTTAAAAGGATATACTTTCTGGACTACATCAGCCTCTTGCAAATTACACAAGTTAGCTGTTGGCATACTAGTAACAGGGCTAGCTAATAAGTTACACATTCAAACAGGTACTTTTGGAAACTTACTACCTGGTCTAACAGTGACAAATCTACGCAGACATTAAGTCAATAAGAATTGTCATTATTCTCTGTAACACCAACTGTCATACTTCTTACTCCTCTTATTTTCCCAGTAACTGTTCGAGTTTCGGATTGTTTTGAAATAATATTGCTTCTTTTGAGAGTTTTCATTTGAACAATGTTCATGCAAGATAATTCAAAATATATTGCTGTCATGGTAAAGGTACATTTTTACTCTCGTTATTGATATAAAGGAGAGAAAAAGAGTATTTGGTATCAGGTACAATTAGAAATGGAACCGATACCGGCTGCAAAGCAAAATATTGAAAAGCAATATTTATGACAGAATAAAACAACATATGTTACAGAAAAACAATATGCCTCGGATATTTTCAAGCTGAAATAAGTTAAATTGGGTTTATGGATAACAAACAAGACTCCCAAAATGTTGTTATAATTGACAAAGTGTCTAGCAATCCTTTAAACGTATGTCAATTTAAAGACACTTCAGTTTCGTTGGCTTGTCCAATCATCAATATGAGCTTAGGACCATTCTTATATGGCTGGTTACCTACTGGTCCTTCGTAAGAAACCCGTTCAAATTCCTCTATCTGTTAATTTGAGGCTCCTCTTATTTTTCTACATCATCCCTTCTCTGTGTATGGTTCCCTTCATGTTCGGATCCTTGGTCCCCCATCGCCATTTGTTCCAACCTCAGTATCTAGTGCTCAAACTTTATTGTCTATGAGTTTTTATCTGCCAAAAAAGTTCTTCATGCTGTTTTGGCAGCTTACATTCTATCTAACCCATGCACTGAGAAAATTTCTGTAGCATTTAGTCTTTTTTGTGGCCACTACCATCTCTTGATGAACTATTACACCATGCTTAGATAGTTCTAGGTGTTATTCAATCTGTCTAAGCTCTTTGCGAATACGACTGAAATCTCTTACAGTTTCAAATTTGTACCGACACAAGTGTCTCCTCACGACCACATTCTATTTTGGAGCAATAATAGCTGCTCCAAAACAGACAGTTTTTGCAATACGGTGTCTGTGAATATATATAAAGACATGGTATATAAGAAACAAATGTTTTAAGCAAATGTTAAAATTTTGAAAAATCCTGCTATATTTCCGATGGCGTAACATCAATTGATCCGCTTTATCATTATATTACACACACAATCAACTCATTGAATATTGCAATACATACATATAGAAAAGAGATACCAGGTGTTTAAACCACAAAATAGCCTGCAGTAAAAATATCAGGACGTGATTTCGACCTTGCTTGAATGTTTGGTGATATAAATCAACAGTCTAACAGGGTTATAAATGTTATTAGCCCATGACTGCTATGAGAAGTTTATATACTTGATATATGCCATATTTTACAATAACTGAAAATTATACCATGATGAAAATGGTGTAATATTCATGATCATATGATGCACTGTTCTTCAATCAAAATGATTGATCTTTAAACAAAGTTTAGAGAATGTGTTTTGTGCTTTATGGATTGGAAGAGGATGGTAAACTTTACGCTTCAAATAAAAAATGGGGATATCATTTTCTTATATTTATATATAAAATATTACAGTATATCTTCCGAATTAGTATAATTGATAATCGTTACATTTCTTTTCATGAATGATGAAAACAAGAGCTTTACAGAAGTGTATTAACGCTAAGATATGTATTTTTTTTGTTCCATTAATTATTATTAAGATATATCACCCAATAATAAACATTTTGAAAATCGATGTGTTTTTATCTTTCATGAAAAATAATTTACAGATATTTGACAAGATTCGCAGAGAAACGCCAGATGTATTAGATAAGATTGTTCCAATAAACGGTGACCTGGAAAGACAGAATATGGGGCTCTCATCACATGATTATAAACACCTCTCTGAAACAGTTTCAGTTGTTATCCATTCGGCCGCATTGATCAAACTCAACCCTCCATTAAGGTATGCAACTAAGAATTTTGAGTAAACTATGGTTCCTTTAGGAAGTAACGACAGTTGCTTTCTTCATTTAAACTGATAAAAGCATTTGTTGAATTCGGTTTAACGCCATATTCAACACATTTCAGGTTATTTATGGAATATCCAGTTTTACTGATGTAAGAAGATCTCAGACTAAGTCACACTGAGTAGAACCACTTGTGATCTAAACATTCTGATATTTGTAACTCATTGTGTAATATTTTGGTACTGCTGTTACTTTTAACAGGCGTTTCTATTCTAAATGATTTATGTACAAAAATAAGAAAAATAATAAATAAACGAGATTCAGTACATTGACAGTTCTGAAGACATGCCATTCATTTGATGATATTTTTTCTGCAAAGGTTTAAGGGGTTAAGTGCGAGGATGATATATATGACATAGGTTCAATATGTTATCGATAACACGCCTAACTTGTGTTGGATAATGATTATATGATACAGGTTCATTGCTACGTTAACATAGCGTGGTCCAGTGGTAGAGCAACGAACCCATGATCGGAGTGTCGTAGCTTTGAACCTCTATCACGTCTATGTGTGGTGTCATTGAGCAAGACACTTTTCCCCAAATGCTTAGTACTTGTTCTAACATGGAAGACTTCAAGCGTGATTTGCCTAAGTTAAAAAAGAACATGTTTCACAATCGAAGTTTTCTAACAATCCATGATCCTTCTTCATGCTAATAAATGATTATATAAATGTGTGAAAAATAATACGGTTTTTTTTTGCAATTTTTTGTACTCTTTTGAAGTTATAATAACACATGCCATAGAAGTCTTTATAAATCTATAATAATTGTATAAGACGGATATATGACAATGTTTATACGGCTTCGTTGTGAACAATAACAGTTTGATCACAAGTACATGGCATTTTTTACGTCCAAGATATTACACAATCAACACATTTGATGTAAAGATAATATGTATATAATATATCTTTGAGATGTGTTGAGATATTGTCTCATTCCTGATCTTTGATAACCTGTGGTGTGTGAATAATAAACGCCGTTAATTTCATAAATTCAAATGTATGTGAACATAACACGGTTTCATCATAACACCTCCGTATGGTTCTTAATTCCATATTTTCATTAACCATAAAAAAGTTATTGACACAAATGTGATTTGATGTGATACATGTAGATGTTGTGCTGATGTCAACTAACTGATTCAACATTGTTTTAATTACAGAGATGCTATTGCGGGGAATATAATGCCGATGGACAATGTAAGACAATTTGTCGAAGTATGCAAGGGTTTGGATGTGAGTATCCCCAAGGTATTCTTAGATAAGCATTAAATATACTAGACAACTTTGAAGTATACAGACCAAGTTGAACTAATATCTGCAATATCGTAAATCTTATGTGTATTTTGAGTTGTGTTTATTTCATCGTTAAAAACAGTGGTACGCCTAAGATGTTGAGAGTCTATATTGTTGTACAAGTTGTTTCGTTTGGAACTACGCTAACTATCGGCTAAAAGTTATATAAAGAATACACAAACATCATCCTTCTTTATTACATATAAACATATTAAAAACATATTAATGTTCTTATAATAAAAGATTATAGCGTTTTTACAACAAGCTCAGAAAATTACTTATTAGACAATGAATTTCTGTATGTACTTGTAATCTTAAACACATAGCAAGGCAATAGAATATAGATAGCATACTACTTTTATCTTAATACAGTCACTCAAATGCACATAGATTCAAATCATGTTACTAAACTAATTAAATCCACTATTCAGAGATAGGGTTATCATATTCATGTTTACAAATTACAAACGTAGAATGTAATTCTCTATAACTATTTTGGTCAATCTTTGTAGTGTATGATTTTCTTTTCGTCTTTTATTCTTCGAATTATTTTAAGATTTATTAATCTGATAGAAACCATGCACCACCATCAGGTACAAATCACACAGTGTTAACACAAGGTGTATAATCAATTGATTCTGTGACAAAAATGAAGCATTACCCAAATGAGCATCATCAACCACATGGCGTTACCAAAGCGTGTATCATCACCATTAAAAAACACACAATGTTCACAAATCATGTAAAATCCACATAGCCTTACCAAAACGTGTATCATCATCATATAAAATCCACATAGCCTTACCAAAACGTGCATAATCATTATGTAAAATCCACATGGCGTTACCCAAACGTGTATCATCGCTTGTAAAAACCACATGGCGTTACCAAAGCGTGTATCATTATCATGAGAAAAACACACAGTGTTACCAAAACGTGTATCATCATCATGTAAAATCCACATAGCCTTACCAAAACGGGTATCATCATCATGGCGTTACCCAAACTTACATCACCATAATGTAGTATCCACATAGCCTCACTAAAACATGTATTATTGTCATGTAAAATCCACTTAGTTTTATGTAAAATACATATACCGTTACCAAAATGAGTGTCGTCATTATGTAAAATCTGCCAAGCGTGACCAAAGCGTATTTTTCACTTGTAAAATCCACAAAGCGTTACTAAAATGCGTATCATCACATGTAAAATCCATATAACATTACCAATAAACTTTATCATTGCACACTTGCATGTCTTCACAAGAAGTGTAATTGAATGTTATTTTTCACTTGTAACTTGTTTTTATTTTACTAGGTATTTTTACATGTGTCAACTTACTTTTGTAATTTGGGGATAGAGAAAATAGATGAAATAATATATCCAACGTCGCATACTGCAAAACAATTACTTGATTTGAACAGGTAACGTATTTTGTATTAACTTAAGTAATAATTAAATAACCGACTTCATTTGAAACAGTAATACAAAGACCAACTATATATATATATATAAGAAATTGATACACACACCTACATGCCCAAAACACGCACATACGAGATTGCCCATACACATTATCTTACATATTTCAAACTGTTTGCGTTTCGGAAGTAAAACATCAGACACCATATTTCTATTATTCTCAAATCAACGATAAGTAACAAATAAGTATAGTTGTGCAATTACTTTTGAGTTCCGGCTCGATAAATGTAATTTGCTATTACAGTATATACCATTCTATTTTTCATGCTTTTTTCTAGAATAGCTAACTTTGGACTAACATTAGAAATACGCAAACACTAATTTGACATGCCCTAAAACAGAAATGAAATGAAAATATTGAAAAGTAAGCACATTCATGGATAGATACATGTTTTATTATTAACACAATTTACAAATTTAAAATGTATATATAATGTGCAAATAGCATTAGATAGGTAAGACAAGATTTTGAAAGATGCAATTCATCTATACAGATCATTGGAGAATGTTGAACTCGAAAGGATGCGATCCGACATTCTAGGGACAAGTCCTTTGACTTATCTATACACAAAGAAGGTTGCTGAAACCATGACAAGAGATATTGCCAGTAAAGTACCAGTTGTCATTATGAGACCGAGTTTGGTTACCCCGGCATTACTGGAACCATATCCTGGTTGGAAATACGGCATCAGCGGATACATTGGAGTTATGAAAATGGTAAGTTATCTTCAAACTAAAATATATAGCCGTTTTCATTTATTTAGCGAGTGTTCATATTGAGCCATCAAATGTGAAATACATATTTATTTACGTAAAATCATCCGTTAGTTTAGTTTATTCTAATTTATTTTAGCTCGATTGCGATAAAAGCTCAGAGCTTATATGAACCATTTTCGAGTCCGCTTCCTGTGTAGAATCAGTACTGAGTGTTGTTTTATGAGAGGCATCGGGTCGATTGGGGGATCGAACCCGCAACCTCTGGCGTGAGCGTCCAACATTCTATCCACGACACAGCGGCCCGCTTGAAATCATACGTTACGTTGACAAAGTTTAAACTGTGTTATTTAACAATTGATTTGGAGTGTTGTGACGGGCAATAGATTTAACCTTTGATTTGTACAGAAATGTATTTGTTTATTTGAATATTAAGCGCCATTTTCTACTATCGAGGACTTCCAGACGATCAATTACCCTGGCCACTCTTTTCTGCAAGACTAACCAGTACTCAACCACAACCATCCGCAAGTAACTGACACATGTCCTACTTTAATCAGCGGTGGGAGAGACGAATGATAATTAGACACATTGTCGTATCACAAAGAAATTGACCGGGCGGGGATTCAAACTTACGACTTCTGGATTGATAGTCAGACGCGCTACCGACTAAGCTAACAAATACAGGCTAACATGAATGGAATTAAACGCACTAATTAATTAAGTAACGGACCCTTAGAAAGAGCACCTAAATTAACTTAATAATTTATCAGAAAATAAGCAAATTATTTATGAATGGAGCAAAATGTCCTTGCTGTCGCTATGCTTTATTCGATAAAAACATTAAAATCAAATTTGAGATACTCGTTGTTCGGCAGAAAAGCGACTAGTAAGTAATATATGTATATAGCAGTTTCTATCTTTCCGTAATTATTTGTTTATATAATCGTAATTGTAACATTATCATTAAGTCTGAACTAGTAAATGTGGCCACAAAGGTAAGTAAAAATATTTCATTTTCCCTATATATTCGGTGACAGGATTATCGATATGTTTTGTACTTATTCAGATCTCTATACTCTTTTTATTTCCCTTCTATGGATATAATGTTGTTGTGCTATAAAAACTAGATCTCAAAGGGTTATATTCCGAGTTTTTATGGAAATCCCGATTGTGCTGTAGAGGTGATTCCCGTAGACCTGGTTGTCAACACCATACTAGCGAGCTCATGGTACGTCGGCACTAAACAACACACCACACACGCAGCTGGTGAACCGTTTGTTGTCAATTGCATATCTAGTACAGTCAACAAACTGGCTCTGAAAGAATTTGGTAAGTTCCTGCTTTGTTATTGTCAATATGCAATTTAGGCAACTACCAGTTAGCTTGGCTTCAAACACAATGATATAATTACATTCCTTGGTCTAAATAATCTGCATTTTATTTCCCATTGACATATATTTTAACCTAGACGGAATCTATATTTATCTTTACTCTGCGTTACAGTTTTTCTTGTACCACGTCACTCACATATCGTTTTTGTTCAATTCAACAAAAATATGTGTCTTTTATTGAGCATGTTGACAAAATATTCATAGTAAAATATGTTCAGATTAGTTCAAAGATTGAAACCGAAAATAAAAGTGCCACATCCTGTAAGTTAAATACCCTTTCAAGTAAAGAAACAAGCAACGCATTTTGTAGTTTGATTTTTCAATCCATGATGACACATTGAACTACAGATCGCATTCCTTAATTACTGTATTATTTCAACATTATCATCAATACATTATTAATCGATGTTTCAGGTTATAATACTTTATTACAACAATTCAGCAGTCAAGAGCATGTGTTATTGTAAGCTGATTTGACAATTGTAATCCAAATCATATCCATAGTTCATGCAATAATGTATTAGTTACCATGAGTTAAATATTAGGTTTGCCGTCATCGCTACCAAATTGGTTCAATATCAAATATACCATTAGTATATCTAGATGTATAATAAAAGACATTGATAACATTAGCCTGTGTATTTAGTTGACAAGGATTTGGCATTTAATCCTTCTTGTTGCAATTTAAAAACAGTCTGCAAAGAGTGGTGAATGTTTTCAATAGAAAAATGTACAAAATGAATATCTTCGAACAGCGGAATCGCTGTATAGTTTCTTTTTTATCTATCTCGTATTTATTTTCTTTTTCAGTGTACTACATCAATGAGTTCTTTAAGAACATGGGCGATTCGTCAAAATGTATGAAGATATCTCGGAACAGGTGAGTGCAAATATGGTTATGCCTTACCTGTGCTATATTTCTGTTGAAGGTCTTTATTCACATCATGAAAGTTACAAATTAGATAAAGACTTCAACTTGAGATATCGAATTCAAAATCGCAAACCACACCAATAACACTCATCATATACTTTATCTGTCATGATTACATTCATTCTTCACCATCATATACTGCAACAAAATTAGTTGTGATTATATTTTCGAACGACATATACTGCAACAATTTAAAACAAGCATGTTACAATATCTACTTTAATATTAAAAACCATCTAACAATGTCCTGACGGCGTATTTTATCTTTCATTCCAGATTTGAATGGATAATTCGGTCTCTGGTAGTTGGTCTCCGCAAAGACATACAAGCACTGACACGCGGTGAAAAGACGAGGTAAACTATGTACCGGCAATAATATGTACTAATAAAAAAGAAATCACCGATATTCTAACACGTTTCTAAATTGATGTTATCACACCTGGCAACGTGTGATCCTTGAAATTTAGTCGAAAATGATAACTAGGGAATGACACATGTAATAATTAATGTCATGATTTTATGTTAATATTGTTACATCAGCTAAAGTATTACAAGCTTTATTTGTCTCCATTGTTTTTATTGTTTTACAGCCACACTAAAACGCATGTATTTGCTTTACGTGTAATGACATTACTGGAAGCCGGTATGACTGAATTTGAAGAGGAAAAGATATTCAACAATGCAGAACTTATAAGAAATAAACTTCGACAGGAAGACAAACGGGTGAGTTATACACGTAGTTTTTGTTGATTGGTGAGTTGCTTCATGGAAAGTTTGAATGATGTCACTGTTTATTAAGCATTCAATTGCTATGAATTTTAGGAAAGGCATAGGATTCCCTGCATTTTTATTGAGATATCAAACTCTTGGATGGACTATCCTGCAATACGTTTTGGGTCGTAGTTAATATTGATGGTTCTCGTTCCATCGCTGAAAGGCTTCGTTATTTTGTTGGCTGTCTCCTTGATTGCTAAGTCTATTGTCGGTATTGATTTTCTCATCTTTAATATTTTCACAGTTTTTTCGCTATGCTCCATTTCTACGCTGACCATTTTCAAATTAACTGAAGAACTAGTGCACCTTGGCAACTTGTTTTTTTTTCTTTGAAATCAAGTAATTTATTTACAGTTTTTGGAGATAATGTCAATCACGTTTCTTGTCACTATCAACATAAATATGTATACTCCTGATAACGTGTATTGCCATAGTCAATATTTCACCTCAACATTAACTCTCCGTTAAAGAAGTAATTTGCTGTTTTAATTGCTATCTAATTTTTGTGACAGTTTCAGGCTTATAAAAATAAGTTTCAATTGGTTTTGTTTTATGTCACGTATTATAGAACTATAAATATGCTGGTGATTTTGAGTGCATATACTGTTTTCTATGAGGGATTTGTGCAATATTCTACCACAGAAACAAGTTACTGTAAGGAAAGTTTAGGGAATTTGGATTATTTTTAGAGTAAAATAAGCTAATTATTTTCTTATTGTCAGTATAGGATATTAAAATGTTTTTTTCTCTTTCTATTAGCTTCTTTAAAGTTCTGTGATTGTGTACAATCTTACAGTGTGCCTTATGGAATAAATTGTTGAAATGGTATATGTATATAGATACATGTCTTTAGAAATATTAACAGTGTGCCTCCACATCATCCTTAACCTTCCGAAAATGATAAGAACATTATTTTATTATGTGTCGAGGTTATAGATATAAAAAACAATGGTGTATTTGATAGATCAGATTGCATAGCGATAAATGGTCAATGGTGAGCATTACCGATTAACTTGCATATCAATAAATGGTCAATTGCGTACCTGACAGATCAGCTTTCATATCGATAAATGGTCAATGGCGTACTTGACAGATCAGCTAGCATATCGATGAATGGTCAATTGTGTACTGGATAGATCAGCTTGCATATCGATAAATGGTCAATGGCGTACTTGATAGATCAGCTTTCATATCGATAAATTGTCAATTGTGTGCTTGCCATTCAATTACCTAGTTTACCGATACATTGTCAATCAATGCAGTACTAGTATATCAGTTTGCATATCGTTGGACTCTCAATGGTGAACTTGCACATTATCTGATATATCGATATATTGGCAATTGTGAACTTGCATGTTATCTAATATATCGATACATTGGAAATTGTGAACTTGCACATTATCTAAAATATCAATACATTGGCAATTGTGAACTTATGTATTGGCCAATGTATCGATACATTGGCAATTGTGAACTTACATATTTGCTAATACATTAGTGTACTTTAATTGATATTAGCTTGTATATTTATATATGTTATTGCAGATCATTACATTCTCAATATATATATGAATTATAAATACACAATTTGTGGTTCTAGACCTTCATAATGGATCCGAGAGAAATTGACTGGGAAACCTACATAGGAATTTGTAGCACGCTGGTTGCCAATGAAAACGAAGACAGAATAAAGAAACATTGAAATGGATGAGACAAGGACGGATAGCTTGTATCACAATTATACTGACAATTGCCAGGACAATGGAAATAACCAAAAGAATAGATACTGTACCAATCAACAAAATATTTGTTAAATGTTGGGTATTACGTGTCGTTTAACAAATAGCTATGGATCAATAGCTATTGATCGAAAACTGAATTTGCATTACATTTCATTGTTTTAAATCAAGTAAGTTTGTAGATTCAAAATAAAAAATATGGCAATCGTGCCGATTTGCGATGCAGTCCATGGACTGCTTACCTCCTATTGTTAAGGTCTTGTGTTTGAGACTGGATCGGTCAAAACATTTGATGTGAGAACGTTCTCCAGTTAATTGCGGGTTGGAGGCGGGTCTACTCAGGTCCACCAGTTCTTCCACCACCAATAAAACTAGATATGTCACGTACGTGTATAACATGACATGTGTTGAAAATGGCATTTAATAGCATCCCAAAAATACAAGTAATAATAATAGTATATATCAGATTATGCAAGTCATACAATTTAGATAATTAATCGTGTCACAGAAACCCTTGTTTTTAATTTGTACTTGAAAATGACAGGAAGAAAATAACATTTATTAAAGCATAATTATGTTCTTGTTGGTTCCAGCTCAATAACCTACAACAGAGCATTTTTGCATTACATTTATGGCAAGTTGTCTACCACTGTCATAACAAATAAAAAAGTAAATAAATAAACAAACAAATGAATAAACAAATGAATAAATACATATTAAAGGAATCAATGCATCCCCTTTTTTCTGTTTATGTGCTACATAATTGATCAATGGAATATGTGTGTTGAGTCATTATATACAGGGTGTATATTGGAACTAAAATATCGACAATAGATAAATGAAATATGTTTTTAACTATTATAGACTGATAGTATGAAAGAGCTAGTTAATAAATAGTTTTATTTAGTTAAAACATATGAATTCTTTATAACAATTCCATTACATTACAATAATAGCACGACTATATATATTTACAAATGTATATGAGCAAGAAGAGTTGAACAACAAATTCTGCCAACAATATTGAAATTGGACATGTGTGACTTGTTTGTTTGCTTATTATATAATGTTTGTATAAATGTAATAGACAATTGATAATAGATGAATGGGTATTGTTTCTGTTATTACAGCAAGTATATAAAGATACTAGATAATATGTAAATAGGACTTGTAAGCTCAGTAATTATATACTAGGTGCATAGAAGTGCCGGCTAGTTATCTATTACAGACTGGGTAAATCCGAATATCTGTTACTGCAATTGCATACGTCTGCTGCTTTGAAATCACGTTGTTTGTTTTAAAAAGATTTTTCTTTAATCTAATGAAAAATTTATTTCAGATTGAGGTATAGAATAAAAATACCATTTTAGATTGTTTTGTACCATGTGGTATTATATTGTACTCATGCGTATTGTGGTGAAAACCGTATTCGGCCCGGTGCCTACGGCGTCTCTTCCAATATAGTATTCACCACAATACATACTCGTACAATATATTCCCATATTGTACAAAACACTGTTAAATAAACTTATACAGTTGATAAATGGACGGTATGTTAAGTAGTTATAGACTGAGTGTATAAGTGACAGACAGTAGATTATTGATAAATTGGACACGTGTGTTTGTAGTTATTGTAAATATTTTGTTATTGGTAAAATATTTTCTAATTTGGGTAATAATTTCATATCCTATTAAAATAAGTAAATATACAATATTATTAACAACACGTATTTCTTATCATAATATTTATAGAGCCCTCGGTCTACTGTATGACAAAAAGAAAAAGCTCACTATCTCGTACAGATTTAATTCTCCTTTTTTGGAATATCAGTACAAAGAACACCGCGTATGAATTTGATACAGCAAAGAAAAAAAGTCTCATTGTCCGATTTGAATATTGGTATGAGAAGAAAATGACTTACGTGATATAAAAAAGTTGAAACTAAGATTGACACCTATGGACAGACAATGAGTAAATCTCAATTTTAAATATACTGTTAAAAGAAATGAAACAAAGATACTGACTCTTCATCAGCAACCCGAAACTGATGAAATATCATATAATATGAAATGTAATTTAGCATCTTTATAGACAGTGACGCATGTTCCAAAAATCGATAAAAAATCGTTGTCAATTTCAATGACTTATATTCTTCAAATTACTCGAATGCGGCCTGCATGTTTTATAATATATATATATAGTGTATATTAAAAAAAATTAATGGTATAATACATTACTTAAAATTTGTATTCAGTGTTCAATCCCATTCGGTCTGTTTAGGCAATTACGTAAGGCTGTACGAGGGAAAATATGTTTCTTTAAATTTTATTATTATTCTGCCTGAACGAAACTCACGTTGTATTTTATGTTATGACATAAGTAAGAAATGACAACTTCCTTCATTAAGACCGCATTGTCTATCGACGATCAACGTTCACCTTATTACATTTATCAAAAATGAAACATTTAAAAATCACGACGTTTTCTTGTGATTTCAGACGACGTCAAAAGAATGCCATATAATAATAACTTAAAATACGACTTCGTCCGAAAAAGCAGATTAACGTCGTGTGTTTTTAAGTGTTTCATTTTTAAGTTTAATTCGAATTTATGTAATAATAGCGGGAACACTTCTTCTTTTTAATCATATAATAGTGCAATTGATAAAGTTGAATATATGTTAATTTTAAGAACTTGTAACAGAACATTTTTTGCGCAATCAGGCGTAAATGTTCATAATTTGCTGTTTTTTAACCTGCTTTTTAATTAACCCCGGCGTAACGAGTAGATGCAAAGCTAACACAAATTGTGTTTTATCTGTATCAATGTTATAATCTTATCACAAGAAACAAAATAAGTTATTTAATAATGTTATAAAAACAATTAAATATTTACCATTTTTTAGGAGAAAACCGATGAAAATTTTAAAAAAACAAACACGTAACGATATTCTGTGACACTGTATTGAAAAAAAACAAAGCTTAAACGAAAGATGATATGTCATGGTATAAGTAAACACATTTTTAATTGTTTACACCAGGTGCCCATCACTCCGATAGGAACGCCGCGAAATGCCTAAGATTGAAGTTGCTGAAATGGGACGAGAATTACGATAGTTGTGCAATAATAATTTAGAAAATCTGACGGAACTTATTGAAAATTTTACTTAAATGTCTTGCAATCACTTATTCTGAAATGTTTGAACACGTACGAGTCCCATTGCTGGTATATTCTTACTGATAATCAATTGTTCTGAATAATTGAAGTATTTTACAAGCATTCAAACGTAAACTTATGCACTGTTTGATAGATTTGTCTGTAGTTTTTGCCTATTAAATGATTGCATCTGATAATGGATATTTTAGAATTAAAGAGGTAATACTATTTAAGAAAGATAACACTAGAAGACTCGGTGTTTCTTAGAGTCTATTTAAAAGAAGAAACGTCAGATGTTACAGTAACCCGTTAACGTTCCTCAACAAAAGTATAATTTCTAGCCACATTGAATGAGTTTACCAATCTCAATTGAGCCGAAATAATAATAATACCGAGGCAAATCATTTTACAGCCGCTATACAATACGTAACTGTTATGAATGTCATTTATAAATAATAAAATGATCCCTTGGAAACACTCAAGGCTTATATGGAAGTAAAGGAAACTTGTCTCTCAATACAAAATGTAAATAAGATAGCATGTGCGAAATTAATTATTTGGCATATTAATCATTCAAACCATACAGTCAACTGATTTCCTTTATTAAAAATGTAAGGTGTATGTAACCTTAGGTGTTTAATTATGTTTTAAATACGCAAACTGATCTTGAATTTTAAAAGAAATGCAGTTTATGTAAAATACAACTACTTCCTTGATAGTTTAGTTGCAGTGTATACATGTTTTAATAATAAGTACTTCAACAATATTAAATGCATGCAGCCCGTGTGGTTCCGGCTAAGAATAGAATCACTGCCGATCTATGCAAAGGGGTAGGAATCCTCCGAATGGGTGTTATGTTCATTTTATCATTTTATGTCATAGTCATTATTGCGGTTTAATTACCAACCCCTGTGTGGTTTCAAAGAGCCATATGAGTGATGGCAAGAATAGGATCACTGTGGCTCATGCATGTATTAAGAAGCGACAATTTGAGTAATATGATAGATTTGCTGAAACTCTGAAGTTCTGCAGGTATCAAAGTTCTAGGTTGATACTGCATATTCATTATTTGTTGTATATTTTTAGATACGCAATTTTCAAGTATGTTCGGAATATCTCTAAAGATAATATTTCTACTTAAAATACAATAACGTCATTTAACGCCGAACGGCGAACACTAACGTTAAACAAATAAACAACATTTTACAGTTCACGCCTTCTCGAGTTCATAAATAATTCGCTGACCACCAACTGTCACATTTAGTTTTACTTCTACTGGCCAAAGGTTATGATAGAATTTGCTGAAACTCTGCAGTTCTGCAGGTATCAAGGTTCTAGGTTTATTCTGCATATTCATTATTTGTTGTATTTTTTCATACGTATGTTAATTTGTTGTACACGTAGAGTGAACATGCAACCTAGCTTCCTGTTGGCGTCAAATAACCTATAATGTGTTGATATAACGTAAAACCCTATTCATTCATTCATTAAATACATGCTGGGAAATGTATCGTTTTGTATGGAATACCATGGTGCAAAGAAAGAATTTTGATTTGTGTAATGTTTATATAAAAGACAAAATCAATATTCATATGTTTATTAATATAGCTAATGAAGCATGTGTATACAACATCCATACATACAAGACTCACTACATTATATCATTATAACTGTAGAGAAACATATGGAATAATAACATATAAGATAACATTAGTACAATGTCCTGAGTTAATATCTATTTAATTTAAATAAAGCTGACCGGTGAATGACCCTATCTTTTGAGTTAATGTGAAATTGATATACTTGTTCTTCCGATATTGCTAACATTATAATCAGCATTATAGAAACGACAGACACGACAAACCCCACAGTTTTCGAATAGGAGCATGTACAAATGAAATCATGCAGTTAATCCCTGAATCACGAGTGATGCAAATGGGAAGATTGAGGTCATATGTCTTCTGTCATTATGTACGGTTACTATCCCAGTAATAATACCTTCTACACTAAAGTCACCCATTACACTGTATTAGAGTCAACATAGCAACATATGGTCACATTGGGGGTGTGTTGATCTATATAAAGTGTTCATATCATTACTCTTTGCATTTCTGTGTTGAATGGAAAATATTTGAAAACGAGATTTCTCGATATATTGCGTAAATACGCAAACGTTCATACCATCTTAATCAGTGTGTTTTTTCATTCTCTATATACGTCCTTGGAAAAACATACAGAACCAAGAAAATATAATAACATATAAAAGGCCATCCAAATAGCAAGATGACGCTTATGTTAATTTTTGATGGTATTTTAAGTAGAATTGTTTCATTACCATAACACCATTCCATAATATGAAAAGCATCGTGTGATGGAGGATGCCACTCAAGAAATTGCGTTTTAAGGGCATAGTTGAGGTCAATGGTCAATGAGGTGCAAAAATTAACAAAACGATAGCGTATATAAATTATTGTTGCTAATATTACAATTATGTTGCTTTATATATTTTGTTTTCTTTAATGAAATGTTGAAAAGTCTAATGAAACATTTATTTTAAAAGAAAATAAAGCATATATTTTAAGTATAATGAAGCATGTCTGTGTTTCTGTAAGTGCATTTTAAAGTAAAAATTGTGGAAAGTTTCACTATTTGTTTTTTATTTGCAAATATACGATTTGTTTATAACCTTAAATGTTACATCTATCTTTGCAGATACAAAACTAAAACTACTCTTATTAAAATAAGTTGTATGCTTGAACGTTGTATGTTCTACAAAAGACGATGATACACTGAAACATAGTACTGTCATAAATTCTTTTTCAACTGAAATGAGATTCCTGTAGAAATAATAATTATGAATATATATGTATTAATATATATCTTGGATTAAAAGTAAATGAAAATGAAAGAGAGATATTATTATGTAATCAAATAACCTTAATTGTTCACCAAACTAGTTAAAGTTATCTGAGATTCGTAGAATACTATTTGATACCTACAGCATAGAAGTTCTTGACAAAATTAACAGTTTTGATAGAATTAACACTTTCGATTATGACACTGGCGATATCAAAACAATTTATGGCATACAATTTGTTATAGTACATTCATTTCCAATAACCAACTTATAATATCGAAGGTAAAATGGTTTCTCCTGGACCCTCTACTAACTTTGTCGAGGAAGTGTTGAAAGATGATCCTTTCTCCAACAACTACGGCAGGAATACAACCTTATGATTGGATTTATTGTAGTTTATGTCAGTTGGAAGATGTAAAAAATTACGTTTTAAACTGGAACAGGGTTTGTCTTAGGGACATGGATATGTTTTGGTGGTGTTTTTGGAGTATCCATTATAAGAGGAAGCAGTTATTAAATCAGTCCGATCCAAGCAAATATGAGAAACGTCAAAAGCATACAGGAAAAATATCAATAACACATTGGCTCAGATGCAGGAAAACGTAAATTAATGGAAAATCTACTATAGCGTAATGTGGATAAAACACAAAAGTTCAAAAGTTAATTGAGATTACTGATGTTTATTATGAGTTCAATCTTAAGTCATCACAAGTCCAATTCAAAGCTATTACAAGTTTTAAAGTTACTATAAGTTCAATTTCTTAAGTTATTACAAGTTCAATTTCCAAAGTGTTCACAATTTCTAAAGTTATAACAAGTTCAATTTCTAAAATTATCACAAGTTAGATTTCTAACATTATTGATCACAGCGACCTAATCTAATTTAGTTTGAGCAAACCAATGTATTCTAAAATCCGACTACCCGCATTAGTAATAACGAGTTTCTTAAATACAGATTTCCCCATGCGGCTGTCAAAGTTGTTTTGATCATTAACAACTTTTATAAATTGCTAATTGCTAGATGCTCCTATCTTTTACTATTAAGGGTGACATCTACTTTGTTTTAGCAATTACTACGCAAATGGTCTGCCCGTTACCAGTCATTAGCGGTGACAATTTGTTTTATTAACTGCCTTAACGGTCGTTAAATGTGCAAATAGACGTTTTGATAAATGGGTCAGATGAAGCGGTATACTATGTTCCGTGTTTGGGTTTTTTTATGCGAGTTTTAATTTGTGTAAGAATTAGTTTATTATAGAAATCCATTTTACTCTTATAAATCTAAATTTAATTCCCAACTTTGTTACACTACCACTTTCTCATATTCAGGATTTAAAAAATGACAACAAACATTTAAGTCTTTGTCGTTTAAGATGATATTCTTCAGACTTTTCTCCCATAATGAAAGGCATCGTCCATATGCAATTCTGCTTTAAAACATGTCATATTATATAGCCGATATAGCTGCAGAGGACAACTGAAGGCATTAACAATGTAGACATGAATAAGCAAACATAATATCATTATGTCAACTTACGAAGGCAATTGAAGGCTGATAGCCAGGGTCAGCCAATGATGTCCTTTTCAATGATACTTTTGAAGCTGGAACTGATGATAATTTACATGTTTAAGAGCCTGGTGGCTCAGATGTTGTGTATGATAGAATATTAAGAAAATGACTTTAAAGTTATATGATTAGTACGCTCTAAATACGATGTGTGACACTTTGTTTTGTTTAGTTTTGCACTAAGCAGTAATGATGATGTTAATTTGAATATATGTTCGTGCTGAAATTGGTGGTCAATGACAATGTTCATTTTATGCTACTCAGTAACCTGTAATTATGATAATACTCAAATTAATGTCGGGAATTCAAGGGATATTAAATATTAAACTATGTTCAATCATACTAGCTATAAGCCTAAAATGATAAATAACTATTAATATTGATGCGCTAAAGTAATTATGACGCAAAAAGTTATGACCATTAATATTCATTAAAATGCATCATGCTAAACTAAAGTAACATCATGACTTAATGATACGGGGCAACTATTCCTGCATTATGGCTGAAGGAAATATAGTAAGACCAAAAGAAAACTTGAAAACACAATATCTAATGAATATGAATTCATAACATAAAACGTAATTATAAACATGTTTATTACATGTTTTGTTAAAGTGAATGAAGTTTAATTTGAAAACGTATATATATTCCAGTTTTTATAAAGCAGAAGTAGAAAAAAACTAAACTGAAACATGTCACACAACACAGAACAACACAATAGACCTGAATTTTAAAATATGTAGCGTTTTAACAGGTAATATAGCCTTATTGATGATTTTCAATACATGGTGGCCATATTGGCGGCCATCTTATATTTTTGACAAAACTCCCAACAGTTTTAGCAAGAAATGAATTTTTGAACATGACATACATTTTATCTTAAGAAACATGACTCAACAGTTTCTTTTCCGAGTTTATCTTAAATATAGCATTTTCATATAAACTTTTTTTTTTTTAATTGCATTGCTTTGTTAAATTGAAAGAAACATAACATGAAGAAGATATAACTATTCCAGTTCGTATTAAGTAGAAGTAACACAGAATAATCCTTTAACATGGTCAGTATTATCAGAACCATTTGTAAATAAAACTAAGGCCAAAGCATTCACTAAATGCGTATATTTACAGAATTTTTTTTTTCATATTTTGGCAGCCATTTTGTCCTTTATCTAGACTTAATGTTCACGAATCAACCATCTTCTTACTCATTTTTACCCTAAAGTATGTTATACAATGACAACAACATCATAAATCTAAGTTTTAATACTTTGCATTGTTTCTATCAGATTATATATTTTAACATGAATTTCAATATTTGGCTACCATTTTGGTAGCCATCTTGGATTTGTGACCAAATGCCCCAGCAACCGTTAGTAAGAAATATGTTTTCGGATACATTTTACCTCCAGACATAAGCATTTATAAATAAAAATAAGAAAAAAATCATTCAATAACATAAGTATATTTACAGAAAATGAGGTGTTTTTTTTTATATTTAGGCAGTCATCTGTCCCTTATTAAAACGTTTTCTTACTTGAATCAACCATATTTTTATTCTTTATTACCCTTAAACATGTCATACAACTTACAACAATACAATAAATCTAAATTTAAACACTTTGCAGTGATTTCTGTCAGTTTATATAATTGTATTATAACATGAATTTCAATATTTGGCGGCCAATTTGTGACTAAACACCTCAACAGCGGTTGGTAAGAAATGGATTTTCGAACTAAGCGTAAAATTTACCTCTAGAAAAAAGTCTTAAACTTTTTGGACATACAAATAAATAAACACCCCTCTATCTCTAGGACTATAATGTATGTCATTCAAGTTTTTAGCATTCATCTAAAGTAGTCTGTCCCACTTTGTAACTAAACTATATACGATATTTACATAATGTATTGTAACACACATGAACAGTCATAACACATGAGCGTGAGATTTTTATTACCGTAAAAATGTTTACATACACTCTTATTTGAAGCTGTTTGTGATACCATATGGTGTTCTTCAGTTGTGCATAGGAACGTAAAGTATAGAAATGGTTATTTCTTTAATTCGAAATGTCATATTTGTATCGATACATGTCCACCGCTGTAACTCTACTGTTGCGCCATACATGACGCCGATATGTCGTCGCTCAATCACGCATCAGGTGAAAGGGCGGCCGACTAGCATTCCGAAGTTTTATAAAAACAAAAGCATATTGATAACAGGCGTCACTGGATGTGTTGGCCAGGCATTAGTAGAAAAGCTACTAAGAAGTTGTTCTGGTGTACAGAAGATATATGTTATAGTCAGAGGAAAGAAGAATAAAGCACCAGCTTACAGATTCAAACAATATTTCGAGGTATGCAATTTTCAATAAGACATTTACGCTTTTTAACTTTCGTGAACTATTGCAATAATCCCATCGCCGCCCTAAATTGGTCATCGTCTGTCTGTTCGTTTTATTTTTTCTTTTAATTAAAATATAGTTTTAACACAGTCAGTAAATCCAATCTTTCGCATAAACGCTCACTATATTGAGTCAACGTATATACGCAAGGTCCAGTGGTCCGTTTCACTTAGCTAAGTGTAATATTTGAAGTTTCGAAAAGAGGGCGGGAAATTCATTTTGTGTAGTGTTTCGCTTGTATCGTTTTACGAACTTTCGTAAGCTATGTATATAGTATACTTTTTAAAATTTGGAATTATACTGCATAGATGTAACGTTCCTAAGTGTTATATCTTTTTCGAACGGAAATCTTAACACCTACGGAGGTCCAGATCTCCAATGTCAAGGTCACACAGAGGTTTAGGGTCAGACATAGGTACACAATTTTGGGTCTGCTCCATATCTTGTAATCCAAAAATCAGGAAAAATATCATGGCACAAAATAAATGTTCATCATTATCAAACGATATCGCACCAAAGACCCAGTTATGTAGCTCAAAGGTCAGTGTCACACTTAAATGTATGAAATAGATATTAAACTTTGTGTCCGCTTTTTATCTCGTAAAGCATTGACATATTTTAAAATAAGTTGCCTAAAATATTCACCATAATCAACGTTCGATCTCATATCTATAATGGTAGGCTCGACGATATAGTCCTTGGAAATCTATTTTTATTCATAAATTTATGATTTAATACAAGGAAATACCATCCCATGTTTTAACTGTAAATTTATGGAAAAATAAGTGTGAATACCCGTCTATAATTCATCCATTCAAAACATTCAAACTGCATCTGCAACTACATTTCTTGATTAATCAAAACCATAACCGAAGAATGGTCCATTTAAGACTTATCTGAGATTTGGAGAAATTTAAGTTAATGACAGAGAGCAAAGTTTGTCACCGGAACGTATATTCGCTGGATCATATCGATATCGTAATTTCGTTTATCAGGAATAGATCTTCTTATTCGTTTCTCTGATTGTGTCGTATTGTAACTGTAAATAGTTTTAATATATTTCATCTTTTGTTTAAATCAAATGGTATTAATTGTGAAAATGTTAATTTCGTATAACCAAACGTTCGCGTTTCAGCAATCAGATTTAGCTTTCTGTATTGAAGAGTATGTTCTGTATGTTGTTGGTATGTTTACTTCAATATTTCATTATGTGTTTCGCATTATAAACTGCAATGCACACATATACATGTATAATCGAAAGCATTGTTAACGTCTCACTACACAGTTACGCCCCTTTTATCCAAGGCACGGTAACATTAGTCCTACGCTTAAAAAATGTTCTTAAAATAATTACATATAAATATACACCTAAATTTTTAAACTGGTTGTAAAGAGAAAGAGTTAAAGATTTTATTCAATACTGTAAATAAGGGCTGATAAAAAGCAGTTGATTTTCCTGCCATTCTGACAGTCTTGCACTGGATCTCGATCTTAAAATAGGCAACTATCCATGTGCTTTTTTCTTAAAACGACACATTTCTCTCAATATCCTGTCTCATATGGCACCACTAATACTAATATAGTTTTGCTCGGTGTGATATTAGTAATACAAATTATTTAATTGCATAACGTAGAAATCCTAGCAGATACATATTCAGGCGTAGCATATAATCTGAACTAATACAGAATAAATTAAACCTGCAGCATGTGAAAATGATGAACATTGATGTATTTCAAACTATCTGATACAAAACTAACTGTATAACAGAAATCATTAAACAGTTAAATGTTATAAATGTACATTGTTAAGTCTGGGGAGGCAATACAGAAATGGAACATACAAAACATATCTCGAACAAGTCCGTTCAGACTATACATAGCCAAACTTTAGCTACCAGAAAACAGTCAGCAGACATGGATAGTAAGGCTATCCGCTGTAAATCGAGACAGAGCACAGAGTATTGTGTATGTGTATGTGTAAAGAGACGATACAGCTAAACTGAGCCCATTCAAACAAGCTGAGCATGATGCATGGCAATACGCCACTGCTATATAGTTAAAACCCAGCATGCTCGCTATTACAAAGTATGTTGATTGTTACACAACAAATATGTACCATTTCAACTGTCGCTTGATACAATCACGCACACTACGATAATACTTCGGGTAACCAAGTTCATATGACAAATGGACACAATCTCTTTCATATATGTCCATCTTTGGATTCCATAATCCCTGTCGGTGTTTCCAAAGTTATACATTAATGTAGTACACGTTTTTTTCCAGCAACACATTAACCTGAACGACATGTGCATTGTTTTTTACATATGGAGGTGAGTGTCTTGGTAAGAGTTGCAGGAGGCATACAGCCTTTACTCCCAACCCTTCCTGAAAATACTGTACATAAGACAGATAGTCCTCACTAAACTGTCTGGCGTCATAATCAGGATCACACATACCATTGGATCCAATTTCTATAAATACTATATCGGTCCCCAGCAAAAACTGATATGCCTTGTGTAGTCGGTGATGAACGTCATTTTTAAACTTTAAGTCCCGTAACAATGAATCGTTTACTGTGCATCTTCTGTATACACTGGAATTTCGTTATGCATTTTATTCAAAAAATGATTCAATCATTCATAAAACTATGCCCAAAACATGCAACGGTATTTACATCTTGCAGTTGTCTGGCAGCCATCATCGTTGCGTAACATTTGTTGTGAAACAGAGAACAAAGGAATTCGCATTCTACCGCAGTAAAACATGCAATATCTTCAGAAATAAACAAGTATGTCCTACATGAAGTAGATGAATAGCAAGCTACGCTGAAATCCGCCCTATCAATACATAACATTGTCTTTAAAATCCAAGAATGGCTGTATGATATGAAAGTATTAAGTAAGGTTATAGTAATGGCTGAAGGAAATGATGCATCAAAAGGCACGGACCAGGACACATTTGAAGAAGACTTTGAACGCTTGCTGAGTCTCATAAAATCAGCAAATCAGGACTGCCAAGTGTATTTATGTTTTATAGCACCACGAAAAGACGTTGATGTTCAATATCTTAACACGTTAATTAAGCGAATGGGTGCTTAATGGGGACGCTTCGGGGTACGATGCATCTCAGTAACAAGTGATATGTTTTACGACAAAGATCATTATCCGGAACCAAGATATTTTACTTAAGATGGAATACACGTGTCTCAGTCTGGAACGAAACGGCTACTAGACAGTTAGAGTAGAAAAATAGGCATTTCAGTCAATTTCAAAACATGGACATTTGGCTTGCAAGATAAATCATATTTCATAAGAAATGGCCAACAGAACAAACGGCCGGAGCAGTATCATACAAACATATCAACATCGCGCAGATCAAAATAGGTGAATTTCACGACAATCGGCCACATTTCAATGATTTTACAACCCAAGCCCGGCCTTCAAGAGAAAACGACTATGCGGAAAATCAAGTTATTAGTTATGCACGTGGTAGTGCTTCACCAAATCGTGTAGCATGCCATTATGAGTACGTAGATAATAGGCCTTTCAACCGTGCACACGGAGGTCATATATCTCGAGCAATACGATATTGTTACTGTGGAATTACTGGCCATAATGAAAGAGATTGCTAGTAATTAGGAATTCGGCATTACTGCCGAAATAAATGGCGCCATTCTTATAAAAGTTAAATTGATAAATTTATCATTTATATGTGAAACATGCAATTTATTAAAATGCGCCTGTGAAACAATTAATTTACCTGGAAATGACGGAACATATAATCAACAGTTATCAAGTAATGAAGATAAAATATTGATTGTTATTAAAACACAATCAGTAATTGAAGCCAATGAGAAAACGACGCTCAATGACAAAGAAGACACAAATATGCTTAAGCATGATAACAGTAAAAATAGTTCGGGCGATGTTTTAAATTTGTGCCTTAATGAAAAAAGAATTTATTAGAGAATATATGAATATTCAAGGTCTATGTGGGAAAAAAACTGACAAAATTTTCATGAATTAAGATATAATTAACAATGCCAGAAAACAAGAAATTGCATATATTTGGATTGAGTGAAACTAAACTTAATGATCATAAAAATTCAAATGTTTCTAAAACTGAAGGATATCAAATGTTATTTCGAAAAGAAAATATGTTAAATGCTGGTGGAGGTATTATAGTGAATGTAAAAAATGGATTTCAAGTCAGTCGTAGAAAATATTTAGAAATAAATGATGTATCATGTTTAATGTTGGAAATTGTAGCGGAAAGGGGGAAATCATTCCTTGTAGGCACAATTTACCGTGTCCAAGATTCTAAAATTGATTGGAATGATAGATTTGAAGGTCTTATTGAAAATGCATCAAAGGAAAATAGTGAAATTATTATATTAGGCGATATTAATATAAATCTTTTGAATACTGTTATAAACAATGTTTTGAATAGTTTTGTTTCTTCTTTAGGTTTAAGAAAATTAGTCCCTAACTAGGAAACTGCTCAGTCAAGTACACTTATTGATCATATTTATAGTAACCGGGAAGACAATATTTCGAACGTGTTTGTTAAAAAATTATCTATAAGTGATCACTACGCGATATTGTGTAGTCGTTAGTTTAACTGTACCCAGACAAAAAATTATCACAATTTCATTACTTATAGATCTTTTAATTTTTATTTAACGAATTTAATTTCTTAACGACCTAAGGGAAATCCAATGGGAAACAATAATTTATCATACAAATGTTGATGACATGCTAGAACATTGGATCAATTTATTCTTAAAAGTGGTAGACAAATATGCCCAAATAAATAAACAGAGAACAAAGCATTACAAACAACCAGACTGAATAAGTACTAGCATTTTAGATAGCAAGAAGGTTAGAAATAAATATGAAATAAACGGAGATATAGATAAATATAAAGCAGAACGAAATAAGGTTTCACAAATGATACACGGTGCAAAGAAAAAATAATAAAGTACAAAAATAGAACAGGGAAAAGATGATCCACAGTCAATATGGAAGTTGTTTAAAGAATACGGCTCCGTTAAAAGCTTAGATGATAATCAAATTCTTGGGATAAAAACAAATGAAAATTGTATATTTAATGATTTAGATATGGATTTGTCTATTTAATGAATATTTTGTAAACAAAGCTTCGAAATTAAAAATCCGATAAAGCATTCAAATTTTGATTTACTTTACACTCTTGTCAGCTCTAATATGCCTCAAATCATATTTTTTGACGTCCCAGATATAAGATTAATTTTTGTTTCAAAATATTTAACTAATTAAGATACATCCAAATCCACAGGATTAGATGGCATTAGTCCAGGGTTGCTAAAACTAGCATCCCCTGTTTTATCTGAAAGTATTATGTTTATTGTGAATAAAAGTCTGCGAGATGAAATATTTCCATATATATGGAAACAGGCAAATATAAAACCATACTATAAAAGCGGCCGAAAGGATGACGAAAATAATTATCGTCCTATATCAATTTTGCCAACATTACCAAAACTTATAGAAGAATTTATTCATATTAATTTGGTTACATTTATAAATAAATATAACTTATTGCATAGAACAAAAAGTGGTTTTAGGAAAGCTCATTCAACTGAATCTGCATTAATTCGTATGACTGATGAATTACTGACAGTAATTAATGATAGCAAGTTAGTTGGGACTGTCATTGTCGATTTTCGAAAGGCCTTTGATCTCGTAAGTCATACTATTTTACCAGCAAAACTAAAGTACTATAAATGTAGTGATCGTTTTTTGATGTGGATGAAATTTTACCTGACAAACAGAGGTCAAGTTGTGTCTATAAATTCAGCAACTGTAAGCACCAATGGTATAACATCAGGGGTTCCACAGGGTTCTATTTTAGGTCCATTATTATTTTTACTTTTCATAAATGATTTACCATTGTTTATAAATAACGTTTCAACAACTGACTCATATGCAGACAACGCAACGTTATATGACAAACAATCAAATATAGATATTTCAAAAGGTAACTTGCAAACTTCAATTTATCGTCTTAATATTTGATGCATTCAAAATGGTATGGTATTTAATTATGACAAACAAAAGTAATGTTAATCACCTCTCGTCAGAAACAACAGCATTTAAATAAAATCAATTTACAACTTACGTTCAACAGTACAGAATTAACTACTACAAAAGGCGATAAATCCTTGGAATATTTATTGACGATTGCATGCTATGGAATAAACATTTACAATCTTTCTAAAATAATCATTATATATCTGGCTATTATCAAAGGTAAAAGATTATCTTTCTATCAACCATAAAACGTTATATTACAAAGCATACATTCAACCACGTTGCAATTATTGTTGTACAGTTTGGGGAAATACTTCAAACAAGATATAAATAAGTTAATTAAACTGCAGACGAGAGCATGCAAATATATTTAAGGAAATGAAAATGAAAGTCTTTAAATTTCATTCGAAACACTGAATATGTTATCTATCGATCAAACTGTTTTTCTACAAACGGCAAAACTCATGTATAACATAGCAAATGGTACAGCTCGGCCATATTTGTGTGAACTATTCAACTTCGGTGAATCAATCAATAATACATCCATCATGTTGCGTTCAAGCTCAAATAAAAATGTCTTTATTCCGAAACCTTGAATTGAACTGTTTAAAGGTAGTCTATCATATTCGGGAGCAGTTATTTGGAATAGTATTCCACAAAGTATAAGAAACGCGTGTTCGTTAAATGTTTCTGCAAGGAATGATTTGATTTGGATAAAAGGAAATTGAAATTAAAAATACATGTACCTCTAACAGCCATATGCTTAAAAAAATACCTTACCGTTATTAGTTTTTGTAAAGAAAAAAGATTTTTATTTTGTTTCTATCGATATTATTATTGTTGTGTTGTTTGTCCTCTATTATATTCAATTTACATGTACAATTGCATGTGTATCTAAATTGAAATATGTTCTTTATACGAATATAAAAAGCGAAAGTGTGTGTATGTGTATGCGTGCGCGTAAATGAGAGCTGTAATCAGGAGCATGGTAATCTTTAATGAGTGATATATGCAGCAGATGAATGAAAGTTATTTTCTACCTCTTTGAAAATGTATATGTATAATGTTTATGCGCCTCAAGGAAGATTGGTTTACCAATTTAATAACCCTCTTTAAATAAAGAAATTTCTTACTTACTTACTTACTTACTTACTTACTTACTTACTTACTTACACTTACTTACTTACTTACTTACTTACTTACTTACTTACTTACTTACTTACTTACTTACTTACATTTTGTCAAAAGCAAATTTGCCATTATCTCTACTTCCTGAACATAAGCTTGTACTATATAATGTCATATATAAAATAATTCGTCACAGAACGCAACTATTTCTGAATCTATATTTTCCAAGAAACCCTGACCTTCTTATTTATATCCTTTATATTTTCTATCCAAAACCTTATTCCTTCCGCTGTTTTTTTTTTTTGGTATGAAAACCTTTGATTTCCAACTAATTCGACTGTCTATGCATTTATATAATTTTATAATTGCCTTGCTGTTAGATTACAAACATTTCCAAACATTGCCTGAGCTGAAATGCTTTGACTTGATATAGATGATATGAATTTAATTGGCATACTTTTTATATCGTATTATATCTAACTGGTCTATTAATACGAGCATTGAATTATTTATTCTGTTTCCTGCTATAAAAAATACATTTCCTGTTTTCATATCCTTCCTTTAGCCTAGACATATAATTTCCAGTCTAGGCTTCCACTTGTACTTTTCTTCCGCTAAAATAAAACCCGAATCTAAGATGCTTCGTTTGATGTAACTGCTTAATGAAAGCTGCGTTGTTATTCTTATTCTCACCTAATCTTTCATCTAGAAATCTGAGTGTCCCTTTGCGATTTACATGGATTTAAAACCTTGCAATTCAATACTAGCCTTGCTTTTCAAATTTCATTATACTAGGACTGTCAGCGGATTAACTACATGTAAATAAAAAGCCTTCATATTTCCTCAGATACAAAATCGGTATTTTCAAAAGCTGATTTTTTTAGTGAAATTGTTACTTTCTTGAAATGCAGTTTATTTCTGCTACACTTAATGTATACCTATGTTGCGGTTATATTTTTCCAATACAAGCATTTTTAGACTATAGTATGACGTAATATATTTTATTTCGAATCGGCATTGCACTTTTTTTGTATTTGAATCAATCACACCTCTCGTTTTGAAGTACTCTGTATGCTTCCATTTTTTTCTGAAAGTGTACGACTTTTAATGTTTTATGCAGCAATTAAATGTATACTTAGCTTTAAATTTCTCTTTGTGTTCTTCAAACACTTATTCATCCAATGACCATCCTGACCACACAAGAACCACATGACTTCTTCTGTTGCTGTTCGATTGTTGCCTGCCTAATTTGATGGTCGTTTGTTTGAGCCCAGTAACTGTATGGTGCAATTCGTCTTGCCCCTTTAGACCTATCGCTTTTGAATTTTCTGGTGGACTTCGCCTACGCTCCATGGATTCCTATTGGTCAATCTCGTCACAAGCAATCTCAGATTGAACGTATTCGTGTACCACGTTCCATCCTCGGATTTGTCCGACATTCTAAATAACTTTTTTCTCTGTTTGACAATGTTAATGGCTCAATTATTCAAAACATCTTCATCATTGATCATTGTTAATATCAGTATTATCATTTATACTTTTTGTTATCCTTATCTTTTCTTATAAACGTATTTCATGTATATGTTATTTCGGCTTGCTTTAATCTCGTTTTTCAAAACGCGTTTAGCTCTTAAGTCTAGCAAACTTTAATTTTCGGAAAATCTATCTTGTTTTCTTTGCGTTTCAACCCCACTTAAAACCAATACATATAAAACTATTTCATTATAAATAATACCTTCTGCTAAGCTTTCTTTAGATTTCGTATAGTCTGGAATGCCATGATTTAAATTTGACTCAATGCGTGTGAGTACTTTTGAGTTGCACTTTATTTGGTCTTCATTCGAACTCTGGCTGGGTTACTGTTTTTCAATTAATTACCTTTCGACCATGCTGGTCATCTGGCTGGGTTACTGTTATTCAATTAAATACACTTCGACCTTGCTGGTCCCTTTCCATCATCGGTGGCAGCTGAAATGTTAAAAAAAAAAAAAAAATGTTCAACTTGACAAATGTTGTAAGTTGTAACTAAAACATACAAAACTTGTGGTTATATTTATATTTTATGGTCTGGACTTGGATAAAGGAACAAATGGAACTCCAAATTGTGCCTCTCTCAATAACAAAAACTCATGAAATTTACAAAATTAAGAAAAATTATTCACTACTAATATTAATTGTTAATTCTTTTTTATTTAAACGAGATTTTAATATTTTGAATGGATAAAAGATAAAAATAATGAATAAAAAGCTCCTCCCACCTTTCCCCCCCCCCCCCCCCCCCCCCCCCCCCCACCACCACACCTAAAAAATAAGACACGTCATATAAAAAAATCTTAATAGTGTTGAACACAGCATTTAAAACTATATTAAAAATATTAAACCACCCCTCACCCACCAGAAAAAAGTCATACCCTGATTGCATGTAGATATATGTCATTGTTTATGTAAAAAAACTTATGTAAAAAAACCACACTCTTATAATATGATGAATAGAGGTCAAATCAAGTGACGATGTACATTTAAAATTGTTCTTGGTGAACCACAAGGTAAAGACATAAGTTATTTATGTTAAATGTCTGTTTTGCAATTATTAAAAATGAAGAATTTGAAAATAACTAATAACCCTTCCAAATATACATTTCTTTATTTATGAGCTTCAACATCTATTACAAATTCACTTTGTAATAAAACTAAATCATTGTAGTGAAACTAAATTAGAACACTAAATTAATGAAAACAAACATGCTTTTTTTTTTGTTTACAAATTATTTTCATTTACAAGACTTATTAATTCAACATTTTCACTCACAAACTTTCTTTAACTATATAGTAGAGTCCTTTAAATTCTGCCAAATCAATTAATTTAAACCAATTAATAACAATTATTGACCAAAAACCAGATAAACAAACAGGCATCGGCCGTTTGATAATTGGGGAGTCAATTGTGCATGACATGATAAGCAGTCAGGACTGAAAATACACAACAAAATCTGTCTGGTCTAACATGTATTAAGCTGTGAAAGCATGGGTGGGATTATCAAAACAAAGGCAATTATGGAATGTCTGAGGATTTATGTGATTATAAGTTTCAGATCTGAAAGCATGTCGGAACTGATTTTTGTATTATCACTTAGGGTATGAAAGTATGCATATACTTGCAAACAAATGCAATTCATTACAAATAAATAAACTAACTTCAACTAATTACCAATTTCATGCATGTGTTTCTTCCCTGGTGGATGAATAATGGTAACATGGTTTATGGCTCTGCTGATGGCTGGCGATATTCTGACATAATCTTTAAACTTCAACATATCGTGACTCCAGATAATGTATTAACATATACAGTTGGTCCATTGGTGCCTTGCCATATTCAGCATCACAAAATCCTTATTATGGCCACACAACACAAAAGTTGTTGTTTCAAATTTGCTCAAAACAATTTCTCTTTCACTTTGAATTACAACTGCTATTCCTATGTAAGCCACAATCCGATTGATTAAATTTCCTGAGTAGGATCAATGAAATAAAATGTAACATCAAAGCTAGTTGATGTGAATAGGGCTAGTTTTATCTAATGAGTTCGTTGTTGTCGCAACATGGTAAATATATAATTTAGAGTAGATTTGGTACCATGTGAACTTGTGATGTATTGAAAAGACAATGGTTAAATTATTGTATGGTAAGACGATTAATATTATAGAATTATGTAAACTGGATATTGAAATATAAATTATTCAATTAGTTTTCTTAGAATTATATTTGATTGAAAATTTATTTATACGTTCCTTCTAGGAGAAGGAAGATTATGATCGATGTTATGGTAAATCAGGTCATGGTCAAGGTCATTGTTTTTAAAAATAAAAAAAGAAATTCTAACAACTTTTGTTTTCTTTTACATATTTTGATGAAATTTTGTGTACATGTTCCCGAGTTACAGTTAAAGAAAGCTTGGGATTTACTTCAGAAAAAGGGGCTAGGGTCAAATGGGGTCTTAGTTAGTGGACTTCGAGTTTTACACAGAAATACTATGGAAAAACAGGAAATCATGTTTTTTCTTCTATTTCTTATTGTTTCAAACAATGAGTAAGGGCACAGGAAATCTATATGATCGCAGATGATTATCAAAATATGGAAATGAGTGACCTGTGAAAACTGGTAAAACTCTGACACTTGCCTTTTATTTAATATGATTTACAGACATGTGCGTTAAAATTTGCTGGTTTTTTTTTCTAAGTCTGTTGAAATGCAGGTGCTGAAACACTTCTATGTATGAAATTTCCGTATGAATTTTAACATTGTTGCTGCTTATTTTCAAAGTATGAAATGTCCGTGCTCTCAAAACGTTTATGTATTAAAATCCGTGTTAAAGCAGACATTCCGGACGGACAAGCAGAAATTCCGGGCGGATAAAAAAGTCAGTGCGGAAAAACAAAATATTCACACGGACTTTTGCCATGAATTTCGTGTTCGCCTGGAATCCGAGCGGAAAAAAGGGATTCCGTGTGAATTCCGCCTGGTTTTTGCCTGGAATCCGGATAGTTAGGCAACATTAATCACCCGATTAAAACTCAAAATTTGGCTTTTTATCCTTATATTTGCATTATATTAATCAGCTATTTTAGATAAAACTATTTGCCATTTTGATATTTAGAAATCAAATAATACGCATTAAATCACAATGACGTGAATGTAATGGCGACGTTGTTAACATACTGAACAAGTGCACGCATATGTTGGACAACTAACGGCAAAAAACACGTGAAACTAACGGCAACGTGACGTCTCACCAGCAAAACAAAATCGTGCAACCAATGAAATGCAAACTGGTCCTATTTAGCTCCGCCCAGATGCAGCTGTTTTTTATTGAGAAATGAAATGCAGTAATTTTATATAGTTCATTTAGGCTTATTGCAGTGGGAATGTAAATATTATTGTATGAACAATTCATAACTGTAACTTAATCAATCAATGAAAAAGTTACACCACTGTTACGCTCACCACCATCAGTTCGGAAAGTCCCATTTTTCACATTGCCTTTAATAGGATAAATATAAAATCGTGCTATTTTTCTTTTCTTATTTCTTACAAACCAATTAGGAAACATATGAAACGATGAAAGGTTGTGTCCCTGCTACTCATTAGATATTTTATTATCCAATGATTAGATATGTTTCTTAATTACTTGTCTAAAATTCTTCTTTAAAATATTTCCATAACAAAATGCCTTTTCAATTGGAATTTGAACGGAAATTTCAATTTGATTTACTTCTAGTTTTTCGGTAAAAATTTTTAAACCTACACAAGTTCATAGTTTTCCTTTAACTTTTATAATACCTTCATCATTAAATGGAATACTCAAAATAATAACATTCATACATTTGTCACAATTTCTAGGAAACAGTAAAATATTTCTAAAACATTCAGGCCACCAAACGCAGTTCAAAAATCATTATTAAAACAACTGAGATATAATTTGCTGTATTCATATACACTTTATGCCGATGTTAACTTAATTTCTATCATGTTTATTTAAACTTATTCCGTACCTTTCTTGCATGTTTATATTGTGATATTGTTACTGGAATTTTAAAAATACAATTGATTGGCTGGTATTTTACAGAGAAGCTATTGCAGGAAATTTAATACCAATGGACACAGTCAGAAAATTTGTTAAAGTATGTATGGGGCTAGATGCGAGTATCCAAAACGTATTCTTGGATGAACATTTCATTTACTAGACAACTTTAATAAATCAAGTGTGTTTTAAGGTCAACGTTAAAGCAAGTGGAAGCATTGAGATCTTTTAATAGAATACTAGTAGTTAAAAGTTATTTCGTTTAGTATCGCGCTATCGATTGTTTAAATGCTTGTGAAAATAGAAATCACCTGAAACGAGTACACAGACAATATTTTGCTTTTGTGTATAGAAATATAAAGAAAATATAAAATGTGGTTATTATATCAGATATACTGGTATTTTGCTTTACAACATTCTCTTTCAGAGAATTACTTATACATCAATGCATTTACTTTGCAGCGTATAGATCTAATTTTTTCCATTCACTCGAGTAGTCTCAAATTAAATATTTATATATCATCATCAGGATCAGGATTTAATTTATAAACAATCATTTTCTGTAAGACTTGTAATGTAATACACAGAACTAGGCAATAAAAAATAACAGTATAAAAAATTACCAATTGCAAACAAAGAATAAAATATTATTCTATTTTTGTTAAACTTGTGTAGTATAAAAATTTGTATTCGTCTTTTATTATTATTCTAAAATTCTATTTATTAAGATGGATTTGTTTTTATACAAAACAAATATCATTACCAAGTAAACCAACAGACTCTCACCAATTCATGTATCATCATTCATGTAACATCCACATAGTGTTACCAAAAGGTGTATCATCATTAGATTACCCCACATAGCCTTACCAAACGTGTATCACCATATTACCCAACATAGCCTTACGATACATGTATCATCATATTACCCCACATAGATTTACCAAACGTGTATCATCATCATGTAAACCCAACATAGCCTTACCAAAGGTATATCTTCATCATATAAACCCAACATATCCTTACCAAAGGTGTATCATCATCATGTAAGCCCCACATAGCCTTACCAAACATGTACCATCATCATGTAAGCTCCACATAGCCTTACCAAACGTGTATCATAATCATATCACACCACATAGCCTTACCTAACGTGTATCATCATCATGTAAACCCAACATAGCCTTACCAAACGTCTATCATCATCATATAAACCCAACATAGCCTTACCAAAGGTGTATCATCATCATGTAAGCCCCACATAGCCTTACAAAACGTGTATCATCATCATATCACACCACATAGCCTTACCTAACGTGTATCATCATCATGTAAACCCAACATAGCCTTACCAAACGTCTATCATCATCATATAAGCCCCACGCAGCCTAACCAAACATGTACCATCATCATGTAAGCCCTACATAGCCTTACCAAAGGTGTATCATCATCATGTAAGCCCCACATAGCCTAACCAAACGTGTATCATCATCATATTAACCCACATAGCCTTAACAAACGTGTATCATCATCATATAAACCTCACATAGCCTTACCAAACGTCTATCACCATCATGTAAGCCTCACATAGCCTAACCAAACATGTACCATCATCATGTAAGCCCACATAGCCTTACCAAAGGTGTATTATCATCATTATAGCCCCACATAGCGGACCAAACGTTTATAATCATCATGTAAACCCCATTTAGCCTTACCAAAACGTGTATCATTATCATGTAAGCCCCATATAGCCTTACCAAACGTTAATCATCATTATGTAAACCCCATATAGCCTTACCAAAACGTATCTTATCATATTACCACACATAGCCTTACCAAAACGTGTATCATCATCATGTAAACCCCAAATAACCTAACCAAAACGTGTATCACCAGCATGTTAACCCCAAAAAGCCCTACCAAAACGTGTATCATTATCATGTTAGCCCAATTTAACCTAACAAAACGTGTATCATTATCATGTAAATCCAATATAGCGCTACAAAAACGTGTATCATTATCATGAAAACCCTTTATAGCCTAACAATACGTGTATCATTATCATGTAAACCCCATATAGCGTTTCAAAAACGGGTATCATCATAATGTTACCTCCACATAGCGTTACCAAAACGTGTATCATCATCATGTAAACCCCAAATAGACCTACCAAAACGTGTATCATTATCATGTAAGCCCAATTTAACCTAATAAAACGGGTATCATTATCGTGTAAATCCAATATTGCGCTACAAAAACGTGTATCATTATCATGAAAACCCTATATAGCCTTACAATACGTGTATCATCATCATGTTAACCTCATATAACGCTTCAAAAACGTGTATTATCATAATGTTAACTCCATATAGCGTTACCAAAACGTGTATCATCATCATGTTAACACCAAATAGCCTTACAAAACGTGTACTATCATGTTAAGTCCACATATCATCATCATGTAAACCCCATATAGCCTTACAAAACGTGTACTTTCATGTTTAGTCCACATAGTCTTATCAAAACCTGTATCATCATGTAACCACACATAGTCTTACCAAACGTGTATCATCATCATGTAAACTCAACATAGCCTTACCAAACGTCTATCATCATCATGTTATCCCCACATAGCCTAACAAAACATGTATCATCATCATGTAAGCCACACATAGCCTTAACAAACGTGTATCATCATCGTGTAAACCCTATATAACCTTATCAAACGTGACTCAACATCATATAAACCCATCATCGCCTTAGCAAACGTGTATTGTCATTATCTAAATTTCACTTAGCCTTACCAGACGTGTATCATCATCATGTTAGCCCCATATAGCCTTAACGAACGTGTATCATCATCAGGTAAGCCCAACATAGCCTTACCAAACGTGTATCATCATCATGTAAGCCCTTCATAGCATTACCAAACGTGTATCATTATCACGTAGGCCCAACAAAGAATTACCAAACCTGTACCATCATCATGTAAACCTCACATAGCCTTATCAAACGTGAATCATCTTCATGTAAGCCCCACATAGCCTTACCAAATATGTACCATCATATTAACCCACAAAGCCTTATGAAACAGGTAGCATCATATTACCCCACATAGCCTTATCAAACGTGTATCAGCATACTACCCCACATAGCCTTACGAAACATGTATCATCATATTACCCCACATAGCCTTACCAAACATGTACCATCATCATGTAAGCTCCACATAGCCTTACCAAAGGTGTATCATCATCATATGAGCCCCACATAGCCTAACAAAACGTGTATCATCATCATATTACCACACATAGCCTTACCTAACGTGTATCATCATCATTTAAACCCAACATAGCCTTACCAAACGTCTATCATAATCATATAAGCCCTACATAGCCTAACCAAACATGTACCATCATCATGTAAGCCCCACATAGCCTTACCAAAGGTGTATAATCATCATGTTAGCCCCACATAGCCTTACCAAACGTGTATCATCACATATTACCCGACATAGCTTACCAAACGTGTATCATCATCATATAAACCTCACATAGCCTTACCATATGTCTATCATCATCATGTAAGCCCCACATAGCCTAACCAAACATGTACCATCATAATGTAAGCCCCACATAGCCTTACCAAAGGTGTACCATCATCATGTTAGCCCGACATAGCCTTACCAAACGTGTATCATCATCGTGCAAACCTATATATCCTTACCAAACGTGAATCAATATCATATAAACCCATCATCTCCTTAGCAAACGTGTATCGTCATCATCTTAACCCTACTTAGCTTTACCATACGTGTATTATCGTCATGTAAGCCCCACATAGCCTTACCGAACGTGTATCATTATCATGTCAACCCAACATAGCCTTACCAAACGTCTATCATCATCATGTAAGCCCCACATATCTTTACCAAACGTGTACCATCATCATGTAAGCCCCACATAGCCTTACCAAAGGTGTATCATCATCATGTTAGCCGGCATAGCCTTACCAAACGTGAATCATCTTCATGTAAGCCCCACATAGCCTTACCAAATGTGTTTCATCATCATGTAAACCCCACATAACCATACCAAACGTGTATCATCATCATGTTAACCCCACATAGCCTTATCAAACGTGTATCATCATCATGTTAACCCAATACAGGCTTACTTAACGTGTATCATCATCATGTAAGCCCATCATAGCCCTACAAAACGTGTATCATAATCATGTCAACCCAACATAGCCTTACTAAACGTCTATCATCATCATGTAAGCCCCACATATCATTACCAAACGTATACCATCATCATGTAACCCCACATAGCCTTACCAAATGTGTATCATCATCATGTAAACCCCACATAACCATACCAAACGTGTATCATCATCATGTAAACCCCACATAGTATTATCAAACGTGTATCATCATCATGTAAACCCCATATAGGCTTGATAAACGTGTATCATCATCTTGTCAAATCCATATAGCCTTACCAAACGTGTATCATCATCATGTAAAACCCATATAGCCTTACCAAACGTGTACTATCATGTAAAATCCACATTGTCTTACCAAACGTATATCATCATCATGTAAACAACACGTAGCCTTACCAAACGTGTACTATCATGTTAAATCCACTTAGTCTTACCAAACGTGTATCATCATCATATAAACCTCACATATCCTTACCAAAACGTGTATCATTATCATATAAACCCCATATAACCTTACCAAAGGTGTACCATCATCATATAAACCCAACATAGCCTTATCAAGCGTGTATCATCATCATTTAAACCACACATAGACTTACCGAACGTGTATCGTCATCATATACACCCAACATAACCTAACCAAACGTGTATCGTCATCTTCCAAACCCCACATATCCTTACCAATTGTTTATTATCATCATATGAACCTCACAAAGCCTTATCAAACGTGTATTATTGTAATATAAACCCCACAAAGCCTTACTAAACGTGTATCATCATGATGTTAACCCCACTTAGCCTTAACAAATGTGTATCATAATCGTATAAACCTCACATAGCCTTTCCAAAACGTGTTGATTATCATATAAACCCCATATAGCCTTACCAAACGTGTAACATCATCATATAAACCAAACATAGCCTTACCAAGCGTGTATTGGCATCATATGAACCCCACAAAGCCTTACCAAACGTGTATCATCATCATGTTAACCCCGCATATCCTTAACAAACGTGTATCATCATCATTTAAACCACACATAGACTTACCGAACGTGTATCATCATCATATACACCCAACATAACCTTACCAAACGTGTATCGTCATCTTCTAAACCCCTCATAGCCTTACCAATTGTTTATCATCATCATATAAACCTCACAAAGCCTTACAAAACGTGTATTATTGTAATATAAACCACACAAAGTCTTACTAAACGTGTATCATCATAATGTTAACCCCACTTAGCCTTAACAAATGTGTATCATAATCGTATAAACCTCACATAGCCTTTCCAAAACGTGTATCATTATCATATTAACCCCATATAGCCTTACCAAACGTGTATCATCATCATATAAACCAAACATAGCCTTACCAAGCGTGTATTAGCATCATATAAACCCCACAAAGCCTTACCAAACGTGTATCATCATCATGTAAACCCCACATATCGTTAACAAACGTGTATCATAATCATATAAACCCCACATATCCTTAACAAACGTGTATCATCATCATTTAAACCACACATAGACTTACCAAACGTGTATCATCATCATATAAACCCAACATAGCCTTACCAAGCGTGTATCATCATCATTTAAACCACACAGACTTACCGAACGTGTATCATCATCATATAAAACCCAAATATCCTTAACATACATGTATCGTCATCATATAAACCCATCATCGCCTTACCAAGCGTGTATCATCATCATTTAAACTACACATAGACTTACAAAACGTGTATCATCATCATATAAACCCAACATAGCCTTACCAAGTGTGTATCATCATCATTTAAACCACACAGACTCACCGAACGTGTGTCATCATCATGTAAACCCCACATAGTCTCACCAAACGTGTATCATCATCATATAAATCCCATATAACCTTACCAATCGTGTATCATCATCATGTTAACCCATATAGCCTTACCAAACGTGAATCATCATCATGTTAACCACAAATAGCCTTACCAGAGGTGTATCATCATCATGTTAACCCCATATAGCCTTACCAGACGTGTATCATCATCATTTAATCCCCACATAACCTTACCAAACATATATCATCATCATATAAACCCCACATAGCCATACCAAACGTGTATCATCATCTTGTAAACCCCACATAGCCTTACCAAACGTGTATAATCATCATCATATAAACCCCACATAGCGTTACCAAAACGTGTATCATCATCAAGTAGTCCACATAGTGTTACCAAAACAAGACCCATCTTCATGTTACATCAAAAAAGTGTTACCAAAACGTATATCATCAACATGTATCATCGACACAGCATTACCAATACGTGTATCATCATCATGTAACATCCACATAGCGTTACTTAAACATGTACCATCATCATGTAACATCCATGCAGTGTTACCAATACGTGTATCATCATTACGTAACATCCACGTAGCGTTACCAAAACGTGTATCATCATCATGTAACATCCGCATAGCGTTAGCAAAACTGGTACAATTATCATGTAACATCAACATAATGTTACCAAAACGTGTATCATTATCATGTAAACCCCACATAGCGTTACCAAAACATGTATCATCATAATGTTATATTCACAAAGCGTTACCAAAATATAAATCATATTCATGTAACATCCACATATCATTTACAAAACGTTTATCACCGTCATGTAACATTAATATAGTGTTACCAATATATTCGTAATCATCATGTAGTATCCACATAACAGTAACAAAACGTGTATAATCATTATGTTACATCCACATAACGTTACCAAAACGTGTAATAGCATTATGTTCCATCCACATAACGTTACCAAAACGTGTATCATCATGTAAACCCCACTTAGCGTTACCAAAACATGTATCATCATCATGTAACATACACAAAGCGTTAACAAAACTTTTATAATCATTATGGAAACCACACATAGCATTACCAAAACATTTATTGTCATCTTGTAACGTCCACATAGCGTTACCAAAATATGTACCAACATCATGTAATATCCTCATAACGTTACCGAACATGTCTCTGCATCATGTAACATCAACATAGCGTTAACAAAACCGTTACGTATATAATCATCATGTATCATCCACACATCGTTACCATAATGTATATTATCATCATAGAATATCCGCCAAGTATTACCAAAATCATGTAAGGCGACATAGCGTTATCAAAACGTGTATCATCATAATGTAACATACACATAGCGTTACAAAAACGTGTTTCATCATCATGTAACATACACATAGCATCACTAAAACGTGTATCACCATCATGTAAACCCTACATAGCGTTATCAAAACGTTTATCATCGTCATGCAAAATCCACAAAGCCTTTATTAAAATCCAAACAGCCTTATTTAAATTCCTTACAGCCTGATTTGAAATCCACACAGCGTTACCAAACTGCGTATCATCAGATGCAAAATCCACACAGCGTTACCAATCAATGTTATAATCATTGCACACTTACATGTCACGAATAAAAAGTGTAAGTGAATATTGTTTTTTACTTATAATTTGTTTTTATTTTACTTGGTATTTGTACATGTGTAAACGTACTTTTGTTATTCGGGGATAGAGAAAATAGATGAAATGATATACCCAACGTCGCATACTGCAGAACATTTACTTGATTTGAACAGGTGGTGCATTTTGTATACAGGTTCCATGTCATCTCTATATGTAACCTAAATAATAATTTGAAACTGTAATACAAAGACCAGCTCTCCCTATACATATATGAATATATAGTAAGATATTGATACACACATATATATTTCCTAAAATAGAAATACAATGAAAATAATAAAAATATACCACATTCAAAGATAGGTCCATGGTTGGAAATACGGTTTCGTTGGATAAAATGGAATTATAAAAATGGTAAGTTATCTTCAAACTAATTTATGTAGTTATTTTTTTCTTTATTTTGTAAGTGTTCATATCGAACCATTAAGTATGAAATACATATTTATTTACGCAAAACCAATTGTTTCGATTACAAGTGTCAACGGCGTGTTTTAACAATTAATTGTGTCATGGACGTGAATAGATTCAGTTTTGAAATTGTACAAGAATGTATTTGAATATTTAATGTCATTTTATGCCATGGAGGATTTTCAAACTATCAGTTACCCTGGCCATTCTTTTCTGGAAAATTAACAAGTCATATCCGCAAGTTACTGACAAATGTCTTAAAGGCGACTGTCACTGAGACAATATAGCCTATCACGAAGACTATGACCGGGAAGGGATTCGAACTTACGACTCCTGGATTGGTGACAGACTGAGCTAACAAGACCCGACTTACCTGACTGGAAACCAATGCAATAATTAAATAATCAACGGATGCTATTAAAAAAAATAATTGTTCATATCAACTTAATAGTTGATCAAAACACAAGCAGATTATTTATGAATAGAAGAAAATGTCATTGCTGTCGCTGTGTAGATTATATTATAGTCATGTAACATTAAAATGCAAACTCGTTGTTCGACAAAAAATAATCTAAGTAGTATATATATATACAGCAGTTTCCTCATTTTCGGAATTAATTCTTATTTGTAAAATTAGCATAAAGTATGTACTAATGACTGTGACCGCAAAGTTAAAAGCTTTTTTTCATTTTCTCTATATATTCTGTGACAGGATTATCGATATGTTTTGCACTTAATAAGTTCAGTATACCCTATTTATTGACCTCCAGCTGATTTAATATTGTTTTGATATAACAACTAGATTTCAGAGGGGTATCTTCCGAGATTTTATGGGAACCCCGATTGTGCTGTAGAAATGATTCCCGTCGGCCTGGTTGTCAACACTATATTAGCAAGCGCCTGGTTCACCGGGACTAAACAACACACCACACAACCAGCTGATGAACCGTTTGTTGTCAATTACACATCTGGTACAGTCAACAAAGTGGCACTGAAAGAATTTGATAAGATTGTATTTCACATTCCTGTTTTGTTGTTGTCATTATGTAATTTGATAACTAACAATAAGCCTGGTTTCACACACAATAAAATGATGAATATTTGTCTAAATAATCTGCATTTCATTTCGCATTGACATATTTTTGCACCTTCTCACCTAGACGGAGCTTTGATTTATCTTTACTCTGAGATATAGTATTATTTGTGCCACTTCCCGTTGTTACGAGATTCATGTACGGTTTGCATTCAGTTGCAACCAAAATATGTGCCTTTTATTAAGCGTGTTGACAAAATTCATTGTATGCTTTCTTTATTCCTGACATTAAGTCAATGATTGGAACGGAAAATAATAGTGTCATATATTCCGTAGTACCACCATGCATGGTACGCAAACAGTATCTAGATTTTCACGATTGCGTTTTTCTTTTCCATTGATACTTTCGATTATAATGATGTATTGCAACACTTTTGCAGCAAAGAACATGTGCATTAAGAACAAAATATTACGACAATTGAAATTCATTTTTCTCCATATGTTATGCAATAAAGCAAGTTAATCATATGTAAACTTAGATAGATAGAAGACAATATCAGGAGACGTACGTATAGTCTCCGTTTTCTTTTACTCTCGAATACTCATTAAATTGTATAGTTCCGTGGAAAGTTGAGAGAATGCAAAAAAAAAGTACTGATAAAATCATAATAGAAATATATTTTTAAGTAAAGAAATACAGCTTTAGTATTCGTAAGTCATGTTAGAAAAACCACATTGATTGAATTGAAGTTGATCTTAACGTTTTTACCTATTAACGAATATGTATGTTCCTGTTTCAGTGAACTACAGTAACGATTTCTTTAAGAACAAGGGCAATTCGTCAAATTGTATGAAGATATCTCGTTAAAGGTGAGTGCAAATATAACTATACCTCACCTGCCCTGTATTTGTGGCGAAGGTCTTAACTCACATTCTGAAGTCAAAAATTAGATAAAGATTTTTTAGGTTTGAATTGTAAATAAAGAAAACACTTTCTTCTTCTATTACAGTGTATACAATTTAATATACATACTCGTATATATATTATATATATTAAGTAAGTATTCATATTTGATACAGTAGTTAAGAAATAAAATAATTATATGGAAATTGGTACCAATGTCTTTTACCATGGTCATAACATTCAAATGCATTTTGGCTTATACTATAATATAATTAAACACGAACCTCATTTATATGTTAGACTATATATCGACTACCAACATAAATAAATGAAGAATTTATTTAAAATTATTTATATCACCATTATATAAAGTCATTGCTATCTAATGAAGCAAATGACACATTAAAAAGAATTATCTATTGAATTGAATATGTAGAACAAGCATGTGTCACGTATAAAGAAAATACACGTATAGGGGTTCATGTTAACTTTGCTTCTTACATATATGTTTAAACGTTTGTCGTGTTTATATTCGCCACCATCATATACTGCAACAAAAGCAGCCATGCTAATAATCGTCCACAAAAGCAAATAATTACGTTTTTATTCTCTGGCGTATATACTTCAACAATGATGGTGCTTATATTTTTGGCGTCGTATACTACAACAATGAGGGTGCCTATATTCTCTGACGTCGTATACTACAACAATAATGGTGCTTCGTCGTATACTACAACAACAATGGTGCTTGCATTCTCAGTCATCATATACTACAACAATAATGGTGCTTATATTCTCCATCATCATATACTTCAACAATAATGGTGCTTATAATGTCCATCATCATATACTGCATCAATAATAGTCGTGCTTGTATTCTCCAATATATTCTATAATATATTCTATAATATATATTGCAACACTAGTTACCGTGCTTACACTTTCCAAAACCACACACTACACCAATAGCACTCAGCATGTTCTCTAACACTAGCTGTCATGATTATATTCAATACTGAAACAAAATGTGTTGTGTTGATTGGTAAGTCTTCTGTTGGTGTTTATTTTCATATCTTAAATATTTTCACGTTTTTTTTTTGCTATGCTCAGTTTCTACGCTAACAATTTTCAAATTACCTCGGTACTATTGCACCATGGTAACTCATTTTTTCTTTGAATCGTGTAATGTATTTACTTTTTTATTGAGATAATGTTAAGCAAGTTTCTTGTCACTGTCAACACAAATGTGTATTCTACTGATAGCGTGTATTTCATAGTGACTGTTAATATTCCCCAATCACATTATTCCTTCGTGAAAGAGGCTGTTTTAATTGCTTTCAATTTTCTGGTTTCTTGAAATGAAACACTTAGAAAACTTTCAGTCGGGTTTGTTTGAAGTTCAATGTCACGTATTATAGAATTGTAAATACGTTGACGATTTCAAGTGCATATACTATTTTCTATGAGGGTTAGGGCAATATTCTAACACAACAGAAATCTATTGAAAGAAAATTTAGGGAGTTTGGATTCTCTGCAGAATAGTGTGATAAGATAATCATTTTCTTGTTACCAAATAGGACCTCAAACTATTTGTTCTCTTTCTATTATCTCCTTTGAAGCGCCATGATGGTATATAATCGCACAGTGTCTCCTATTAAAGTACATTTTGAATTGGTGTATATAACTAAATACGTTTTGTCTCCATATCATCCTTTTAACCTTCCGAAAATGATTAGAACATTATTCTGTTATGAGTTAAGTTTATGGGTATAAAGGACAATGGACATATCAGCTGGCATTTCGATAAATTGTCAATGATGTGCTTGACAGAACTGTTTGCATATCGATGCATTGTCATTGGGAAACTTGAACATTATCTAATATATCGATACGTTGCCAATGTTGAACTTGTATATCAATTTGCATTTTGATGCGTTGTCAAACTGAAAATTTAACCCTTTTAATCAGACGTTTTTAATCCACGCCTATATATCATCTTTTCTTCTTTTATTTTTATTTGTTTTTAGTGAGTGGGTCCTCTGTGACCGAGTGGTCTAAGGCGCTGTCTCAAGAACACTAACCTTTCATCGCTAAGGTCGTAGGTTCGAATCCCGCTCGCTCCAAAACTTTATGTGTGAAAGTTTCAAGTTACTTGCAGAAGGACGGTAGTTCTGCTCAGTCTAAGGTATTCCTCCACCATTAAAACTTGATATGCCATATATATAACCTGAAATGTGTTGAAAATGGCGTTAAACTAATTTAAAAAAACAGAAAAAAATAGTGGTGAACATGCATCTTAGCTAATATTTCGATAAAATATAAATGTTTAACTGGCACAGTAGCTTATATATCGATACATTGTCAATGGTGAACTTGCACAGTAACTAATATATTGATACATTGTCAATTGCGAATTGCACATTAGCTCATATATCGGTACATTGTCAATGGCGTACTTGTATATCGATCTATACACTGTCACAATGTTGAACTTGCACCTTAGTATCGATACATTGTCAATGGTGAACTTGAAAAGTAACTAATATACTGATGCATGGTCAATAGCGTACTTGTATATCGATCTATACACTATCACAATGGTAAACTTGGATCTTAGCTAATACGTTTATATTGTCAGAACGTCAATGCCGAACTTGCACATTTGCTAATATATCGATACATTGACAATGGCTAACTTGCACATTAGCTAACACAAGCATATCGATACATTGGCAAAGGTGAACTTGCACATTAGCTTACACAGGCATGTCGATACACTGTCAATAGCTCACTTGCACATTAGCTAACACAAGCATATTGATACATTGGCAATTGTGAACTTGCACATTAGCTAACACAGGCATGTCGATACATTGTCAATGCTGAAATTGCACATTTGCTAATATATCGATACATTGTCAATGCCGAACTTGCACATTAGCTAACACAAGCATATCGATACATTGACAGTGGTGAACTTGCACATTAGCTAACACAGGCATGTCGATACATTGTAAATTGCGAACTTGCATATTAGCTTACACAGGCATATCGATACATTGGCAATGGTGAACTTGCACATTAACTAACACAGGCATATCGATACATTGGCAATGGTGAACTTGCACATTAGCTCAAATATCGATACATTGTCAATGGCGAACTTGCACATTAGCTAACACGGGCATATCGATACATTGGCAATGGTGAACTTGCACATTCGTTAATACAGGCATATCGATACATTGGCAATGTTGAACTTGCACATCAGCTTGTATATTGATATATATTATTGCAGATCATTACACACTCAATATTTATATGAATGCTTAATACACAATTTGTGTTTGTAGAGTTTCACAATGGATCCGAGAGAAATCGACTGGGAAACTTACCTATGACTTTACTGCACACTGGTAGCCAAGAAAACGAAGACAGAATAAAGAAATATTAAACTGGATGAGACAAGGAAGGATAACCTGTAACACGGGATCACAATGATACTGACGTTTGAAAGGTCAATGGAAATAACCAAAACAGCAAATGTTGTGCCAATCAACAAATAACTTGTTAAATGATGGGTGATACGTGTCGTGTGAGAAATAGGAAATCCAAAATAGTAGCTATTTATCTATTTTTTCTATTTAGTTTAAAGGTGCTAAATAATTGAGAAATAGGATATGTTTGTTTAGTCATTATAGACAGGGTGTATAAATGTATCAAATACTCGATAATACATAATGGGACATGCTTTTTAACAATTATGTTAAATAGTTACATGTAAATTATTTTAATTGCTTATAGCGATTCAACATCATTACAATAATAGTATGATTGTATGTTAATTTACAAACATATATAAGGAAGAAGAGTTAGACCACAAGTTCTGTCAACATTATTGAAATTGGACATATGTGTTTGCATGTAGTTAGTTAAAACAGAGTGTGTAATGATACTAGAATATTATTTATAGATAAATGAGACATGTTTGTTTAGTCATTATAATTTTTTGTATAAAGGCAACTTTTATTTTATTATAAATAATTGATAATAGATACAGGGGACATGTTTAATCTGTTATTACCGATTGTGTGTATAAAGGTTGTAGATAATAGATCATAATAGAAACATGTTACTTGTTTGTTCTGTTATTATATATTGTGTATATAAATGTACTAGATAATTGGTAATAGATAAATGGGACATGTTTGTTTAGTAATTAAAGAGTGTGTGTAGAAAGGTATTAGATAATTGATAATAGATAAATGAGACATGTTTGTTCTGTTATAATAAATTGTGTATAAATGTACTAGATTATTGATAACAGATAAATGGGAAATATGGGTTTAGAAATTATAGATTGTGTGTATAAAGGTACTAGATAATTGATACATGTAATAGATAAATGGGACTTGTTTGTTCAGTTATTACAGATAAGTATATAGAGATGATAGATAAAAGGTCAATAGGACTTGTTAGCTTAATTATTTTAGACTGAGTGTCTCAAAGTGCTAGCTAATTGGTAAATGAGACACGTTTGTTCCATGATTAAAAGAGCATTGTATGTCGACGAACATCGCTCACCATTTTACAAATAAAATTATATATTTAGCACAAAAAAGAAAGAACGCAAGATATACAATAGGCTGCAGAATTAGATATCATTTGTTTTAAACAATTATAAATATACAAAACGTCAATGACAAACAGTCATGCAAGATAGTTTGTATAACCCAATCATGAAAAACAAAGAAAGACAAACTGAATTGCAGAAACGTTTTTTTTTTCAAATGGAAGTTGTTGTTGCAATGGGACGAGAATGACGGTAGAAGTGCAATAATAATTTAGAAAATCTTACGTAATTTATTAAACATTTCACTGTAATGTATTGCAATCACACTTATTCTGGATTGTTTGAATGCGAACGACTCCCACTGCAGACATATTGTTACTGATAATCAATTGTTCTGAATAATTTAACTATTCTAATAGCTTTCAAATGGTAAATTATTGCACTGCTTGGTAGATTTGTCTGTATAGTTTGCCTGGTAAACGATTGAATGTCTTTAATATCTGATAAAGGCAATTTTAGAATTAAAGTACGTAATAATATTTAAGAAAGACTGCAATAGAAGACTCGATGTTCCTTAGAGTTTATTTAAGAGGGGTCATGTCAGATGTAACAGTTAACGTTCCACAGCATCGGTCTCAACAAAAGTATACTTACTAGCCACATTGAATTCTCTAATCTCAACTGAACAGAAATAATAACAAAACTGAGACAAGTTGTCATATTACAGCCGCTATACAAAACGTAAGTGGTGTTAAAATCAGGAGCCCTTGAAAAACAAGGACATATATGGAAGTATAGGAAACGTGCATCTCTCTACAAAAAATAACATAGCATATCAATTAGGTGTCTTATATAACTAAACACGCCAAATTATCTTGAATTTAAAAACAAACGCAGTTTGAAGTTAATTTTTCAGGTACTTTCCGTGATTTTTGAGTTGCAGTATATACATATTGTAATAATAAATACTCCAACAGTTTTAAATACAATTTGCTGGGAATGGTTTCGTTTGGTAAGATATTCCATTGAGCAAAGAAAGATTTGTGATGTGTGTAATGTTTACATAAAAGACTAGGTCAGTGTATAATGTTTATTAATCTAGCTAATGATGCATGTGCTTACAATATTCATTACAGAAACCCTGTTTACAAACAACAGTCTCTTTCAGCGTTTATTTGTTGCCTGTTATTATATCTGAATGACACATTTTTTCCATGAAAGTGTTGGTTGAATACTTTTCTAGCGAAAGCCCGAAATCCAGCTTAGTGAATATATACATTTGAAGTTTGCACTCGTACTTTCGAACAGATCTGTTGCAATTTTTTGCCACGGCAGTTCACTAATCATTGATAATATTAATGATTCCTTTTTTATTTAGATGTCTAAATTACTACAATTGTACGACAATTTCTTTTATGATCATGAATATTTCCGTGCCTTCCTGCCATTATATTATATCTCTAACTAATGCTGTTATTTTCGATGCCCAAGTGGCCTTCATGAAGCTTTCTGGCATGCTTTTTGTTAGTGGTTTCTTATATCTCTCCTTTCATAATGATAATGATCTTTTGATTCTGATGAACATTTTATTTGTACTTCTTTCAATGACCTCATTGTGTCATCATGTGTTTTGTGATGGTTGATTTCCTTAATTCTTTGATCTGCTATTGGTAGTTCAATAATCATATTGTGCACTAGTAACTGAATGTCATTGTCGAAATCTCCATTATCATCTTTGCTACTGTCACAGCTGAACAGATTGTGATGGATCTGTTTGGGTCGTAATGCATTGATATAGGTTTACTTGTCAGTATTTGTTTAATTTACTTTAATGATTTTTCTTGATAATATCTCCATTCAATTGCAACAATTGTTTTATTGGTTATGCATATCGTCCGGAATATATTTTGTTAAGAATTTGACTGTTCCTAGCAATTTTTAACACCTTTTTATGTTTCGGTGCAGGCATTTTTAATAAAGCTTTGGCATGATTATCACTGGGTTTAATATTTACACCACTCAAATGATGCTTTAAGTAGATGATGGAATTGGCATTGATCACACATTTATCTTTATTAAATGTCTTTCTGTAATGCTCGATTCTTTCGTCGTGCTCTTTTTGTCGATATAAGTTTCTACCCCTTCGACATCCTCTTAATGTTGACTTAATCTTTTATGGAATATTTATTGTAAAAAATCTACTCCAAATTAAAAAAATTACAAAATGGCGTTATTAATGTCGTAAGTAACTAGCTGTCTTCATGCAATGTTAGCTGATAATGCACTTGATAAGCATCAAGTTTTGAAAAGTATTTGGCATATGACATTCGACTAGTGATTTCTTCATAGGTTGGCAGAGGACAGGTTTTTCTTTTTATGGTCTAATTTAGTTCTTTTGGATCAATATAAAACTTCTGTCTTTTTCTCTATTATGGCATGTTCGAAACCCATTCTGTAGTTTGTTCTACTTTCTTGATTACTTCTAGACTTTCTAATCTTAATATATACCGTAATGCAACTGGAGTTTCCTAAAAAGACTTATCTTGATGTTTCATCTGGGTCGATGTCAATTTTGTCTGTGTTTTGTAGACATCGAAGTCCATTTTTTGTTTTTCATAATTAAAGAATTGTTGTCATTTTTATCCACTGACTATACTTTAATTGATTCAAGAGCATGCGAGGTTTTAAATCCAAACAATATATCTGATTTGATTTGTCCCATACATTCCAAAGTTACATTTCGAAGAACAGTTAGTGTAGTTCCAATGTTACTTCTAAGTCTTGTTCTTGTGGGTTGTATGTGTGTGTTATTGTTTTCGACCAATTTGCACATAATATTTGCTTTTGACCCAGTGTCAATCTTGAATCGCACTCTTTTCTTATTGACTTGTAATGTTGAAAAACATTCATTTTCTCTGATTTCAGTTTCACGTGACATGTTAATAAATCCAACGTAAACGTATTCTTCGTTTACACTCTCAGAGTAATTTATAACATCCACGTCCCTTTTATGTTTCTGCGTCCGACATTCAGCATTTAGCAAAATGATATATTTTTCTTTTGCATTGATGGCATCTTTTATTCAATGCAGTATGAGATTTTCCTTTCGTAGAAGTAAAATAGTTTGCAATTCTCATTTCCATTTTTTTATCATTTAAAGCACAATCTCAAAACGACTCTGTAGTATTCCTCCATTTCTTCCACCTTTCAGATAAGTTTCCTTCTGATGACATGTAATGTTTATATAAAAGACTAGGTCAGTTTGTATATGTTTATTAATCTAGTTATTAAGGCATATGCATTCAATATTCACACATTCAAGACTGACTACTATGTATCATTATATCTGTAGAGAAACAGCATACTAGATAATTTAGTTAATATAATAAGAATTTATATTTCTCAGATGAAAAGAAGTTAGGATATTTAAAAACAAGATATTGTGTGAATACGCAAGCATTCTCAATCAGTTTCTTTTTCTTCGCTATTTACGTCCTTAGAACACACAGACAGAACCAAGAAAATTATATAATTATTGTTATGCAATATGTTTATGGTAGGCTTTGTTAAATGCATATCATTCATTGCATATGCTCCACTGATTAAAAAAGAAAGAAATAAAATAAAACACTAGGTTCAAATACTGGGTGACATTCTATTACATGTAGTTACCCTGACAAAATAAGTGATTATAATTTGTAAAACATATCTATTCTTCTTATAATGCTTTTATTCATGTGAATCGACGCTCGCACAGTTATATTGTTACTGTTTTGCCAACACCTAAACGTAAAATATATTGAATTGTATTTCTAACATTTTTTTTTCTTTCTATATTACAGGCTTTGCCAAATGTTACCATTAAAACATTTTGTATGGATTCCTCAGTTAGGTCTAAATGAGGGTTCAGTACAGTTTCAGTAAAAACATTACGTGTTGGCAGTGATAAAGAGTTACGATCGTTTGCAGCATATTCATATTCCCTATACAGCATACTCTAGTCATGCAGCAGGAGAAGGTTGCTTGCAGCTTTAGTAATATCCCATGGCAGCATTTAGAGTTACACTAGTGTACGTAATATTTTATACAAATGGATCAAGATGAATAATATATTATATTATGATTTATATATTTCAATTGTACACTGAAAGGAAAAAGAAAGTATACATTTTGTTTTTTAAAATTATTTCATTATTGGCTTAGTTTATTCATATGATGGAAAATTAATTGAATTTTTCTTATTGTTTTGCTTTGAAATCAATTAAATGTTTGTTGTTTTATTCAACAATATGATGAAATATAAATATACAAAATTTGTATGCAATACATTTACGTTTTACATTTTACGTTTATAGGTATGTATACTTTCTTTTTCCTTTCGCTGTATATGTGCCAGACGTTGCTGAAACAGTTAATACGAATAAATTATACTAGACTGAAATCATAAGCAGTTTAAATTTTATTATTGTTCTACCTGTATGTGTTTATATCCATGCATTTTCAAAAATAAGTACACGTTTTTTTATTTCCATAACTTATGAATTAATGAACGTTAACTTAGTTTTGAAAATACATCAAGAGTTGATATAATTATATATAATTATTCCATTATCATCACGCCATTTCCTGCAGAGTACCAGTTGTCCCCTTTAGTAAAGATATAATGCGTGCGTGCGTGATAGCGTGCGTGCGTGCGTGTGTTAACGAGTATTTTTGCAATCATTTCAGTCTTCATTTCAGTCTACCCACGTAGACTTATTTCTAAAACGTTAGTTTTACTGTTATGAATAGTTTATTAAACTGTTTGTTTCAGTTACTGAACAATAATTCGCTCATATTTCGAGATTTGGATTACTTGTTATTTACGTTGCTCACGAAACCCTATCCATAAATACATTGTAACTCTTTTTCGGTGTAAGAGAAAACAACACTTATATAATAAACTCTATAACACGCAAAATGTTAAAATGAAGAATTGAATGCTTTGTACAAAGGGACAGCGCTCAAATACAGCAAATTCAATTCCCTTTATGGGGCATGTAATTCACAAGCATCACAAGCTTTGGTGATCGGAAACAAATTATGTTTATTATATGAATATGTCCCAGTAAATCATAGATTTTGTGAACTGCGTCAAATTAATAAACGCATTTTATCCAAATTGCCACAGAAATTAAATACGCCATTTCTAAAGATAACATTTCTACTAAAATACAATAAGTTCACCGTCATTTAACGTCGAACGGTGCACACTAACATCAAACATGAAATGAAACAACATTAACAGCTCAAACCTTCTCGAATTAATTCATATTTCGCTGACCACCAATTGTCAGACAGTTTTTAAGTTCTCTCATACTCTCACCCCTTCTCAAGTAAAGCTTTAGCGTTGACGTTAGTGAGCTAAATGTTTTTTTCTTTATGAATCTAATATTTAAAAAAGATTTTTACGAATTGTTTCCTTACATTTGTAATTTATTGTTATTCAGTGCAAGTCTTATATCTTGATTACAAGTGCATAGCAATTTTTCAATTAACGGAAAAGTTTTAAAACTCTGGGTGGGGCAGGAAGAAATACATTTTATTATTGCCTGTACGTAATATTTTTTGCGTTACCTCTTGTTCCTTAATGGCGCGGTGTATTGTTTTAACTCTCTTATGGGCACCACACTGTAGAGCTATAACTAAGTTTAAAGCGTCTGCATCTCAATAAAATTCAGCAAGTATAGTTGTTATTGTTCTGACCAAGATGGCACTGAATGTGGATATATTAAGTGAAAACACAAACGTACATATAAAACAGACTGTAGTGAGCCTTTTTCTTTATTTAGGTCATTCTCTTTATAATATAAGGTGTATATATCATGCTCAAACCATTGGAAATCGTTTTGATGGAGAAAAAAAACAGTGAATGATTCGTACATTCGTATATACATTTAGATAAATTAGTTCAGTATTTGCAGCCGTAAACCTATTTATGTACTTTAATGGTCAGTTTTCAAGTGGAAACATGTTATTATTGTAGAATCACATCACTCAGTATGTCAATCACTGTGACAAGTTGGTAATCCGTCAGTCGATGCACTTGGGCAAAGAACAAACCTATGTAATAAATCGTATTACCGCTAAAAGTGTTCTATGCCTTCCGCAGACAATACATCCATGGTTATTGGCTTTCATTTACGTCTGGCATCTAATACTGACATTACGGCTTTATATAACGGTATAGCAATCTGTGTGTCACGTCTGTACTTTTACAGTTATATTGATGAGTTTCAACTTTAACTATTTATACCTTTGATTATCCGCAGTGCAGGGAAGAAATTCGGGAACTTGAATGTTTATACTAAACCCGCAACTGGGTTACTTAATCTTAAGTTAACTCTCAACTAGAATACTTATGTATCGGAATGGGGTTTAACGCCATTTTCAACACATTCTGGGATATACGTATCATATCCAGTTTTACACATTAATCACGGAGATTGTGGTCGGTCGACGATTTGAACTCACGACCCTTATAATGACAGTCAGTCCGGCTACTGGCGGAGCTAAGCAGATTCTTCATCATATTTTGTACCCAAGCTGTATTTTTGATAAAAGATATATGATACATAAGCCTATGTGCTGTAGTAAACTTGCGGGTACCTGCTTCATTAGAAGTATTGTAAACATGTCGTGTTTCTATCACGATACTACATTTTGAAATTAGTTATAACAGATATATAGTATATAATTTGTAAATATGAAACAGAAATAGAGTTCGTTTACATGAAACAAAATAAAACTTAACAAAACCCGAAACGAGTATCGAGAAAAGAAGTATGGTCATTCAGTTTAAGGAAACATATTCTTGCGGAAGTGTGTCAATAGCAAATATAAAACCTTCTCAATTTCACGTGAAAATTCACGTATAAGCATATATTAATAGTTTTAAAAGAAACTGAAAACGGATGTCTATGAAAAATAGTAAACAAACAAACATTACTTTTATGTAAGACTTGGTAAAATTAAAGCCCAATTAAATATGTTGTTTTATTGACAAAGCCATTTCCAAGTCTCCTTATTGACTGCTTTTAAAACCAACAACACAATAAATAACTTCGGTTATTGAAATGTGCAATTCTTAAAAGAGCACCCCGCTCATTAAAGCTGTTTGTTAACATTCTGTATTCCGCTTACACTCGTGTCGTTTGACGCGCACAATGGTATCTGGATTCTAAAATTTGGTGAAAAAAAAGAGTGAAACGCCAGTAAATGAGTATCAGTACAAATAATATATTCTTTCCGTAAGAAATATACATTTATTTTTATCCATTGCTGTTAAATTTTATTACATGAGAAAATTTTTATAAGTTTGCAATGTGCTATATTCAAGTGACGCAACAGTTTATTCTAAGCGAAAGCCAGATAATCATTGGCAGATTAAGACCGTTGGGTCATAAATAATGTTTAACGACTGTATACATTTGCAATTATAATCTATTTTATAGTTTTGGTTAAATATCGGGAATCATGAGTTATAGGATATGATAATTATACATGAAAAAGAGAAAATATTAAGACCATTGTCATAAAACATTCTGCCATATCTAGGTATATTCGGCATTTCATGTGGGTGTGTCCAGATCTCTTCTCTCTTAAACATGATCCGACTGTCATATTTTATATTTTATACTCATCAACAAGGACTCTTTCAAAGTCACACAAAAATGCATTTCAAGGGCGAAGCCATTGAGGAAATCAATGCGCAACAAAGGCTATATATTATGTAAGTTGGAACCAAAAACTTTTCTCCCTCTAAAAATTTGTACGATTTGGTTATATCTAATGCATGTGAGACACATTTTAGCCTAAAATTATTTCCATTATAAAGACTCATTTCGTAATTAATCACTTTCTCGCTGTCAATATTGAGAGGCTTTTACGTTCTTCTTGCTTATTTTTTATGCATATTAACATTTTGTAATTTTAATGCAATAAATTATAATCCCACCATGCGAATAAATTACCGACAGACGCGATTCTAGACGTATTTCTCGACTCCCCGTTATCTGCCGAAGTTGTTTACCAGAAGGAGACGACCACCAATTGTAAACAAACACCCGTTCATAATTATTTAGAATAATAAACATATTATTGATATGTCATTTGCATTCTTTTTCAACGGTTCAATGTTTCGATAAACTTGAGCTGCGATTCATATAATAACTTACGACAAAAAATCATCGTATATACATTTGACAACTTCTCCGTTGTAAGTTCAAATTTTTAATTTACATTCAAAATGGTTGGATTTTCAGAACAAATATCATTTTCCGCATGATTTGAGCCAATTTGGTTTCGTTTTGATCAATATTAAAAAGTATGAGGAATAATTGTTAACGTTCACGACAAAAAAATTATGTTTTATTTTGAGGAAACGTTAATCTATCATCTGGAAGAGCAAAACCGTCTTAAGTTATAACTTAAAACGACCGATTTTTTGAAAATTAATGAGCTCCTAAACACACCTGTGTTATAAGGCAAATATCCATGTTTTATTATGTTAAAATTATAATAGAAATATAAGACGGACCAAGACACACAATAACAAATAAACCATGCCTACCAATCAAATAAGATTATTTTGTATTGGTACAAATTTATTTTTACTCGATTATGAAGAAAGCTTACATGATCACCTCTTGAGAGTTCATGTCCAAGTTAGAAACAGTACTTCTTGTTGGATTTTAGAGGGCATCGACTGGAGCTCTGGGTCTAACTATCTACCCCTAGTAAGATTGGCCAATAATCTGCATTTATTTACCCGTGGCTTACTGTAATCAACAATATGTCTGAACCAGATTTTAACGAGACTTTTATGAAGTTCTTTCAGAACATCTGTTCTTTTATCTTAAGACAAAACAGTTAAATCTTCAAAGATATAGTCATTTAGATTTTTGAACTTCTCTATTAAAATCTTTTCTGCATTGTAAAAAAAGTAATACGAAGAATTTTCTTTTGAAATATGTTATGACATTTCAAGACACTTAATCTGCAAAATATACTTAATTCAATAAATCTGACATATTTGAAATCTGAGATATTCGTTCCACTAAGGTTTTCCAATTTTCCTACCTTTATTGGATGAGGCATTATTTATTACAATAGTATGTTTATGCAGTTGTTGTGACATTTCATGATTTATATGTTTGCATAACACATTATATGTAGTATAAATGTTATGCAGAATACGTAGACTCGACTCGAGATTGAAAACAGTATTATGTAGATCCGTTTCTATTTTATCACCATGTCAAAAAGAATCTGGAATATTCTTAACATCATGTTTTATATATGTTTGTTTACTTTTATTTACTGTGAGGTCACTGACACTACATTTAAGATTAATACCCCATGTGATAAAAGAATGATCTGGAATACAAATAGGAGTCACTCCTGCGACTTAAACAGAAAGAACATTTTAGCTACGTGAAAATACTTAAGTGTCTGTTAATGTCATATACAAACTTTAATAGCTATAAGAAAATCAAAAATTGCAGGCTAGTTGTTCCGTTCAGTATATTAAATTCAAATTGAATGATGAACTTTAAACGTTAAAGGAGCAATAAAAGTATAAGAGGAAAACATATCTGTTACAATTAATCATAGACAGCTAACGGTCGGTCAAATCGATCATTATTCAAAATAAACAGGTCATGGAAATCTGCCAACGAAAAATAATTTCCATATCGAAACTATAAACTTTACACTTGATCGTTAGATAAATTTAAGTAAATTTAAAGATAAATTTATTGTTTCAAAAAATGTTCAGACTCAGTATTATCATTAGTAATGAATGTTAGCTTGAAATGTTCTTTACTGGAGAATATAGAATTATGCGCCTTTTACTTATTTAATTGTCCAGTGAAAGCATTTTGACACATTTTTTTGTATAAAAGATATGTATTCGTGTAAATGAGGACAATTAGGATAAAAACATCTAAAAGTTTACTTTCAACTATGTTTTACTGAACAATTAAATTAAACAGTCACGCAAATTTGTTTTTTGCAAATAACCATTGATTTTGAAATCATATTTGTAAAACGACTCATTCAATTATCTTTAATTTGATTGACACACTGTTTGTTGTTTTATGTTATTTTCATTGGTCTGTTCCATGTCGGAAGCAACGTAATCACGTTTTAAAGGTCATCCTTGTCTAAAGAATAGTAATGTTATTTTAATTTCAATATGAATTATTTTTTTCTTTCTTCGTTTTCCTCGGCTACCAGCGCGCTACAAATTCGTATGTGGGCTTCACAGTCGATTTCACGTGGATCAATTTAGTATTTAGTATTTGTGACATAAATTTCATCCTCGCACTAAAACCCTAAACTCTTTGAAGAAAAAAAAAGAGAAAGCGATAGGATACGTATTGTAAACTAAATGAGTGTCATGTTTTCAGAACTGTCAATGCGAATACCACAAACTGAATCATGTTACAACTATATCTTCTTATTTTTGTATTTTGAAAGACAAATCTGATGCAAATATGACATTAAAGGGAATTTATCAGCATTTTTCAAGCTTTTAAAATTGGCTTAAATATTTTTTTTCAATTTATCATGCAATAAACTCACTGACCACGTATTGCCAAAATATATATATTCAAACTTGTCAATGTAATATATTACAAAGAGATTTCATAACTTGGGCTACGCGCCTAAGTTCGACTAAAAAAGATTTACCGGTTAAAAGTGCATATATTTTGTGACGTATTAAATGAGTCACGTGATTTCATTTTGATTGCATATTGACCCGTTATACACAAAGGTGGATTTAGGATTTCAGTTGAGACGCGGGAGTGCAACACAAAATCTGAACAGGCAAACACGTTTTCAGTAGAAATATAATGCATTTTGATAACATATTGTATATAGGGGGTATAGGGGTGAGGTGGCGTATGCCAGTTTTTTTAAAGAGTAGATCCGCAATTGATACAGGTTTACACGTAGTAAAATTTGTTTCATCTTAAAAACAGTTCGAATGACGCCAAGCAGTAGTTTAGTGCTGTCTAATTTTAGAATTGGGATATCGTTTCAAGTGTGTTTTTCCAATTTAAATATCGAGTTTGTCACGGTTTGGTGGATTTGCCATACCAAATAATTCGGATTTGATTAATTAATGATAATGAGATGATTTTAATAATTATTTTATTTTCAAAAAGATTCTAGCGTGTTTTCCTGATAAACCAAATTTAACCAGTATGTGTACATGCCTTTAATTAATTTTCTTTTGAAAACGATCAGACCTTTGATAAACGTTTGAAAGGAGCCATAACTCTTATTTGATATATACATATATATTTAAATTCACTCATATTTACAAACACGGTGGAAAAAATTCTAAACAATATCAATCAACGTCTTTTTAAAGATAAAAAATGTTTTCTAGGTAGGATTTTTATCGTCATATATTGTTAAAATGAAGATAGGGATATCATTCATATTAAGCGCAAAAATATTGTACTGACCCGAACTGAAAACACTCCACCTGATATTTTATGTACCTGACATTATATGTATTTCTCAAAGGGTATCAAAGAAATTTTTGTTGTTATTTTGATTTGAACAAGAGAGAACATTGTTGAATAAAATCCATACAAAATTGTCTGTTTATGACGTATCAATATTTTGACTTAGGTATTAAGTTATTAGATCTGTAATGGTCAATATCGCAACCATGCCTAAACTTCGTATCTTAGTTATCACCATCCTATGACGGATTTTTTTCTGAAATTTTAGAAGATTTTACCGTCTAAAATGAAAATTATTTATATTTTAAGTGTCAAATGCCTATAACCTCAAAACGGCAAAAGTGAACAACTACAAAACACAATGAAATAGCTATAATTTTCATATATATATATATATATATATATATATATATACTATAAATGATATATAAAAGGCATTTTTACATCACATCAACGCCGCTGAATAGACTTCTCTAAGGAAACTAACATATATTAATTAATTTTTTATCAATCTTAAAAATTCTTACCCTACCCCCACTTTCGAATTGTTACTTGTTTCACAAAATATTCTAAAACTTCATATTTTAAAATGTTCTATCATCATTTCTATTATAATTGACCACTAATGTTGTATGCCAATAGTTCCTACATTGTTAGAAGTGAGAAATGCGAAAAAATCAAAAAAAAATTACCGTCTTGTTTTCTCATAATATGGTATTTTATAGGATAAGTAAAAAAATAAAAGGCAGCCATATTAGCGACATAGTGTTTTTTCAACATCTACGAACAGCAAACAGATAATGTGTACTTGTTAAATATTGTATTTAGGCAACTGTTTTTATTAAAACAATATTGCTGGTGTAATGACACATAAGAAACTATTTTCATACTCTTATAGCTTGACTGGAATGTTTAATAAATTTAAAATATAACCCCACCCACCCAAATATAAAGTTGTTTTTTTTCTCCAAAAATTGTGACAAAAATAATTATTTTCTAATATTTTAGCCCCACCACTATCACAAAACCATTCTTATATTGTAAATCGAACTATACTACATTGTTAAAAGTAATAAATGCACGAAAACAAAGCAAACTTTTGCCATAACCTTTGCCAAAGGGTGAAATATTTTATAAAAATTAGGAACCTACATTTTCATCAAACACTGGATACTTTTCTATTGAAAACTTTAAATGTTAGGTGTTGATATTGCTAATAGAATATTACATATAAATTTGTTTTTTATCTTTAGTTATAATTGTGTATTTATTGGTTTGACTTGGCAAATGATATGCAAAACTAGAACTGGTAGCTACACCAATAAAATAAATTTGGAGTGGTTGGGGGTCAGGTGTTGGAATTTTTATCTAAAAATGGTTGTGTTTGCGACACGTGTATGTCTTTAACATTTGAATGTGCTGAGCAATACATCTCTGTAAATAAAATAAACTATAAAAAAGTGAGTGCGAGTCGGGACCGAACCCACGAACTCTATTCTGCTTATCCAACGCTCTTACCTTTTTACTAACGAGACTGCAACGTCCGTATAGTTACAATTAATTTAGATATATGAAAAGTAAGAAATTGTGACGCTTACACTAACATTACGGTTTCGGTTCGATCAATATAAATGACGAAAACAGATGTGACATTCCGTGTTGCTGCGTGGAATCCCATCGATATTTTACCCACATGATGGTGCGCAATTCGATTATATTTACCCATAAGATAGATGTAGTCAACAATGATATCATAGTCGTTATTCTGATCTGTTTTCTTTTTATTTTGAACAACAACCTCGACGATCGAAATTTATTTTAGCGTCTTCTTCTATGATGGAAAATCCAATGTGACGTCACTACACGCCGAAAACACCATGTCATGTGACAATTTAACTAAATTTAGCTACCACGAATGGTTTTCCGGCTGTCGGAAATTCGTCCCGGAAAGTAACGATTGATCACGGTGTTACAGATCTAATACCTTAAACATACAAAAGTGTCGTCTAGCTGTGAAAATGTATTTATTGTTATTAGAATGATACATGTACAATATGTACTTATGTCTTTTATCATTTGTCGAAGAGTGTGTACGCTCTATGTTGTTTGTATGCGACTCAGGCGTATCACTTAGTGCTTGATGTTTGCTGATTTACCCTCTGGTTTTAAGTTTACTCTGTATTTCTTTAATATCAACCTTTTCTCATATGCCTATCAAAATTTTTAAAAGTTACACATGTTATCCCAGATTATACACAGAATCTGTAATGACTGCTGCCTATATGCTTTTATATAGCGTAGTGATAAACATACGTGCATGTGAGCTTTGGTCTGATACACACCTGAGATGTTGCATTGTGATAAGTGGATTTTTGGGTGAGCAGATGTTCTTCTATACCACTGTCATAAATTATCGTTCCATGCTATACAAGTTAAAATCTCGGAATAGCTTAAGCTAAGTTAACGTATGTGTTACGAAAAGCTTTGTTTAAAAATTTTCAAATACTTATTTTAATGGTAAACCACCCAGTAATAAAACTTTTTGAAAATGAAGTCCTTTCCTATTCATTCTTTTTATATATATTTTACAGATATTTAACAAGATTCCTAGAGCAATGCCAGATGCTTTAGACAAGATTGTATTAATAAAAAGTGACATGGAGGTTCATAATATGGGCTCTCATCACATGACTACAAACAACTCTCTCTGAAACAATTTGAGTTGTTATACCTTTGGCTGCATTGATTATACTCGATCATCCACTGAGGTATTATACTGAACGGTATTTCCTACATTTACCAGTTATATAGACATCTTCGTGGAACTACTGCTTGTCTTTCCTATTTTTACCAGATACATAGATATCATGGTGGAATGTCCGCTTCAGAAAGGTGATATCTTGACTTTCATATATTCACCAGTTATATAGGCATCCTCGTTGAACTACTGCTTGGCCTTCCTTACTCTTACAGATATATAGTCATCCTAGTGGAACTTCTGTTTCAGAACAGTGAATTATTTGCTGTCCTGTATTTACCACATATAAAGGCATCCTAGCGAAACTACTGTTTCAGGACGATGATTTCTTGTTTTTTCTTTATTTACCACATGTAAAGGCATCCTAGCGAAACTTCTGTTTCAGGACGATGATTTCTTGGTTTTCCTTTATTTACCAGATATAATGGCATCTAAGTGAAACTACTGCTTTAGGACGATGATTTCTATGCTTTCCTTTATTTACAAGATATGGAGGTATCCTAGTGGAACTACTGTTTAAGGACGATGAATTCTTGGCTTTCCTATATATACACTATATATAAGCATCTAAGTGAAACAACTGCTTCAGGACAGTGATTTTTTGGCTTTCCTATATTTACCAGATATAGAGGCATCTAAGTGAAACTGCTGCTTCAGGACAGTGATTTCATGGCTTTCCTACATTTACCAGATATAGAGGCATCCTAGTGGAACTACTGCTTCTGCAAGGTGATTTTTTCTTGGCTTTCTTATATTTATCAGATATATAGGCATCCTAGCGGAACTACTGCTTTTTTGACATTTCTATATTAACCAGATATAAAGCATCCTACTGAAACTACTGCTTCAGGAATGTGATTTCTTGGCTTTACTATATTTACCAGATATATCGGCATCCTAGCGGAACTACTGCTTAAGGAAGGTGCTTTCTTGGCATGTCTATATTTGCCAGTTATAAAGGCATCCTACTGAAACTACTGCTTCAGGAATGTGATTTCTTGGCTTTCCTATATTTACCAGATATATAGGCATCCTAGTGGAACGTGTGTTTCAGGACGGTGATTTATTGGCCTTCCTATATTTAATAGTTACGCAGGCATCATCGGGGCGCTACAGTTTCAGAAGGGCGACCACTTGCCCGTCCCTTGTTTACTAGATAATCTGAAATAGGTGTCACCTGAATAACCATATAATTGTATTAATCTGAGATGTCAGAAATCAATAAACAAACTGATAATGAGCATCTGATAAAATTCCCTCCCTGAAAAATAAGCGTAAAAGTAGCGATTTGGGTTATCCATTTCGTTGTATAAATTACATTTCGTTGGTTTCATTGCGCTATTTAAGTCCCATTTTGGAAAATACGTTTCACATAACCCAATCCATTAGACGATTTGGTACATCATGTTATTAAATATTTAATTAGCGCCCGACTGTCGTTTACTTCTTGTCTGAAGATATGTTTCTACTGAACGGGCATTGTCCGTATTATGCACATGTATTCTCATGGAATTTCTATTTCAGGAGATTGGTCAATGCTGTTATACTGCCGGATGTACGTTTGAATACCAAGACAAATAAATTAAAAACATTATCAAATTGAGATAAATTGATTCCCATGAAGGCCTTTCAAAAAATACAAGGAATTTCCACAGTGTCAGTTTTCCGTAAGAAGTGCTAGAGATGAAAAAAATCGCATTTTATTGCGTTTTATTAAAACATATACCAATAAAATAAGTGAGGTATATTCCACTGTAAACTGATTTGAGTAATCCAATAGTCTGTTTATAAGATTTCATACGATTTCAATCGATTTCATAGTAGAACAAGCATCTGTTACGACGTACAATCCTCTGTGTAAAACTAACCATTTATTTCGCAACTGCCATACTGGAACAGACGAACATTCCTGTGTGACATTATGAATATGGATCTCCTTTTATATAGATAAAACACATCCGATGATTGTTTTGTAAAAGAGAACATTCGTCTGTAAATATACATATATATATTGACTAGAGTTGTCTCCCTTAATATAAACTAAAGAAATAAGTCATTTAATTCCACAACAACAATTTATCCGAAAATAGCACCTTTTGAATTTACAGAAACAATGTCCTCCCTTGATTGGTGTACAGAAATCCGAAATGTGTTTCCACAAGCGATCTTTCCTCAAAACAATATTTATGATTTAAATGTGTCTTATAACTTTTGTTAAAACAGACTATATCTAGTTTATCTCCAACCTAAAGTAATATTTAATCAATATGAAGTGTTGTAATGATTATAAGTGTATACATCAAACTAATTATTTGTGTGGTAATGCAAAGTAGGAATAGTCGTTTCTGTCTATAATAAACTTTTTTTCACGTGTTATTAATATTTATACGTGTTATTAATATTAGTGAAATAACACGTTATTCCATTCAAAACAATTTGCGTATATCCTTATACTTTAGAGACCCGTTTCCTATACTTTGTAAGGATTTTGCGTATGAAAAAAAGCTGTGACACCTACAGATGTTTCAATAATGCAATGATATTTTTTAAAAAGAGCATTTTTACATTTTTTTTTAAGATTTTCGAAAGTAATTTGATGATATGAATGAAACACTGAAATGATTTTTTTACTTTATATTATAATAACGTCTAATTTAACGCCTAGGTTTTTTGAATTTGCCTGATATATATTTATAAAAAAATACATAAATAATATTTCACTATTGAAACCATAATATGTTTTTTTTATACATAGTTAGTCTTAAATGTTAATTAATATTCGTAAAAACAATCTTTGACTTGTGTTTTTTAAATACGAATAAGTATACCTATTTTGTTGAACATATTCTTTAAATCGGTCCATTTATGCATTATGGTGTTTCATAATGTTACTTTGCATATCTATGTAAATAAGTACTCCTTTACAAATGAATTATAAAGGAATCTCAAAACAACAACCAATATCATTTGTATATGCCGTGTTTTTAAACTTTATTGGTAAGATGTTTTGAAGTTCATAATGAACAGTCCCATTAAACATAGTTTTATGTTAACGGGATAGTTTATTTAATTGTTCAATACCATAAGGTCATTAACATCCATTCTTGTTTGTTCAAGATATTCTTTTCATATATAGAACAGACTTTTTTCATTAAACAACAAAAAGGTTTTCTTCAATAATGTCTAATTTATGCTTGTATATATTCGTAGGCTTTTAAACCTGATCGACATATATATTTCTTCTATCGTTGACGCTAATTCTTAATTGTTTTAGTCTGTAGCATTTGATATACTGTAGACCGAACATTATAATACAAAAGGCTAGCCTGTAAAACCTTTTTAGTCCTACATTCATTTTTTTTCTTTCCGTGATTGAATTCAAAAGAAAACAATTTGCCATTTTACCAATTTGTTACACGTAGATTGTTATATGGTTCTGTAAGATAAATTAAAGCTGATGTGTTATTCTATTTTAACGTGTCGTGCATATTGACCCCTATTTATTTGATGCATGTTTATGATTTGTTCAAAATTATTCAAATTCCTAGAACATTTGTTAACGCAAATACTATGTGTGGTATAGGGTATACATACGCCCATCGTAAAATGATCAATATTCACACTTTTACGTATTCAAAATAGCAAATACAAGAACATAATGAATCGATGAACTACATTCTAATATTTATTTTAAGAAAAGTAAACACATTTAAACAGTGATATATTTCTGTATTTTATTTTATGCATCAATACGTTTTTCCATCATTATCATGTAAAATATAGGATGTGAGGAGCTGTACTGGAGAACGGGTGAGAGTATGAGAGTTACGTAAAACAAATTTGACAGTTTTTCCAATATCACAGACTAACTAAAAGAAAGCGCAGTTCCTTTTCGATATATATTTATTCTATATTATTACATCTTTCATTTAAACTGCAATGGTCACTACTTAAACACGATATACGTATCAAAACATAGTTCAGACAACATCCCCATCTTCGAGCCTAAACACGAATCTCACTGCCTAAACACCAAGACCTAAATATCTGCCTCTCCAATCCCAACTGAAACTAAAACCCTAACTTTTTAATCATCTGTAATGCACACTTAATGTCATAAAAGTCAGCTAATTAATATACAATTCATGTTTTTCATGTACATGCTTGACATATGTTCGCTTTAGTGACCGCGAACTAATCATAACACAAGATTACATCTCTATTTTAAGACTTGTTTACGCTATATCAAATTGGACACACGTTATACTGCTGACAGCCCATCACTCATAAGAAGTGTCCTCCATGCACCCATGGTTTTCCAAATACAGACATCACTGTATACTAATGACCATTCGCTTTATAACTTATATCTTACAGATGCATTATATCTTGGCTGTAAAATATTATTATATCAAACAAATAAAATTAATAATTACTGAGTGACTGACTTTAAAAGACAGTTGGTGGTCAGCGAAATGTTAATGAATTCGAGAGTATGTAAACTGTAAATGTTGTTAGTTCCAGGTTTGACGTTAGTGTGCACCGTTCGGCGTTAAATGGCGTCATTGTAGTTTTAGTAGAAAGTTTATCTTTATATATAATTTAACATACATAGAAATGGCGTTTTAAATGTTAGAAAAAAAAATGGATATAATGTGTATTTAAGTTTCGATGCATTATGCAAATTCTAAAATTTACTGGGACAACATCGTATATTGAATGTGATTTGTTTCCGAATTACTTACACTATGAATAGCGGTTTGTATTTGATGTTTTTGAGCGCTGACTCTTTAGAAAAGAATTTAGTTCTGCCTTTGTAACATATTATGTGTTATAGAGTTTATATTGGTGTTGTTTTTTCTTACATTGAATGCGAACATTTGTGAATGTGATTTCACGAGCGACGTCAATCACAAGAATTACAAACACCAAAAAGGGAATCATTTTTCAGTAACGGAAACAAACAGTTTAATTAACTATTTATAAGAGTTAAGCTAACTGTTTTTGTTTTTTTTAGTTAATGACAACAGTTCTCGTTATTCATTTGCATTGTTAACAAGATGTCTTAAAATTCTATGAACATCTCTCCAAGTACCTATCAAATGAGAACAAATCTTCAAACCTTTAATTACATAATATACAAACATGTTAGAACAATAGTAACGGGGGCAATGCTCTACAATGTGTTCAGAAAATCTCCATTTATCAATCATATATTTAAATCATTCTGCTACAGGTTATGTTCATTAGCACACGTTAAACAGAATATAAATTCATGTACTAGCATTCAGATGTTCAGCTGATGTAATAAACTAAATGAAAATAATGTAAATACTGATCCGTCAAAAATTATATGTAAATAGATAACACTAGTTTTGGTCGTGTTTAAGAAATATGAATTAGATAAAACAAATGAAACAAAGCTCTAATTCATTGTAAGTTTGTGCTAACTATAGCTTCATGTTAAATTGAAACCAAAATTAATTAATTGCAATAAAATTATATGTATATGGCAACATAGCTATGATAATAGCTTGCAGTTGTAAGATGTTTACATACATTGTTATATTTAACAATGTAGACAGTACTTTACAACTGTTAAAGAATAAGATTATATAGAGAAATGTTTTTGCTAAATCAATTTCATTGTATCAAATGGACAACTTTTTAAGCTATTTGTCTTCAGGGTGTACGTATGTTATCTTAAGAAGAATTATTTTAAATATTACTCATTTATCGTTGCCAGCACTAATGTTTTTACTAAAACTGCACCGTCTTCAAGACTTAATAGCGGAATCTATAAAATATGTTTTAATGGTTACCTTTTGTAAAGGCTGTAATATAGAAAGAAAACAAATACGTTAGAAATTATGTGATTCAATATACTTTACGTTTAGGTGATGACAAAACAGTCGCATTATAACTGTGCCAGCGCCGATTTATATGAAGATAAACATTTTTAGGAGCATAGTTATATTTTACAAATAATAATTGCTTATTTTGTCAGGGTTATAGAATGTCACCCCGTATTTGACCCTAGAGTTTTCTTTTATTTCTGTTTTTTTTTTAAGAAGTGGAGCATATGCAATAAAGGTCGTAGATAGAAAAGTGCTTACGGCGATAAAAGATTGTGGTAGTGAATATTCATTATTTATTATTCATCCTGAACTTATTGCATAAAAATATTATTATGTTATGTTATTTTCTTGGTTTTGTCTGTGTTTCCAAAGACGTATATAGAGTTGAAAAAGCAACAGATTGAGATGTTAAGAAATCTAGCGAATTCACGAAATAACTCGCAAAATCTCGTTTTTAGATATCCTAACTTCTGTTCATCTCAGAAATACAAATTGTAATGATATGAACTATACTGTATAATATGTTATATACTATCTGTTTCTCCAGAGTTGCAATGATACATTGTTAGTGTTGTATGTATAAATGTTGTATGCCAATGCTTCATCAGCTTGGTTAATAAACATATATTTTACATTGACCTTTATTTTATACAAATGTTACACAAATCAAAATTCTTTCTTTGCACAATGGAATTCATCACAAAATGAAACAATTCTCAGCAAATTGTATTTAAAAATGTTGGAGTAGTTACTATTACAAAAATTTACATTTTTCAAATAGGAAATTAGAGGCTTATTATTTGAATGATTGATATGTCAAATCATCAATTCCTTATATGTTATTTTATAAAGATTTTGTCGAAAGAGGCAAGTTTTATATGCTTCCATGAAAGTCGTTATTTTCAAGGGAAAGGGAAATTTTATTATTTACAAGTGACATTCACAATAAATGCGTATTGTGCAGCGGCTCGTTTTTTTTATTTTATTATTTCTGTTCAATTGATATTGAAGAACTTATTCAATGTGGCTATTAAGTATACTATTGTTGTGGAACGGTAACGTGTTAATGTTATATCTGACATGAGACATCTGACATGAGACATTGAGTATTCTAGTATGTTCTTTCTTAAATAGTATTACGTACTTTGTTTCTTTCATATCCTCAAGATAATATAGACATAAAATGCTCCACATGCAATCATTTAACAGAAATCTACATAAAAAAATCTATCAAGAAGTGCAATAGAAATGTTCAATAAATTACGTAAAATTTTCTAAATTATTATTACAAAACTACCGTAATTCTCGTCCAATTCAACAACAACTTCAATTTGAGGCAGTTTGCAGCGTTCCTATCGAATTGTTTGACACCTGGCGTAAATAATAAAAAATGTGTACACTTATACTAAGAAGTATTATCGTTTGTTTTATCTTTTTTATTTAAATACAGTACCATAGAATCTCGTTAACCTTAGCGGTTCGTGTTTTTCGGAAGCTTTTCACCGTTTTCCTTATAAAATGGTTAATTTTTAATTGATAATTGTTTTAATAACGTTATTAAATTACATATTTTATTTCCTGTGATAAGATTATTACTCGATATGCCCTAGTTGATTAAAATGCAAATGTTTTGATCATTCACGCTTGATTCCGCAAAATTACTCTTTTTTATTTGTTCATATTTAAGTGAAATAAGTAAAGTTAAGCATAATATATGAAATTCAAGAACTTGTACCAGAGCGTTTTTGCGCAATCAGCCGTAAATGTTCAAAATTCCGTGTTTATAAACCTTCGTTTATATCAACCAGGGCGTAATGATTAGATGTAAAGGTAAAACAAATAGTAGTTGTTGTTTTTTGCATGACAGTAAAAATCTTAACACAAGAAATAAAATAAGTAATTTAACGAATGTTATTAAAAGCAATGTTGAATTAATATTGATTATTTTACAAGAGAAAAACAGCATTTTTCAGAAAACTATGTATCACTAGGTGATGCTGTATCGAGATATAACGGTAATATATTAACAAAAAAACAAAGCTTAAACGAAAGCTTAGATTTCATAGATCAAGTGTACAGATATTTTATCAATTACGCCAGATGTCAAAATATCCGATAGGAACGTCGCGAACTACCTTAAAAACGTTTCTGCAATTCCTTTTGTCTTCCTCTGTTTTTTTATGATCGGGTTAACATAATATCTTGTATGACTATTGGCGTTCTTGCCTTTTTGTGCTCATTACATAATTTTCATTGAAATATGGTGAGCGTTGATTATGGACAGACAATGCGCTCTTAATCAAGAAAGTTGTCAATTCTTACCTATGCCATTACATGAAAGACCATGTGAGTTTCGTTCAGGCAGAATAATCATAATTTTAAAGAAACATATTTCTACCTCGTACAGCGTTACGCATTTGCCTAAACAAAGACCGAATGGGATGAATGAATACTGTTAACAATTTTCAAAGGTATGTATAAGACCATTTATTGTTTTAATATAGATACATGTTTTATAATATTTAGGATATGCTTATGTTAAAGTTTATGTACAGTTAAACATAATATTTATTGAAAGAAATCAAATTCATCATTCAAAAGAAATAATTTCTAAATTGTATTGTATAGATCTATTCCATATGCCCACTTTGTGCATTTTGTAATAATTTAATTTTAATAATAGATTAATATTCATAATTGGCAGGTCGCATTCGAGTAATTCAAATAATATTTTGGTTATTTCCATTGACTTGTCAAAGGTCAGTATCATTTCGATCACGTGTTACAGCTCATCCTTCCTTGTCTCATCAATTTCAATGTTTCTTTATTCTGTCTTCGTATTCATTGGCTACCAGTGTGCAATTCAGTCGTATGTATGCTTCCCAGTCGATTTCTCTCGGATCCATTGTGAAGCTCTACAAACACAAATTTCGTATTTAGCATCCATATAAATATTATTTAAAACGTAATGATATGAAAAATGATCTGCAATAACAATTTCAATATACAAGTACACCATTGACAATGTATCGATATATTACATAATATGCAAGGTCACCAATGCTAATATATCGATATACATGTATAAGCGAATGTGCAAGTTCGCCATTGACAATATATCGATATATTAGCTAAGGTGAAAGTTCGCCATTGACAATGTATCGATATATTAGCTAAGGTGAAAGTTCGCCATTGACAATGTATCGATATATTAGCTAAGGTGAAAGTTCGCCGTTGACATTGTATCGATATATCAGCTAAGGTGCAAGTTCGCCATTGACAATGTTTTGATATATAAGCTTAGGTGCAAGTTCGCCATTGACAATGTATCGATATATAAGCTAAGGTGTGCATGTCCGCCATTGACATTGTATCGATGTATAAGCTAAGGTGCAAGTTCGCCATTGACAATGTAACGTTATATTAGCTAAGGTGCAATTGACAATGTAGACAATAGATACAGTGAATTCATATATATTTAATTTCATAAAGGGAGATTAAATATATATGAATTTACTGTATCTATATGATCCAACGGGTTTATAAAACTGTCCTTTATATAGTTTGTGAGTAGTCATGAATCCTTAACTGGATCCTACTCATTTAAAGCTATCACTTCATGTATGTAAATTTGTCCACCCTGTCCAGATGTGTTGCATGTAATTCCATAGTATATAAGTCATGGTCGACACCAAATTTATTGGTTTGGCAGAGACCTTGATATTGTATCTATGGTTTGCATTGTAGCTGGGCGCACTCGCCGTAGTCTGGTCTGTACATTTATGTCTTGGTTATTCACAAATAATTATCTCCATATATATATCATGCATTGTGAATGAGCATCTGAAAATATCCTATAAATCGTAAATTCCGTTGTTGTGAATTTAATTATCTCCCTTTATATATATATATATATATATATATATATATATATATATATATATAACTTTTGCAATAAAGCTAAAATGGACACACTCTTAGTAGATGTCCAGATGATTGACGGCGAGTACTTGTTAAAGCGAAATATAGTGTATTAACTAAAACCAAATGTCATGTTAAAAATGTATGGTACTCCTTTTGACTGGGTGTATACAATAAGTGAGTGACAGGTGATCAATTCCGAAGAGTTTTACATGTTGATAATTAACCAAATGTAAGCATTCAGAGATGAAGCCCTGGCTTATGTATTTTTAATGGTCAAGGTGCGACTGTATAGGATTCTAGCGAGGCCTTTAAATAGGACAGGTTAGATGGGGAGCGGAAAATTTACTTTGTGATGCGAGAGGTTAAAGATCGTAGGATACCTTGGAAAGTGGGGGGGGGGGGCGTAGTTTAGTTGCATGGTTTGATTGAGATAATGGTTGATGTTTAAGTAGGAACTAATACTAAAAAGGGAAACGTATTTTGAACTATATTTTAGAAACTGCACATATGTTAATAGAATTCATTAAAGTTTAAATGACAGTGTAACAATGTAAGAAATAAATATGTATATTAAATCGTGCTTTATGTTTTAATGATGTGCGATAGTGAAACAATAACTGACGACAGTATTGATCGATTGTGTGTTAATCAACAACAATAACTCACCCGTTTGTCTTCCGGTCGAAGTTTATTTCTTATAAGATCTGCATTGTTGAATATCGTTTCAAATTCAGTCATACCGCCTTCCAGTAATGTCATAAGACGTAAAGCAAATACGTGCGCTTTAGTATGACTGTAAAACAATTAAAATAATGGGAACAAACAAAGATTGTTACAGTATTACTTCAGCTGACATAACACTATTTACATAAAAATCGTCATGACAATCATTAAAATAGATAATTCCCTAGTTATCATTAACGTATACATTTTATGGATCGCGTGTCGCAGGTTTGATAACATCAATTTATAAACGTGTTAAATATCTATGATTTGTTTTTATTAATATACACTTTTTTATTGTCGGAAAATAGTTTACCTTGTCGTTTCACCGCGTATCAGTGCTTGTATGTCTTTGCGGAGACCAACTACCAGAGAGCGTACTATCCATTCAAATCTGGAGTGAGAGATAAACAATGGCGTCAGGACAATGTTATTAACTATATTATTAAAGTAGCTACTTTTACATGCTTGTTTTAAATTGTTGCAGTATATGTCGTTGGAAAATAAAAGCAGCACAACTAATTTTGTTGCATTAAATATTGCTAGAAAATGAAGCTAGTGTGAGAGCACATGATGAGTGTTATTGGTATAGTGTGTGATTTTTGACAATGTAAGTACGATTACTAGAGTTTCAATATATATATATTGTAGAATATATAGAAAATACCGGAGAATACAAGAACGACTGTTGTTGTTGCAGTATATGATAATGGAGAATACAAGCACGACTATTTTTGTTGCACATATGATGATGGTGTATATACAAGCACGACTGTTGTTGTTGCAGCATAAGAATGATGGAGAATATAGTCACCATTATTGGTGTAGTGCATGATGACTGAGAATACAAGCACTATTATTGTTGTAGTATACGACGTCAGAGAATATAAACCTAATTATAATTATTGCTTTGGTGGATAATTATAGGGAAACATAAGCACGACTGTTTTTGTTGCAGTATATGATGGTGGCGAATAAAAGTACTATTATTGTTGTCATGTTTGTTGTTGGATAATATAAACACGGTTAACATTCAAACATACATATATGAAGCAACGTTAACATGAACCTTGATAGGTGTAATATCTTTATTGGTGAAACATGCAGATTCTACATTTTCAATTCAATAAATACTACTTTCTAATATTTTTTCATTTTGCTCATTAGATAGCTTTATTTTTTTACAATGGTGATATAAATAATTTTAAATTAATATTTCATTTATTTGTGTTGGTAGTCGATATATAGTTTAACACATAAATGACCTGTGTTTTCATGCAAAATGCTATTATAGTATATGTCAAAAATGCATTTAAAGATTAAGACCATGGTATAATGCATTGCTACCCATTTCCTAATGGGCATTTTATTTCTTAACTACTGTATCAAATATGAATACTTGGTAAATATATATATATAATATATATATGAGTCTATAGTATACACTATAATAGAAGAAAATAGAGGAAGACAGTGTTTTCTTACAATTCTGATATGTGACTTTCCGAATGTGAGTAAAGACTTTTACCAAAAATAAACGGCAGGTTAGATATAATTATATTTGCTCTCACCTTTTACGAGATATCTTAGTACATTTTGACAAATCGCCCTTGTTCATGTAGAAGTCGTTACTGTAGTTAACTGAAATTGGACAAAAATACGCTTAATAGGTAGAAAGGTGGAGAGCAACTCTAATTCAATTCATTTGGTTTTCTTACATGAGTTTCGAATACTTAAACTGTATTTCTTCACTTAAAATATATCTCTATCATGGCTTCAAGAGTGCAAAATTGCTTTAATTCTCTCAACTTTCCACGGAACTATACAACTTAACGAGTATTCCAGGATAAAAAAACGGAGACTATGTGTGCGTCTCCTAAAATTTTCTTATATCTACCTAAGTTAAGACATGATTAACTTGCTTTATTGCATAACATATGGAAATTACTTGGATTGCACTTGTCGTATTATTTATAACTATTGATTAGTAATGTATGGAAAGAAAAAAGCAAATTTGGAAATCTAGAAACTTTTTGCGTACCATGTATGGTGCTACCAAGGAATATATGGCACTTTTATTTTCGGTTCCAGTCATTGATCTAATCTCAAAAATAGCTCACTTATGTATATTTTATTAACACGCTAAATAAAAGGGACAAATTTTTGTTGCGACTGAACGCAATCGGTACCTTATTCTCGTAACAGCGTGAAGTGGTACAAGTAATACTATATCTCAGAGTACAGATAAGCTCTAAGCTCCGTTTAGGTCAGAAGATGCAAACATATGTCAATGCGAAATGAAATGCAGATTATTTTGACCGTTATACATTATAATACTGTGTGGAAAGCCAGGCAAAATGGTAGTTATCTAAATTATATATTGACAACAACAAAACAGGAATGTGAAATACAATCTTACCAAAATCTTTCAGTGATAGTTTGTTGGCTGTACTAGATATGTAATTGACAACAAACGGTTCCCCATCTTGGTGTGTAGTGTGTTGTTTGGTGCCGATGTACCATGCACTCGCTACTATGGTATTGACAACCAGGTCTACGGGAATCACCTCTACAGCACAATCGGGGTTCCCATAAAAACTCGGAAGATACCCTTTTGAAATCTAGTTATTATATTAAAACAATATTATATCTTTTAGAGGGCAATAAATAGATTATACTGAACTAATTAAGTGCAAAACATATCGATAATCCTGTCACAGAATATATAGAGAAAATGAATTAGTGTTGCTTACCTTTGTGGCCACATTTAAATTTATTAGTTCAGACTTAATGATTATGCTAACAATAAGAATATATAAATAAATTCATTCTGTTATATACATATATTACATAGTTTATGTTGAACAGCGAGGTTCGCATATTAAATGTTAATGTTTTTATCGAATAAAACATAGCGAAGGTAAGGACATTTTCCTCCATTCATTAATAATTTGCCTGTTTTCGATTAATTAATGAGTTTTACTCTTTCTTAGTTTTCGTTTATTAATTACATTAGGGTAAGCATGTCTTTGTTAGCTTAGTCGGTGGCGCGTCAGACTAGCAATCCAGGAGTAGTCAGTTCGAATCCCCGGTCAGAGATTTCGTTATAAGAATGTGTCTAATTGTCATTCGTCTCTCTCACCGCTGATTCAAGTAAGACATATGTCAGTTACTTGCAGATATGGTTGTGGTCGAGTACTGGTTAATCGTCCAGAATAGAGTGACCAGGGCAACTGATCATCTGTAAGTCCTCGACAGTATAAAATGCAAATACATTCTTGTACAAATACATTGATTGTCCTTTCATAACACTCCAAATTAATTGTTAAAACACACAGTTTAAATTTTGTAAACGTAACGGGTGGTTTTACGTAAATGAATATGCATTTCATATTTGATGGCTCGATATGAACACTAGCTTAATAAATAAAAACAGCTATATATTTTACTTTGAAGATAACTAACCATTTTCATAACTCCAATGTATCCACCAAGGCCGTATTTCCAACCAGGATATGGTTCCAGTAATGCCGGTGTTACCAAACTCGGTCTCATAATGACAACTGGTACTTTACCGGCAATATCTCTTGTCATAGCTTCAGCAACCTTCTTAGTGTATAGATAAGTCAAAGGACTTGTCCCTAGAATGTCGGATCGCATCCTTTCGAGTTCAACCTTCTTTAATGATCTGTATTAATGAATTGGTGCGTGCAAATTCATACTTAAATCTAAACTAGCTACTGATATTTGCACATTATCTTATATACATTTTAAATTAGTACATTTTGTTGATAATGAAACATGTATCTTTCTCTGAATATGCTCATTTTTTATTATTTTCATTTCATTTCTGTTTTAGGGCATGTCAAATTATGTATCTATATGCTAATATTATTTGCGTATAAATGTAAGTCCAAAGTAAGCTATTCTGTGAAAAAAAACATAAAGAAATAGTATATACAGTCAATTACATAATTTATCGAACCGGATCTCAAAAGTAATTGCACAACTAGATGTGCTACTTATCATTCATTGTAATATTAATTGAAATGTGATACCCAGTGTTTTATGTGTGGGATTAGGTGTATAGGCAATCGTATGTGCGCGTGTGTGTATATATGCGTGTGTGTGTCAATATCTTACTATATATATATATAACCGTTTCAAATTAAGTTCGAATTATTTAGGTTAATACATTTGTATATATCGATGACATAATGTACTTGTATATAAAATACGTTACCTGTCCAAATCAAGTAATTGTTCTGCAGTATGCGACGTTGGATATATCATTTCATCTATTTTTTCTATCCCCAAATTACAAAAGTAAGTTGACACATGTACAAAAACCTAGTCAAATAAAAACAAATTACAAGTAAAAAATAATATTCAATTACACTTTTTGTGTGTGACACGCAAGTGAACACTGATTATATCGTTGTTTGGTAACCTTATTAGGATTTTACATTTGAAGATACGCATTTTGGTAACGCTTGATGACGACGCATGTTTTGGTAACGGTATGTGTAGTTTGCATGATAATGATATACATGTGGATTTGACGTGAAGAGGATACACGTTTTGGTAAGGCTATGTGGATGTTATATGATGATGATAAACGTTTATGTAACGCTATGCGGATGTTACATGATAATGATATACATTTTGGTAACGCTATGCGGATGTTACATGATAATGATATACGTTTTGGTAACGCTATGTGGATTTTACATGATGTGATACACGTTTTGGTAACGATGTGTGGATCTGACATTAGAACGATACACGTTTTGGTAAGGCTATGTGCATTATACAATCATCATGAAGATGAAACACGTTTTGTAACGCTATATTGATTTTGCATGAGTATAATACAGGTTCGTTTTTGGTAAGGCTATGTTGATTTTGCATGAGTGTAATACAGGTTCGTTTTTGGAAAGGCTATGTGGATTTTGCATTAGTATAATACAGGTTCGTTTTTGGTAAGGCTATGTTGATTTTGCATGAGTACATTACAGGTTCGTTTTGGTAAGGCTATGTGGATTTAACATTATGATACACATTCTGATATCACCATTAAATTTTGGATTTTTCAAGTAATAATACACGCTATGATAACGCGATGTGAATTTTATATGATAATGATGCACGTGTTGGTAGGGCTTTGTGGATTTTACAATATGACAATACACGTTTTGGTAACGCAATGTGTATTTTACATTATGATACACGGTTTGTTAACATCGTAACTGTGTTTTTACATCATGATAATACATGCTTTGGTAACGCCATGTAGGTTTTATATGTGATGATACATGGTTCAATAAATCATAAAATAATTAGAAGAGAATAAGACGAAAAGAAAATCACACACAAAGTTTGACAAAAATACTTATAGATAATTACACCCTAAGTTTGTAATTTGTAGTATGATAACACTCTCTCCAAATAGTAGACTTAATAAGTTTAGTAACAAAATAGACATTCTTTGAGTGACTGCATTTAGATAAAAGTATTATGCTATCTATATTCTATTGCCTAGCTATGTATTTCAGATTACTAGTATATACATTACCAAAATTCATTGTATAATAAGTAATTTTCTGAGTTTAGTGCAATGAACGCCAGCACATATTTCATTATAAAAACATTAATATTTTTTTTTTGTATATTTATATGCATTAAAGCAAAATGATTGACCATGCTGAATGGGGACCGGATTAACCAATGACGTTTTGTCCAGGGGCCGGATTGATAGGGGGGGGGGGGGGGCAGACCGCGGCGTGGTCTAGTGGTAGAGCATCCGCCTCGCATGCGGAAAGTCGTGGGCTCAGTCCCCGACTAGGTCATACTAAAAACTTTAGAAATGGTACTAGAAGCTTCCTTGCTTGACGCTCAGCATTTAGAGGCGAGTTCTAGGTCTGGTCGGCCCGGTGTCAGTATAATGTGACTGGGTGGGGTATCATACCATGTGTCTGCGGCATGATACTCCAGTGTGACAGCGCTTAGAATACTGTCTCAAGTATACACCGCCGCGATATGACTGAAAAATTGTTGAAAGCGACGCTAAACACCATACAACAAATGGTAGCGGGGCCGGATTTGCGTGGGGCCGGATTGTCCATAACACAAAAAAAATCACAACAAAATAATCCCTTCACGCAACACAACAAAAATGAAAATCACCATTCCAATCAGCCGATACAACATTATATTTCGTTGTTTACATAAAAGTGAATAAATTTAACAAATGGTCCAATTCAGCTCGTTGTGAATTTCGATTCCATTATAAAATATTTACTTACTGCATTTTATGACATTTCAACTAAACAAAAAGAGAGTAAACAAACGACATCGAATGGCGTTACCCTTTGGAAAACTTGGCATATCGTAAAACAATAGTTCAAATAAGTTTTGATTGTTATAAATCATAATTATGCAACTAAACTCATCAATAATAATAACTACCTTTCCTTGACATATAATGCGATCTAGATAAAGTAAAATATTCAAAATACCGCGTCAAAACCATCAACAGCTGTATCCAAGATGGCGGAAATCTTTGCATGGAAAACGCGAATTTGACGCATGCAAATGACATGACGTCATGCCCTTCCATCAATAATTTTTTCGCCCTGGAAATTCCGATTTTAACTGAGGCCTAATTTTCATGTTTGATATTCCTATGCTTTGAAAAAGCAATGAAAAAAATAAAACACATTTGAAAAAACAACACCTGTGACAAATAGAAATATTGCACTTCAGTTATTGCATATTTCTGGACTTTACTTCCGTTAATATATGTTACAGGGAATATGTATAATCAGGGAATATGTATAATCCCTGAAAATTTCAGGGATTATGTATAATCCCTGATTCACTCAGGGAATATACATAATCCCTGAAAAAAGCAGGGATTATACATATTCCCTGATTTGATGTCCAGATTTTTAGACATATTCCCTGAAATTGATTCTGTCTTTATTTTCTGGATTTACAAATCATTTTAAAGTAATTTCTGCAGTAAAAAGAGGCACATAATCCACGGTTCAGCAATCACTCTCTATCTCTACTGAACAAAATAACTGGGCCAAATTCGAAATTAGAAATAGAGTTTCATATAATGACTCCATATTCGGAGAAATATAAATAATGATAATTCTTTTATGATAACCGTACTATGAATTGATAACGCTCTATAGAAAATATAGACTCTTAACATCTTAGGTGTACCACTGTATTTAAGGATGACATAAACACACCTATAATACACATTAGATTTACTGTATTGCAAATATTAGTTGAACTTGGTCTGTATACTTCAAAGTTGTATAGTATATCTAATGCTTATCTAAGAATACCTTGGGGATACTCACATCCAAACCCTTGCATTCTTCGACAAATTGTCTCACATTGTCCATCGGAATTATATTCCCCGCAATAGCATCTCTGTAATTAAAACAATATTAAATTAAAAAGATTTTTTTTTCAAATTTCAGGAAAAATACTAAAATATATACATAAAAGAAAGGTATGACATAATCCTAAATGCACATGTTATAAATGATAAGTTGGCATCAGCACTACATGTATTGGAACACAGCAAATAAAATCTCATCTGTTTCAATAACTTTTTTGAAGGTAAATGAGCATATGGAATTAGGAACCATACGGAGGTGTTATGATGAAACCGTGTTAGGTTCACCTACATTTATTTTTATGAAAATGACAGTGTTTATTCACACACCATATATTATTGAAGATCAGGGTGGACAATCCTTCAACACATCGCAAAGATATATTATACACATACATGTATTATATTTACATCAAAGGTGTTGATTATGTAATATCGTGGACGTTAAAATTGCCACGTGCTTGTGATCAAACTGTTATTGTTCACCCCAAAGCCGTATATACATTGTCATATATCCCTTTTATATAATTATTTTATATGTTTAAACACTTCTATGTCATGTGGTGTTTTTTTTAACTTCAAAAAAGTACAAAAATGGCAGAAAAAACGTATTATTTCTTACACATTTATATAATCATTTATTGGCATGAAGAAGGATCATGAATGGTTAGGAAACTTATTAAAATTATTTCAAGTTAAGATTAAATCAAGTCATATATGTTAGTTTGTTAAGTTTAAACTTATTTATTTTACTTCGATTGTGAAACAAGTTCTTTCAACTTCGGCAAATCGAAGTTTTCCTTGTTAAAACCAGTTCTAAGCATATGCGAAAAAGTGTCTTGCTTAAGGACACCACACATAGCCTTGTTGGAGGATCGAACCCATGACCCTCCGATCATTGGTTCGGTGCTCTATCACTGGACCACGCTACGTTAACCTAACAACGACCTTGTAACATATTATCATCATCCAACAAATGCCAGGCGTGTTATCGATAATATTTTGAAACTATGCCATCTATATCATCCTCGCACTAACCACCTAAACTCTTTGAAGAAAAATGTTCACCAAATGAATGGAATGTCTTCAGAACTGCCAATGTACTGAATCTTGTTCTATTCATTTTTTTTCTTATTTTTGTACATGATTTATTTAGAATAGAAACGCCTGTAAAACGCGTACACGACAAGGTTAATTGCCACCCGATACTTTGTAAATTGTTTTGTTGTTTTTTTGTAAAAGTTTATTGACACAAAGTCATTATTTACATATAAAATAACAGTACATCAAGTAATGTAATGCATGCACATCATAATATTAGAGAAAAGAATTAAATTTATGTTAATTTTCATAGTGCTGTTTCTTAAAGGCAACAACAATACCAAAACAATACAACAATAAATTACAAATACGGGAATTTTTAGATCACAAGTAGGTTCTACTCTGTCTAACTTAGTCTGAGGACTTCCTCTACCAGTTTAACTGGATATTCGGTATATAACCTATAATATGTTGGAACTGGCGTTAATCCCAATTCAAAAAATTGTGTTAGCAGTTAAAATGGAGATATTTAAAGGAACCATTGTAAAATCTCATTTACATACCTTAATGGAGGGTTGAGTTTGATCAATGCGGCTGAATGGATAACAACTGAAACTGTTTCAGAAAGGTGTTTGTAATCATGTGAAGAGAGCCCCATATTCTGCCTTTCCAGGTCACCGTTTATTGGAACAATCTTATCCAATGCATCTGGTGTTTCTCTGCGAATCTTGTCAAATATCTGTAAATTATTTTTTCAAAAAATAATAAGAAAAACATCGACTTTAAAACTGTTTACTACTGGAGGAAACGTCATAACAATAATAATTTGAACAAAAAAATACCTGTTTTAGCTTTGATCCAGCTTTACTAAAGCTCTAGTTTTAATCTTTCGTGAAAACAAATGTTACCATTTTCAATTATACTAATTCGGCAGATATACGGAAATGAGTTATAAACACATATATCACTGATAGCCTCGTTGTTGTTTTTTAAGCGTATATTATAGCATGGTTTGGTATAATTTACTCTGCACATCAAAACACGAGGATATCAATGCTATTTCTGTTTTATACCCTACTAGAGGAGTAGTGTACTTTTTCGTTAGGACAATTTAATGTAGAAATCTTGCTTTTTATGTATGTTTTAACCGTTTAACGGTATTCTTGAATCAATATTCTCCCAATGCATAAAGCCTATTTTTTTTAAAAAGCTATCATTTTGCTTCATGGACAGTGCATCATCTGATCATTGACATAACACCATGTTAATCGTGGTATAAATCGGTTATTGTAAAATATGGCATATGTCAAATTATATAGATTTCTAGTTGTCATAGGTTGATATTTTTTACTACCCTGCTTTGCTTTTGATTCAAACCATTCAACATTCAAGCAAGGTCGAAGGTATGCACTGATAGCTTTGCTGCAGGCTGTTTTGTGATTTAAACAACTGGTATCACTTTTTTATAAGTATGTATTTCATTATTCAATAAGTTGATCAATTGACGTTACGCCATCTGTTAAAGAGAATATAGCAGTGTTTTTAAAATTGACTTTAACAGAAAGAGTAGTGGGGTATTCAAATAGAGAATTCCGACTGAACGGAATTATACGGCCAACAAACTAGAGTTTTTAGCTCCAAAGTGGGTTGTGTCGAAAAGTGCCACGATTACCACTATGCATTTACCTCTGCTAAGTTTGATGCCCTATCACACCGGTGGTTAGCTGCATTATCTGCATACAACTTTCTATTAGTTATCTGTCAGGTTAACAGAATCGAAATGCAGATGCACTTTCTAGATTACCTGCTATTCCAAAAGACTATAAGTGTATACTTTTCCCATACGCTATAAAGGCATTGTGTGAATCTCTTCTGGTAACAGTAGAAGAGTCTCCTGCCTTTGAGTGCATTTCTGTTTCACAGCAAGTTGTAGATGCTGGTGTTAGTGACGAGTTAGGAGGTGTTTCCCACTTCAGTGCTGTTAATTGAGTGGCTAAGCAATCGAGTGACCCTACCATTGTAGGGTGTATTGAAATATTCAGCACTGGATACAAATTGACCAGTCGAAAATGTGCTGTAGAGCCAGAAGACAGTATGGGTTGCATATTTTGTGTTTTATCAAGTTAGTTTCAAATCGACAAGGATTAATCATTCTCTACCAGAGTACGGTTTTATATTTTTTGTTTTAACAATGAAGCTACTATGAAAAGGATTAATCCTTCTCTTCCAGAGAAGGGGTTGCATATTGTGTATTTCATATAAAGTTAGATAATTCAAAGTCAGCCAGGATTAATCATTGTCTGTCAGAGTACGGTTTGCATATCTTTCATATTTTGTGTTTTATCAATTTAGATACTTCCAAAATTAAACTTTCTATCCCAGAGAAGGGTTTAACCTTTTGTGTTATATCAATTACCTACTATTAAATCTGAAATGGCAAGGATTAATCCTTGTCTGCCAGAGTAGGGGTTTTATATTTTGTATTTTAACAATTAAGCTACTATGACAATGGTTAATCCTTCTCTCTCAGAGAAGGATTTCACATTTTGTGTTATATCAATTCAGCTACTATCAAATCTGAAATGGCAAGGATTAATCCTTGTCTGCCAGAGTACGGGTTTTATAGTTTGTGTTTTAACATTTAAGTTACTATGTCAAGGATTAATCCTTCTCTCCCTGAGGAGGGGTTTCATATTTTGTGTTTTATCAATTGAGATACTTCCAAAATTTGTATGACAAGTATTAACATATACAAATTTTTTACTTTATCCAGTAAGATATTTCAAAGTCGGCAAGGATTAATCCTTGGCTGCCAGAGAAGGGGTTGTAGATATTATGTTTTATCAATAGAGATACTCCAAAAATTGGTATGGCACGGATTGATCCTTCTCTCCCAGAGAAGGGGCTGCATATTTGTATTTTATTAATTTTGTTACTTTCAAATCTGAAATGGCAAGGATTAATCCTTATCTGCCAGAGTAGAAGTTTTATCATTTGTGTTAACAATTGAGCTACTATGACAAGGATTAATCCTTGTCTCCCAGAGAATGGGTTGCATATTTTGTGTTTTATCAATTAAGATACTTACAAATCGCACATAGCAAGGATTAATCCTTCTCTGCCATAATAAGGGTTGCATATTGTAGGTTCTATCTAAATTTTAGTTTTGGTTATTCAATGTGTTTATTTTGTTACAGATATTTATAACTGAAACTTGATGTTACGTTGTTTCTTTTACTATTTTGCAGGTGTCATATCTTGAAAAAAGAAGAGGATTGTTTCTCAAACATGTTTTGTGAGAGGATTAATCCTTGCCGTTTTTTTTTAATTTAGGGGGTTCAGGACTCGACTTTAAGTTATATTATATATATGAACCCATCAAAACAGCATGTCTGAACCACCCCTTTTACACAATATAGGTCCAGAAAGGAATACTTCATTGGCAAATCCCTATTTAAAATGTCTTCCATTCATTACAATTTCTTGAAAGAAGACAAGATAAAAATGATCGCATATCTTCAGGAAATTAACACGGTAGTATGCAATTAATTTTAGTGAATAGCAACGTCAATATCTTAACGGGACCTAATGTTCCCGATATAAAGGATTTCGCGTTCATTCAATACAATTGTATTGTAACTAAAAATAATGTCTCCATTGAATCCTGTTGATATTTATTAAGTGTGTCATCTTGAGTAAGGTTGGTTTGTAAAAAAGCATGAATTTATGCATATTTTAAATGCGTCTTTAGTTTTGAAAGATATTTTTAAATGATTGAAATTCATTCTAATTTGTATATTTGTGGTAATCTGAGACAAAATTGTCAATCGTATCTTAATTTCGTCTTTCTGTCAATATGATAGAAAAAAAAATCGGGTATTTTTCCATATCGTGTACTTTCTATAATAGCTCTCTGTTCAATAGACATTTAGTTCAATGTTCAACAGACAGTCGCGTGATTTGGTATGTAATGTTTACGATTCAAAATGCCATGGGCCACAACTAAACCTTACTGTGCAAAGTGTATGATCATACATTATTGAATAAGTGCAGTACGTTGAAAAACTAATTCAAAATGATATGTTAATAACTAGCTATTTGATAAGATGAGATGATCGTGGACACAAAGAACAGAATAAGTTATATTTGATACGAGTATTTCAAAGGTGTGCAGTTTAGAGAGTGTATCTAAACTTCGTATTTAAATTTTGTATTCAATATCTCATGTTGAAAATGTAGTTTTATGTTAAAATGATGTGTGTGTTTTTTCAAAGGCAAATATATTACTGTTTTCATTATCTACGTAGATTAATACAACTATTCTTTATTTACACATGCATAATTAAAAAAGTATTGATCTGCCATCATCTATAGTATGTTGAAAATGGTGGATATTTATCCCCTGGATAAATACCAACAAATATGTTAAACAAAATGAATCATGCTGTTACATTTGTGTAGCCTGTTATTAATAAAAGTAAATGTTGTTTTTGTTGTATAATATCTTACAGAATCAAAAGCAAATTGCTTTCCAATGTTACATTTCCACAGTTTCAATAATTGTGATTTATGAACAAACTGTTGATTTGTTTGCACTATGTGCGACACAAATTATCAAGTTTACCGTGTTTATGTGTATTTCATAAATATTTTAATGTAATCATGAACATATTATGTATGTATTGTTTATGATAAATAACCGTAATATGCTATAAAAAAAAATGTGGAGCTGGATGGACCATGCTAAATGGGGCCGGATTCCCCAGGGGCCGGATAAACACTGGCTTGTTCCATTGTTTGAGATTTGAAAAACAGACAGGCGGGGGAGGGGCTCTGTTGTCAAGTTTTTGTTGTACAATGATTATTAGATTTGCCAATTACTTAACTGATCTAAGGAAAACGTTTAAATTCAATATAGTGTAATATTCATAAACATTTGATATTGGTTTATAAAAACTAACTTGTATTGGGTGAATTACACGATATCAATGCAATGACTATAAAACAAACATAAAAATACACAAAATGAAACATGTCTGCAGTTAGAATATCTATTTCAGAACGGATTACTAAACTTATGAAGTAATCTCAGTACTTTATATTTCTTTAAGTAATTTAATAATCCTATTTTCGTTCCGCAAAACACCATTCATTTCATAGTTATAAGATTGATTCATTCATTCATTCATTCCCTATGCATATCAATGTAAAGCACACTTATTCTACATGATCAAACTCTATGTAAAATATTGTTAATGTAAAATATTGTCAATCTTGAATTAAAAACTGGAAAAGAAAAAGAGCACTATTGCGCATTTTTAAAAATATCTTATAAAGATCATTAAATTGAGTAATTCAAAACAGTGATATGCTAATTATGCTGTATGAATATAATTATCAACCGATTACATTATCAAATCTCTTAGTTCAAATAATATGCCTCGCGTAAAGTATTGTTGTTATTTAGTCACTGGTTTTGGTCTTTATTGATATAAATTGATTATCCAAATAATACATACTCTTTAATCAATTTTCTTTCTATGTCCACTGAATTATTTAACAACAAAGACATTAAAACATAGATTTGTGCAAAAGAAATAAACCATTAAATAATGTGTTGGATTAAAGAAGAAATTAACTTGAATTTGAAGTTTTTTTGAAGGTTCTTTAGTTAAAATATAAAATTAAAATAAATCTATTCTTTAGAATATAAGTAAAATATATAAATAAAAACAACACTTTAAAACTACACATAACTACGTGTTTTGAGTTGTTTTTATAAAGAACATATAAGGAGCATATATGCCGTTATATAATTAAAACAGGAAGCAAGAAGACGTAAATTTATTTTGATTTTTATCTTATCATAATAAAGGCTACATCTTTAACTTAATGGCTAGATGTTGTAATAGGTCGGCAATTAAATAATAAAAAAGTTATAACGATAAAATTAAATTTCTCCTATATGTTTCTATGTAAACCAAATATCACGGTTTAGCCAGGTAAGTAATAAAACCGACCGATATCAAGCGGGATAATTGCTCTCGATAAGCCAGTGGGATGTCTGAAATAGTCGCAGGTTTGACAACAGCAAATTTTAATCCTTCACGCCTGATTGCACAAAAAAGCTCTGATAAAAGTTTGTGAATTTCACATATATTCATTCATTTTACTATCATACAACGGAACAAAAAAGAGGGAGTTTTAACGCTGTTTTTTTTTTCTTTTCATAAATTAAACACTAAACAATTCACGACGTTTGCTTGTGAATTTGGACGACATCAAACGAACGTCATATGATACAAATCCGTAATCGCAAACAAACGACGTGTTTTTTTTAACTGTTTCATCCTAATTTATATTCGAATTAATGAAAACAAAATACTATTGAATAACTTAAGAAAGAACTCAATAGTGGGCTTACACAATTAAGAGACGGACGTTGAACGACTGAGTCCAGAGAATGTATTATTGATATAGTTTACGGAAGTCAATAGGCGTAAATGCCATGTTCAAAAGTTCATACCTCTAGCTTCAAAAATTGTTTGAATCTACAAGCTGGTGTTTCTTCCTTCTTTCCTCTGACTATAACATATATCTTCTGGACACCAGAACAATTTCTTAATAGTTTTTCTACTAATGCCTGACCAACAAACCCAGTGGCACCTGTAATCAATATGCTTTTGTTTTTATAAAACTCCGGAATATTGACTGGTTGTTCCATCACCTGATAGGTGACTGGGCGATGAGATACCGCCGCCATGTATGATACAATGGTAGAATTGCTATTCTGGAACTTTCTAAAAACATGTCTTAAACCATTTTGTAAAATCATCATAGTTTCTACACTTCTCCACAGCTAATCAATAACTGTTTTTTAAAAAACACATTATTTTTTATAAAATTTGTTCACACAACGACTAGTAGTCCATATTTATACATAAACCATTTATAAAACTGTAAACGATATCAGACCATGTATCGCATGAGAGCGAACACAAGCATCGTTCTTGCACAAAACGTGACCGTCAACTGAAATACAACCGAAAGCCCGCAGGGTCCTGAGATAGATAAGTATGTAAACGATATCGCGATATAGGTTACTTAATAATCAGTATTGAATAACGTCGTTCGTCATCTACAGGTGTAGATCGACTTAAATTTCACTTAAAAAAATTAGATGAAAGTTAATTTGAATATCAAATGAAAATCATCTCTGACTTGATGAAAGTTAGTTTAAATCAAAATGTATATTTTATGATGATGGATCGGAGAGCCGGGGTATCTATAACTACAAAGAAGTAGACAAACTTCATATTAAATTCTGTAGGTATATACATGTACACGTGTAAACACACCTTTTGCTGTTTACGGTGAATTAGGAAGGTATCCAATATCTGTATTTGCTGAAGAGAGGTCATTAACATTCTGGTTAAAAATAAAAAAAAATGCTATTAAGGAGGAATATACCTTTTAAATTATTTTCGAAATCAAGGGAATATTTGGTATGTAATGAAACTAGAAGTAATTTCCAATTTGAATATGCTTTTTTTCTGCGGTTAATATAACACTTCTTTACCAATGACGTCGTAAACATGGCCATGTTTGGTCTTTTTGACGTCCCGATTTATAGCAGCAAAATCGCGTATTTGTCGACCTCAGTGAAGTTATACCGAATGTACAGAATCGAAACACATATCACCACGAACACATTCAACGGATATATGAATTTACAGATGCAAAAATTACGACGAATGCCACATTTTGAAAATATAAGCGAAAAACGGAAATTATTATTTTCTCGATTTTTTCGAAAAAAATGCTTCAAATCAAATTTACCAAAAAAACAAACCGAGCGATTTTGGAATAATTTTTATTTGATTTCAAACAATATGCTTCACAGTGATTGTGAAATTTTAAGAACAATTGACAAACTTTTTTTTTATTTTTAATTATTTAACCCCACCCTACGTCAAAAAAGACGTCAACATATTGCATAAATATACACGTTTTCCATAAGATTTTCGGCAATTGATTAAGGTTAAATTATTTTTTGAATCAGTGGTTCAATTAGTATATTATGAAACTAAAAGAAATTTCCAATGAGAATATGTATTTTTTGCAGCGGTCAATAGAATATATATTTGTATAAGACGTCGTAAACATGGCCATGTTCAGCCTTTTTGACATCCCAATGTATAGCAGCCAAATCGCATATTTTTCGACCTCAGTTGAGTTATTCCTAATAAACAGAATAGAAACATATATCACCATGTACACATTTGACGGATGTATGGATTTACAAATGCAAAAATTACGACGAACCCCACATTTTGAAAATACTAGCGAAAAACGGAAACTATTTTTTTCTCGATTTTTTTCGAAAAACGGCTTCAAATCAAAATTACCACAAAACAAATCAAGCGAATTTTGCATAATTTTTGTATGATTTTATACTTTATATTGTACAATTATTGTGAGATTTTTAGAAAAATTGACAAACTTGATTTTTTTATGATATTCAATTATTTAACCCTACCCTACGTCAAAAAAACGCTTTAAAGCAAACGTCAACGTCGGTATAGCGCATGAAGTATACGTTTGTGATAATTAAACAAGTTTGTTCTTACCATTACATAAGTATTTTGTACACACAAGTTATATATACTTCTGCTGTTTAGTGGTAACTAATTTGTATATAGCATTTATGATAGCTTGTCTGTTTGGTGCACGTACAAAACCGTCATTTTTTTTCACTTACAGGGAACTGGATTCCAAAACAATATTCTCATTTCTGACTAGCTCCACGACTGCTAGTGAAATGTGGACATCACGGTTGTCAATTATTAGAACAACAGGTCTGGCCATTCTAAAGTTCGGAGCAAACTGTTCAGTACACATTCATAAAATGAGCTTGAAAAAATACCAACTATAGCAGTGAAAAGCCACCCTTCCACCGAGCCCCATGCTCCTACGTACGTTCAATGACAATATACCTGGATCGTGGCTTTTCACTGCTCATCATAGACGGTATTGTTTCAAGCCCATTTTATGTATGTGTAACAGTTTGCTCCGAATTTTAGAAAGGCCAGACCTGTTGTTCTAATAATTGACAACCGTGATGTCCACATTTCACTAGCAGTCGTGGAGCTAGACAGAAATGAAAATATTGTTTAGGAATCCAGTTCCCAGTTAGTGAAAAAAAATGACGGTTTTGTACGTACACCAAACAGACACGCTATCATAAATGCTATAGACAAATTAGTTGCCACTAAACAGCAGAAGTATATATAACTAGTGTGTAAATGCATACATCCGTCAAATGTGTACATGGTGATATATGTTTCTATTCTGTGTATAAGGAATAACTCAACTGAGGTCGAAAAAATACGCGATTTTGCTGCTGTACATTTGGACGTCAAAAAGGCTGAACATGGCCATGATTACGACGTCACATATAAATATATATTCTATTGACCGCTGCAAAAAATACATATTCTCATTGGAAATTTCTTTTAGTTTCATAATATACTAATTGAACCACTGATTCAAAAAATAATTTAACCTTAATCAACTGCCGAAAATCTTATGGAAAACGTGTATATTTATGCAATATGTTGACGTCTTTTTTGACGTAGGGTGGGGTTAAATAATTAAAAATAAAAAAAAAGTTTGTCAATTGTTCTTAAAATCTCACAATCACTGTGAAGCATATTGTTAGAAATCAAATAAAAATTATTCCAAAATCGCTCGGTTTGTTTTTTGGAAATTTTGATTTGAAGCATTTTTTTCGAAAAAATCGAGAAAATAATAATTTCCGTTTTTCACTAATATTTTCAGAATTTGTCGTTCGTCGTAATTATTGCATATGTAAATTCATATATCCGTTGAATGTGTACGTGGTGATATGTGTTTCGATTCTGTATATTCGGTATAACTTGACTGAGGTCGACAAATACGCGATTTTGCTGCTATAAATCGGGACGTCAGAAAGACCAAACATGGCCATGTTTACGACGTCATAGGTAAAGAAGTGTTATATTAACCGCAGAAAAAAAGTATATTCAAATTGGAAATTACTTCTAGTTTCATTACATACCAAATATTCCACTGACTTCGAAAATAATTTAAAAGGTATATTCCTCCTTAACTCACATTTAAAATGTATATTGATATTCCTAACAATGTAAATGACAATTGTTGGGCTATTCATATAAGTACTATTATCGATAACCTGGGTTTTCAAATGTGATAAACGATTTTAATAGTAATAGGAAGTATTGACCGTTATTTAAAAGGCGTTTACGGTATAAGTTCATACAATAATGGAACATTGTTGTGAAATATTGTCCTGAACTCGATTTCTATGTAAAATTCAAAAATGATTTCTGTAACGAGGATTATTAAGATAAAATAAATCATGATAATTTAAGAAAGGTATTTTCTAGCATGAGATGAAGGTCACATACTCTTTAAGTAGAAACGGGTAGATATAATGTAATTGACCGTTCAAACAGATTTGGTTAATAACGTACTCAAAATGTAGTGTTAAAACAAGTTCTGGTTTTACTCGGACTGAAGAAGAATATAAATGTTCATAAACTTCATGCTGCCATGGTTTCCCTTTCTATAGTGCGTTATTAATTCTTAGTATGGTTATCATTAAAGAATTATCATTAATTATATTCTTCAAATATGGAGTTATTACAATATTATCATATAGAGCTATATATCTATTTCTAAGTTGGCTCAGATATTTTACAAAGTAGTGGTAAAGAGGGATTTGTGAAGCATGGATTATGTGTCTCGCTCGTGTATATGAACAGAAGTGAAGTTCAGAAATATGTAATTTCTCAATTGCAATATTTCTATTTGTCGCAGGTGTAGTTTTCAAATGTGTGTTATTTTTCCATTGCATAGGAATATCAAACACGAAAATTAGGCCTCACTGTTAATTTTGGAATTTCCAGGGTGAAACATTATTGAGGGAAGGGTATGACGTCATGTCAGTTGCATACGTAAAATCCGCGCATTTTTCATGCAAAGATTTCCGCCATCTTGGTTTCAGCTGTTTATGGTTTTGGACGCTGCATTTAGGATATTACTCTTGATCTCGGTTGCATTTCATTGCGATGGAAGGTAAATTTTGTCGTTGATTAGGTAAGTTGCACAATAATGATTTATATCAATCAAAACTTTAATGACCTATTGTTTTGCGATGTGACAAGTTTTCCAAAGTGTAACGCCATGCGATGTCGTTTGTTTACTTTTTTATCTACTGTACATTTTGTTAAGTTGAAATGTCGTACAATACAATAAGTAAATAGTTTATATTGCAATTGCAGCTCATAACGAGCTGAATAAGACCATTGGTGAAATTCATTTACTTTATGTAAACAACGAATGCTGCATCGACTGATTGGAATTGTGTTTTTCATTTTTGTTGTGTTGCGTGAAAATATTATCCTGTGATTATGTTGTTATCTTTTTTAACGGGAATCATACTGTGCATGTGTGTTTTGTACATTGGTTCTTTCTTGCGTTCTTTTCCTATCTGATTTGAGTTTTGGAATATCCGGCCGCATGTAAATCCGGCCCCGTTACTAATACGACCCCTGGATGAAACGTCCTTGAAATATCCGGCCCCATTTAGCATGGACAATCAGGCCCCATATTAATTTTAAAAAAAAAATCATTTACTTTTTGGTATTTCTAATGAAATATTGAAATATTGGAAAGTTATTAGATAATTTGAAACGTACATATTAATTACTTCCGGATTGTTATTGAAAAATTACTCATAACGGGAATAATCAATGACTGTTAATGAAAAGTATTCTTGGGAATTAAACACGTAATTCTTGGTTTGCGACTGCGTATGTTAGTCTGTGTTTGCATACTATCATCAAAGAATATTTACATATACAAGCTTTTTATTAAATGTTGGCATGAATTATAAAAAAAAACAATAAACATATGCTTTCCAGAGCTGCTCGTCTACATAGACATTATTATTTCTTGTTATTTTGTTTTGCAGATTAATAAACAGTTGCCAGTACGAAATGGAAACGGAAGTCGATCGGAGCTTTGCGCATGTCAGGGATATTGTTATAATACGAGCATTCGCAGTAATGGGTATACCGCGGTATGAGGTATTCATTACTAAATATTCTAGCGTTGTTTTGAAATTGGCGTTAAACCCAATTAAATTACATACTAGGGGTTTAAAGTTTGTACAAATCAAGGGGTTTGTGTGTATAGAGGTTCTGTAAGGGGACTTTGAGTTTTACATAGGAATACTACGGAAAACGGAAAATTATATTGTTTTCATCCATTTATGATTTTTTTATTCAACTTGAGTTTTGAAACATCATCTAGTCTTGACAATATACCTCTTTTCCTCTCAATAACCTTTCTGTCAAACCTGTTCATATATGATATCAATTATCCTAGCATCAGCAAGTGATGGAGATTCTGAAAATCAAGGTGATGGGATATATTGGGACCCTGTTTAAGGTGACTTTTACTTCGACACAGGAATATTATTGCAGAAACTGATATTTGAGGCGCCAGACTTAATAGCATCTCTCCAGTATCGTCGGTTGATTATATGTAGTTCATTTCATTTCCAACAAAAAACTGATTCCTCATGGTTTCAAACTGTTCAAGAAAAAGTAGTTCTTCATTATTTATGTATCTGTCTGATGATAGTTACTTTTAAAAAAACAATGACGTTCAAACGTGTTTAAGTCATTACTTTTGATAGTTTATGTCTCTTTCTGCATAACATTGCTATTTAATGGAGCGTAGCGAAAGCTATAATGCAGGAGTGTCAATACTAATTAGCATATCGGATAGCCATATTAAAAACAATCGCTGAAGCAAATGCTACCGGCTTTCTGCTTGAAAAGTTTAACCTGTCGTCAATATTGATTTCGACATGCTATTCAGAAATGTTTAACGTTATCACAGAAAAGTTCTGTAATAGGCGCGACGTCGTATAAATTCAGATTTAGATCATTTCATTTAAAAGTACATTTGTATGTAATAATGTCACGGAAGATCGCCTCTTTCGACGAACTAATTTTAATCGTAGTGTATTATCGAGGGCATTCATCTTGTCGCTCATTTTTCATAGTCTATGTAAATAGGCTATGATAATGTTTATTACCCCGGTATTTATGAGGCAAACACTATCACTAGACCACCGCTGCTGTCTCTCTATAAACGAATGCATAACATAGCATGTGTAAGTATATACGTGTGAATGAGGTATACCAATAATTGATGATGCATGTCGCCACAAAATATCCCGCAACTGGCAACTTACCTTTGTTGTCAAGTGTTTGAGTTATACGAGCATACATTCTATAAATAGTTAAAAGTGTTTTGGCGAATTTCAATTACCAGCTACGAGTGTTCTTTTGAATTTTCGTTCATGAAACAGTTGATTCATGTCCACATGTTTGAGATACTCAATGTTATATTTATGATTTATTTTACTACCTATGTGTACAAAGCTATATTTGTGTGAATAAAATATTGTTAAAACTTAATTTTATTGAAAATACAGCGTGTCGATTAATTGTGGCAGAAAAGCGCATTTATTCAAGGTAAATGATATTTCCCTCCAAAATAAGCGTAAACAGTACCCTATTAATTAGACGATTTGGTATAACATGGTATATAATATTCAATTAATTTTGGAATTACCCACAATTTAGCATACAGATAAAAAGATTGACTTCTTTATTCTTGTATAGGGTTTGTCTTCTCTTCTGATTTCAAACATAATCATACAACAAAATATATGATGGCGACAGAAACATACATTTAAAGTCAATGATATTTCAATGACGATTCAAATATTCAGAAATTTTAAGATAAAAATCGGACTCTCTATAGTGAAGATTCACCCGATCAGCTCGGTAACTGAAAAGGTTCTGCCCATATTACACCACCCATGTATTCTAGTCGAATTTCTGTTTTAGGAGATTGGTCAATGCCGTTATTCTACCGGTTGTACGTTTTCAAACCAAGACAAATAAAACAAAAACAAAATCAATTTGAGATAAATTCATTCCCAAGAACAGGTGAGCAAATATCTAAATAAGGCGTGCATGCAACTACACTATGTTTTTTGTAAGAATATTTATTACAAAATTATATATCTTCCATGTGATTAATACTTTATTTCTATTGTTGTAATTTTTTGTGTTTTTGTGATCAAACGTGTACTTCGTGATTTTACCGCGTAAACTGCGACGCGCATAACATCATAGTGCGCATGTGTATATGAAGGGAATACATCATTAATAACCAGCTAGAAGCAGCAATGTATTCAGTGTTTTTTTTATATTTTTAGAACTTTTCAATTGTTCAAACAATTATATATATTAACTTTTTTCCCATCATGCTTTCAAATCCATTGTCAGTATAAAATACAATAGTTTATGAGTTTGCACTCTGGTACATTTGCATTTGAACGTATTTGTGCAAACGGGGATGATATAATGCATCGTAATGGCGGTAATTATTTCCTCATGAGGAGATTCTGGGAGTGGATTCATTTATTCTTAAAAGACATTCTTTCAAACGCATTTAATTTTCTTTGTTCTCCATTTTCTTGTTATAACCGTCACGAAACTGCATTGGTTTTAAACCTGTTTTACCAGAAACAAATCTAAGTTGCGGCATTACAGCTTCCATTTTTACAATCAGTGTTCCATTTACAGTAATTTGCTATGCATATGAAGAGTGTTATTCATTGAACGAGATGTGAACTTATTTTTAACAAGTGCAAAGTAAGGGAACCCCTCTGTTGGCAGTTCAAGAGATGTGAACTTATATTTAACAAGTGCAAAGTAAGAGAATCCCTCTGTTGACAGTTCAATAGATATGAACTTATATTTAACAAGTGCAAAGTAAGAAAATCCCTCTTTTGACAGTACAAGAGATGTGAATTTATATCTAACAAGTTCAAAGTAAGAGAATCCCTCGGTTGACAGTACAAGATTTGTGAACTTATATTTAACAAGTACAAAGTAAGAGAATACCTCTGTTGACAGTTCAAGAGATGTGAATTTATGTTTAACAAGTTCAAAGTAAGAGAATCCCTCGGTTGACAGTACAAGAGATGTGAACTTATATTTAACAAGTACAAAGTAAGAGAATACCTCTGTTGACAGTTCAAGAGATGTGAATTTATGTTTAACAAGTGCAAAGTAAGAGAGTCCCTCTGTTGACAGTTTCAGAGATGTGAACTTATGTTTAACAAGTGCAAAGTAAGTGAATCCCTCTGTTGACAGTTCAAGAGATATGAACTTATGTTTAACAGTGCGAAGAAAGAGAATCCCTCTGTTGACAGTTCAAGAGATATGAACTTATATTTAACAGTGCGAAGTAAGAAAATCCCTCTTTTGACAGTACAAGAGATGTGAATTTATATCTAACAAGTGCAAAGTAAGAGAATCCCTCGGTTGACAGTACAAGAGATATGAACTTATGTTTAACAGTGCAAAGTAAGAGAACCCATCTGTTAACAGTTCAAGAGATATGAACTACCGTTACATGTAACTAGCAAAGTTTAGGTAAAAAATTCATTCGGGACATACATTGAACGTTCAGCAAATAACAATTACTCCTTAAATATTTACGGTTGTGACGTAGCTTCAATGAACAAATATAACAGTTTTGACACTATATTTTCCAGTGAATCTTCATGCTTCGCTTCGAACATTTTTTGGATAAAATCAATATAGTTTGAGATTGGCCACAACGTTTCACAACGTCAAAATCCTCACAATTATTAACGGGTCTTTGAATAAGGAAGCAAAAGGTATATAATTTTAGTTCATGCATATCGGTGCTAGGTTAAGGAAACAAGCCGTGGAGATTCTTAATCGAGTGCAGTATAATGTAAATTAGATACACCGTATAGCTTTTTTCCAGAATTTTCCACTCTTGATATAACATAGTGGAGTATAACAAAACAGGTCACGAGTGACTGATTTATATTTTTTGATATATCAAATTAATTTTCTGTTATTTTTATCAAATATGATTTTTTATTAAGATTTTTGGTCCATTACTCATTTATTCACGAAGCCTGTTAAATTATTCAACAGTATTTCCGAGTAAACGTTCACTTGATCTTATCAACATTTTACACAATTTCTTGTGCACGGCGTTTGCATTTTTAATTAGCCTGAATGTCTTTAACATATGAGGATTCTTCCTCCACCAGTAAAGCTGGAGACGTCATATATAATCTGAAATGGTTTGAAAATGGCTGTAAGCCGCATTCAAAATGAACGGTAAAAGGATTGGTCTTAAGACGATTTTGTCCTGTAGTTGTGTTGATTAATTATCAAGTTGAATGGAATTTGTTTTAAAGTTTTCTCCAACGTATCGTAAATGTCAATAACTCGTTTTCTTTTAAGAATCCTTTTTCTACGCGATGAACAGTCTTTTTAACTTGATCGGAAACAACGTTTCTTGTTTTTTATAGCAATATTTATAAATGAGTTTCTTTACAAAATATAACTAAGTTCTTTCCATCAACACTTCAGAGAGATATTTGTCAACATTTAACATTTAATATATATATATATATATGGAGATAATTATTTGCGAAAAATCAGACATTAATTTACAGACCAAACTAAAGAGAGCGCGCCTATTTACAATGCAAACCACAGACACAAGACATCTACCAAACCAATAGAATTGGTGCCAACCATGGCTTATATACTATGGTTTTACAAGCAAATATGTGTACTGGACGGACAATTTACCGTACATAAATGATCGGATAGCTTTATAAGAGTAAGGTTCAGTTATAGATTCATGGCTACTCATATGCTATATAAAAGACAGACATAGAATCTTGTTGGATCATGAAGATACAATGAACTCATATGTAAGGGAGATAATTGCAATAACATCAACGGAATTTCCGATTTTGGGATATTTTCAGTTGCACATTCACAACGTTTGATATATATATATGGAAATATTTTTTTTTGCGAACAACAAGACATAAATGTACAGACCCGACTACGGCGACCGCGCTTACCTACAATGCAAAACATAAACACAATATCAAGACATCTACCATATATATAGATATATACATATCTATATATACGCTCGTTTCATCAACATACTTCGTTTCATCTGTATGTTATCTTTAAATAAAAGCCAGTATTACCCTGAGTAATGCAGTTCAGATAGTATTCATGTATATTATAAATCAATTCCCCATTGACTGTAGGGACGTTTTACTTTCCCTTGTATGTAATATAGTCTATAATTAGATTATTCATTGGCGCGTGATACCCGCACGTTTGATACAATTAACTAGTTCGGTACCAGTAGCTTATCAAATATGTTTCAAAGTTGTTGTTTTTTTAAAGTTTAAACAATTATTAAAATGCTATATACACACTTAAGCGACTTTCCGATACTTGATAGAGATAAAAAAAAATTACAGAATTGACAAAGTGAAGAAAGAAAAAGGAATGACTGTGAAGAGTTTTTTTTATATGCTATTGACATTTATTTTGATAACTGTAAGGAGTGTAGGGTAGTGGTCCTCCCCGACCCCCACACACCTAGAACGAGGGGAATCAATGAGTGACTGAAAAAAATATTATATATTAAAATATAACCGTCACGAAACTGCAGTAGTCTTAAATCTGTTTAACCTGAATGAAACTTAGGTGCGGAAGTACAGCGCTTTTGTTTCATGCACATCGAAATCATTTCTAAAACAGCATGATGCACTTTGAAGTATACAAAGGTACAGTTTCCATTTACAATGATATGCTAATAAATGAGTCAAAATTTGAGACTGAAAAAAAAAATCTATAAAAATTCTAAAGTTGTGTATCTACTACTTTATGTTTTATCTAGTTTTATAGTGGATGCAGCGGATATCCGTATCATAAGGTGAATGTCATTTTACGAACAATTTCCATTCACATACGTGTTAAGTCAGACATATGTTGTTAGACTTATTTATATTCAATGTTTTTTCGAAAATTAAAAAGTATTAAATAATAGTAGTTCACTAAAATACCTTTACCATGCCGTTAAATAATGTCACCAAGACATTTTAATACCAAACGCTTTTAATCGCAAAAAGCATTAATATGTTTTTAACATGTTCAATATGCATTTGTCTCGATAAATTATTTGATAATTGTCACTTTAAGATTTATAATGTCATGAATTTGTCATTATGCTTTTATATAGAAGTGATTCATAGCCTGTAAAAGCCTTTTTAAAATTTATTATATACCAATTTCACGGAAAAACGTTATATCAAATGCCATTATTATTTAAAATACGCTACAAGGTTTCACAATTTATATCAAAATATTGTTACGAGGTTTTCAAATCATTTTGTAATCATTATAATTGTTATAATTATATAAAAAGGAATGCTCGTTTTCTAAGTTAAAAAAGAGAATAAATTACTCCAAACTCAAAATTGTATGTAATTGAAACTAAAGCATGTGTTCGCACAACAAATGGTCTTTAAAAAGATATTTATAAAGATATTGTGATTTTGTTTATAGTAGAGTGCCAACGTCATGATGCCACGTGTATCGGACTCTTCTTAAGTAACATCACTTTATATTTTTGTTGCTTCAGTTTTTGTTCATTAGGCTGATTTTCTGTTCATGACAAGTTTAATTATACTTTTATGCATCAATAGGCCGTTAGCTACATTCTAAACAACGGGATGCATTATTTTTTCACGGATTTAACGGTATAAGTGCTAAAAATATGCAGATGATAGACACGAAGCCATATCGTACGTTGATTTTAAGGATATTTGTTTTCCCGGAGTAGCATATAACCATAATAATATTCGATTCGACCACGTCTGTCAAAATGAAATAAACATGAGTTTATTGTTAGATGATGTACTTCCATGTTAAAGATGTGACAAACAATTCCTGAGACAATCACGCCTGCTTATTGTTTTAAGATCTAAGTTAGGTTGCTTCAAGTGTACAAAGCTAGCGTTATGAAGTCTGAGGTTTTTTGCTCTATTTGTCAAACAAACGGAAAAAAAATACATGGTTTTGTCTCTTTATCCTGTTTATCTGATAGATATGGTCCGAACGATCTAAGGCACCGTTTAAAATCACTAACCTTTCTCTAATAAGATTCAAACCCGCTCGAATATTTTTATTTTCAATGTCAAAGCTAAAGTGTAAAACCGATCCAGATCGTAAAACCTAGGAAAGAGCTGACAAAGAATTCAATTTAAAGTGAAAAGTGAAATCGCTTAACAAACGACAAATTCGCGTGCTAAGTCATTTATACCTAAAAAACACAGAAAACTGGCAAATGCATGTACAAGAATACTAAATGGCATATTTTTCACACATTTTTATTAGTGTTGCAATAAAATTGACATGTATCTACAGATAAATAACTGCAAAATATCCAGCACTATCGATAAGTAAACGTTGCTATATTCATATTGTTTGTTGTATATAATGTGTTAGTCCCTCTATAAATGCTGTTTTATGGTGTTTAGCGTCACTTTCAGTCTTTTTCTTTACTTGAGGAGGTATGTTGAGCGCTGTCAAGGTATTCAATAAAAATTCAACAACATTCTCCAATAAAACGTGGTCAGGCCTACCACTTGAGAGATAGCTCAGCGGTCACTTGAGACAGTAAAATCATTTTATTCAGATCCGTGCAGATTTGTCTGAAGTTGTCTTAATCAAACAAAACAAGATGGTGTTAATACCTTATAATTTGTGTTGAAAACGACACTGAACCCGATTCACTCTCTCTCGCCTTACACGTCGCTGTACGTATGCGTACGTGCCTTTATTCATACCTTTTGAAGATCGCGGCGTGGTCTTGTGGAAGAGCATTCGTCTCGCATGCGGAAGGTCGTGGGTTCAATCCCCGGCCGGGTCATACCAAAGACTTTAAAAAAAATGGTACTAGAAGCTTCCTCGCTTGACGCTCAGCATTTAGAGGAGAATTCTAGGTCCGGTCAGCCCGGTGTCAGTATAATGTGACTGGATGGGGTATCATACCATGTGTCTGCGGCATGATACTCCAGCGTGACAGCGCTTAGAATGTTGTCTCAAGTAGACACTGTCGCGATAAGACTGAAAAATTGTTGAAAGCGACGCTAAACACCATACAACAACAACAACAACAACAACAACTCTCGCCTTACACGTCGCTGTACGTATGCGTACGTGCCTTTATTCATACATTTTGCCATAAATCAACTGCTTAATAAATCTGCTGATTAAAAGCACAAAGATTGTCGTAATGTATAAAATAAAACTAGTTTCCTTTAGCATCCCTTGTTCGTTTTCGAGTTTAAGGAAAGCAATTAAGGGATATTAAATTAGAATTAACACAAATAAATAGTGTTTTTGATCGCTAGTAACATTTCGAGTTTAAGGAAAGCAATCAAGGGAAATTAAATTAGAGTTAACAAATAAATAGTGTAATTGATCGCTAGTAACATTTCGAGTTTAAGGAAAGCAATCAAGGGATATTAAATTAGAGTTAACACAAATAAATAGTGTTTTTAATTGCTAGTAACTTTTCGAGTTTAAGGAAAGCAATTAAGGGATATTAAATTAGAATTAACACAAATAAATAGTGTTTTTGATCGCTAGTAACATTTCGAGTTTAAGGAAAGCAATCAAGGGATATTTAATTAGAATTAATAAATAAACACTGTTATTGATCGCTAGTAAACATTTGAATGTAAATATAAAGCAAAACCAACCACACACGTTCAAATATACAAAAAATAAATGTTTATTGAATTTATGACAATTGTAATACTTGTTGTTCACAATGCATATTAAAAAATATGTTGTTGTTGAGTGCGTGCTTGCGTGTGTGCGCGCCTTTGAGGGTAAAGGTGCGTGTGTGTGCGTGTGTGAAATTAAAAAAATATATATGAGCATTTTCTATTTCCTTTAATTTTTCTGAAGTCAAGTTAACTACTGTATTATATAACCTCATGTTGCCATTACTGTAAATGGATTTAGTGAAATAAATAAGTTAGTTGTCAAAACTTATTACAATATTGATAATTCTAGTGAAACTACAGCTTCCGCAAGGTGGTTTCTTCGCTTTCCTATATTTAGCAGATATAAAGGTATCCTAGTGAAACTATTGCTTCTGCAAGGTGGTTTATTTACCAGATATAAAGGTATCCTAGTGGAACTATTGCTTCCGCAAGGTGGTGTCTTGGCTTTCCTATATTTACCAGATATAAAGGTATCCTAGTGGAACTATTGCTTCCGCAAGGCAGTTTCTTGGCATGTCCATATTTATCAGATATAGAGGCATCATACCGGAACTATTGCTTCCGCAATGTGGTTTCTTGGCTTGTCTGTATTTATCAGATATATAGGCATCCTGGTAGAACTACTGCTTCCTAAAGGTGGTATTTATCTTTCAAATATTTACCAGATATATAAGCATCCTAGCGGAACTATTGTTTTAGGATGGTGCCTTCTTGGCATTCCTATATTTACCAGATATATAGGCATCCTAGTGGAACTTCTGCTTCAGGAATGTGATTTCTTGGCTTTCCTATATTTACCAGATATATAGGCATCCTAATGGAGCTACTGCTTCAGGAGGTGATTTCTTTGCCTTCTCATATTTAATAGTTACGCAGGCATCCTACAGTTTCAGAAGGGTGATTACTTGTCCCTCCCATATTTACTAGATAATATGTGTCACCTAAACAACCATATTATTGTGTTATTCTGAGATGTCAGAAAATAATAACCTGTTAAAATATGAACATCTGATGAAATCCCCTCCCTCCAAGATAAGCGAAAAAGTAGCATTTCGTCACATAAATTACATTTCGTTGGTTTCATTAAGCTATTTACGTCACATTTTGGTAAATATGTTTCACATTACCCGATCCATTAGGCGATTTGGTACATCATGTTAAGGAATATTTAATAAGAACTTGACTGCAGTTTATTTCTTTTCACTTCTGAAGATGTGTTTCTTACAAAGATAAAACAAAAACAAAATCAAATTGAGATAAATTTATTCCCATAAATATATGAGCAAATGTCTAACTCGAATGTACATGCAATAAGACAGTGTTTGTGTTAGAATATATATTACTAACTTATATATCATTGTTGGCTTCTGTCTTCAATATGATCTATACTTTGGATTGTTTTCATTTGATTTCTGATGTTATGTTTGTGATTGATTGATTGATTGATTGAATATTTAGCGTCATTTTTATGCCATCGAGGGCTAACAGACGATCAGTTAACCTAACCACTGTTTCCTGGGATTAACCAGTACTCGAGCACACACCGTCTCCGCAAGTAACTGATAACTTTCCCACTTGAATCAGTGGTGAGAGACGAATGATAATGAGACGCAATGTCGTATATCAATCATCACGGAGACTGTTGCCGGGCGGGGGATTCGAACTCACGACCCCTGGATTGAGAGCTAATCGGGCCCGGCTGTTATGTTTGTGATTTTTGTTTAAATTCACAGCTGATCAAACGTGTACTTCCTGATTTACCAGTTAAACTGTGACGTACAAAGTATCTTTGTGCGCATGCGTATATGAAGGTAATATATCATTAATCACAAGTTAAAAATAGTAAGTATTCCATGTTTTGATATATTGAACTTTTGATATTTTAAACTCATCGATTGTTGAAAAATAAGATGATTTATTTTCCATCGTGCTTTTAAATCCATTTTCGGTATAAAATACAATCGTTGTTGAGTTTGCACTCTGGTGCATTCACATTTGAACGTATTATTGCAAACTGGGATGATATAATGCACTGTAATGGCAGTAATTATTTCCTCATGGGGAGATTCTGGGAGCGGATTCATTTATTCTTAATAGACAGTCTTTTAAACGCATTTAATTTTCTTTGTTCTCCATTTTCTTGTTATAACCGTCACGAAACTGCATTAGTTTAAAACATGTTTATCCAGAAACAAAACTTAGGTGCGGCATTACAGGTGCGGTAACTAGCAAAGATTTGTGAACCTTTTCATTAGAGGCCCGTGTCACATACATTGAACGTTCAGCAAATAACAATAAGTCCTTAAATATTTAAGTTTGCTAAGTATTTCAATGAGCGAATAGAGAAGTTTTACATTCATTTTAAAGGGAACCTTCATGTTTCGCTTCGCGCATTAATTTGGATAAAATCAACATTAGGTTGAGATCGCAACGTCAAAATCGTCACAATTATAAACGTTTCGTAAGGTCAAGAAGCAAAAGACGTAAACTTTGCCGTCCGTTCATCAGACTTTAATACATGCATTTCGGTGCTTGGTTAATGTAAAACAAGGCGTGGTTTAATCGAGTGTAGTTATATTATAAATTATTTTTCCCAGAATTTCGAAATTTTGATAGGACATAGTGAAGTATAACAAAACAGGCCACGACTGAGTGATTAACATTCTTTGATATAAATTAATTGTCTGTTTTTTTCTTCATATTTTTTGTCCATTACTCATTTACCGATTTATTCACGAATCCTTTTAAATCTATAATTCATCAGTCTTTCCGAGTAAACGCTCACTTGAACATAGCAATATTTTATACAATTTCTTGTAAATGTCGCTTGTATTTTTAATAAGCCTGACTGTCTATACTTCAGGATATAATAATTCTTCATCCATCAATAAAATTGGATATTCCCATGTAGTTGAATTGATGAATTATCAAACGAATTTGTTTCCAAGTCTTCTCAAACGATACTGTAAATAGCAACCACTCAGAGAGATATGATACATATAGAACAGACAAATTGAAGAATGAAAGACGGATAACTGTGACGATTTTTGCTATATGCTATTGTTTTATATATTAACTTATTTTGATAACTGTAATGTGTGTAGGGGCGTGGTCCTCTCCTACCCCCCCCCCCCCCCCCCCCCACAACCTAGAACAGTGGCGAATAAATTGGGCACCCGTATAGGCGACTGAAAATAAAATAAAATAAAAAAAACACACTTAAACAATCAATAATTCGTATCTATAAACTCAATACCATGAATCTATAAACTTTTTAAGTTGTTTGAAACATCCCACTCACAATAACACCGATTAAGGAACTGTCTGCATTTGTCATTATGGGGATTAATGTCAGCTCAGCCCCAGTATTACAGGATTAACATCTCGCAATAAATGTCTACAGCTGACACCGTATCTGCTACTTTATGTTTTAATTTAGTTTTATAGTGTGTGTCACGGATATCTGTATCATTAGGTGAATGTCCCCTTCCTTTCACGTACGTGTAAAGTCAAACATATGTTGTTAAACTTTTATATAACAAAAAGTTTCAAAAAAAGTATCAAATAATAGTAGTACATTAAACTACCTTCATTTCGACGTTATAAAGTGTCTCCCATACATTTTAGTAATTAAAGCTTTCAATTGCAGAAAGCCTAGTAAACTATTTTCTTACATTTTCAATATGCATTTGTCTCGACTAATAATATGATTAATAACCTTATATAATTTATTATGTCACATTATTGTCAATATGCTTTTTAATAGAAATGATTCAGTTCCTGCAAACGCCCGTAAAAGCGTATTACATACCAATTTCACGGCAACTTTATATCAAATGCCATAATTATATAAAACATGCTATAAAGTTCTACAATTTTAGATCAAAATATTGTCACGAAGTTTCAAATTCATTTTGTTATCATTATAAATGTTATAATCATAAAAATAAATGCTCGTAAAAAATGAGAAGCAATTACTCCATACTCATAATTGTATGTAATTCAACATTGAATTATATAACTTAGGCAAATGTTTTATTGTGTTGATTAATAATGCATTTTCGGAATAGGTGTATGCATTGGTTAAATATTGATATAAAAGATTATAAAGGACTAGATCCATAGTTGACATTTCAATTGTTTCCGACGAGACCATACAATGTGAAAACTATAGAGTATAAAGCATGTTAGTGCAGCTCATGCCTAATATGTGATATCATTAAAATGTAAATTTGCAAAGGAGTATTATATTGTAAAACGGTTTGTAACATAGAAAAGGGGATATTACAAATAATCTAAATATAGTGTTATAGTTGTATCTAATATAGTACGTATGTGCGTTTGCCTTTAGTTAATCAGTAAAATGATATACTAGATACTGCAATCATACTTTAATTCTAAAATGTCATATACAATGAAAGATTATACCGGACTAGAAACAAGGCTGATATTCTAAGTGTACCCGCGAGACATGCATGTACAACGTGAAAACACTAGGTTAAGCATGTTTATGCAATTTGGCCTAAATATGAGGTACCATTAATTTTATACGAGTGTTTCAAAAGAAGTACGATACAGTAAAATGGTTTGTGATATGTAGTTTAGCAAATTTAGGGTACATAAAACTGTTCTTAATGTTCTAGTATAGGTGTAACTAATACGTGACCAATGTTTATGTGTGTCTCTAGAATTAAAGAAAGGCGTAGTGTGTGGTTAAAAATAATATCCCATGATGAATGAAACCGTGTTAGTGGTTTATCAATGCTTTACAGAAATTATCTTCAAGATGTAAATGTTGTGTAAATTGAAGACAATTCTGTTTTGATACAAGGATTGCTGACAAAACAGTGAATTTTTAGGTACATAAATTAGAGATTTACACTGGATGTCGTTAAACTACATTACGTCTTAGTCAGCTCACTGAGGTTTTGGTCGATAATGAAATATGCTCAGTGTTGCCATAATAAGTGAGTTTATACGCTAGCATATTAATAATTGGCGCTTTCTTGGTTATAAGTAGAAACGTCGATCAAGATTTGTGGAAAATATAATGTTAGATAATTTACCAATTATCTGTAAAATACTGTCTTATCTTGGATATTGCATTGTGCATGTATATATACTAAGCATTACGTTTACTTAATAACTATGTAATTTTAACGCCATGTTACTGTCAGTGTCGTGTTTGAATGTTGTTCTGTGTGTATTATACGTATAACTGTAGAATCGTCAACTTGAAGGGGGAATATTATAGAACGCCGAAATACACTTACAATATAAATAATTATTAGATTGCGTAAAAGCTCTTAATCAGGCAAAACAACATTTCCGTAGCCTGAGCAATATGTACGAAGGCATTGTATATTATAATCTTAAACCCCAAAAGCATGTGTCATTTAGTATCAATTATGTTTTTAAAAGTAATCATTCAAAAATATCGGTATACTACATAACCATTCTTTTTAAATACAAATATTATTTTATGACGTCAATCATCTTTTCACAAACGGTGATGTTCTGATTGCTGCGCGTGCGCATTACCATGCGTCAACAAAGTGTTAGTTTATATATCTAAAAATGTGACGAAGAAAGCGATCCTAGAGCTCATAACGTATTTCTCGACTTAAATCTAATCACCTTAATCTCATCACTGTGTCGATCATAAGTACATTTCGGTCAAAGAATATAACGGTGAACCAACATGTACTATAAATGTGTCATTGATTTACATCGGGTCACACATACTAGCGTCATCAGAAATATTCGAATTTCACCTAATAATGAAATATTTCTTCCTTGGGTAATGCGCGTGTTGGCGGGCAAGTAATAAAAAGTCTCTGTGGAGCTATCATGACTTCAGGCGCAGATGTATGGAAAGAAAATGCTGTTATGTTATGCTGTGTTTAATAATGTATGAAGTTAACTTTTTATGTCCAACTAATCACGCCAGATGAGACTCACAATGTCACGTGATATTGTGGTGTAGTTCTGTCAGTCTGAGATATATATTGAAAAGTAGAGTGGCTTAATCTTGAAAATAGTATGGTGTTGCTTTTTCTATTTAGGTTTCCTTTAGACATTTGCACGCACTTTCATATTCATATATCCACGTGCATTTTAAAGACATATTTGTTAATTTACTCCAAATAATACATATGTTTAATCTGTTCAAAATTAGGGGGTAATCACACATAATATGTCTCTTTTGAAATAATACTTACTCGACTCACCTCTACCTCCAACCTCAACTCCCGCCTATTGTTCTTGGTAAGAATGACAAAAAGAATTTTTTAATAATTAATATTTTTGTGCTTTAAATTGCTCCTTAAAGTGTTCAATATATATTCATCAAACTGCAACAAATATAATGGTTTCTTAATAGAAAGAAATCATAAAATTCATAGACATGACAATCTGAAAACTTCTTGGCCAACACCTTAAATATTGTTTAATGATAACATGTAATCTATTACACTAATGCCATAGATTTTAGCTGTCATGTCGCAAATATTGTAAAGGTCGTTTTTTGAAAGGTTATCATGTTAGTGACATCAACATATTTTACTATGTACTGAGTGTAATGTACAAAACAGACTCTTAAACGTTACATTATTTTTTGAGAATGTTCATTAAAGAAACAATCAAATAAAAATCAATCAAATTTAAATAATAATTTACTAGTTTAATTCTAACTACAACTATTGAATCAAATACAATTTAACAGTAATATAAATTAAACACCATTATGAATTACATTGTCGTTAAAACAGAATGGAAATAAAATATCTTTGGTAACGACTTCCGCTCTTTTCTCAACCTATTGGGTGTTCACAACTCACGTCGAATATTTTTGTTATGTTTCGTTCAGCTCTTTATCAAACCTCTTATTGTGTGCGCATGTGCGCTTATTTTGTGAGGTATTTAATGTGCATTATAATAAAATCTTTTACCTTTACTTTAATTTCCTTTGTCTACCCGGGCAACTGTAGGCTGTTTGTAATTTTCTTTAATATATATTTAACATCGACAACTATTGGTATCAATTCCCCATGTCAAATTTTAAAGCTTACCCAGAAATAAAAATATATGACCAAAAGAAGCCGAAGTATTCAAAGGGCATAGTCACTAAAATAGCATGTGATACGCGTGGTCCAGTGGTATAGCATCGGTGGGTTGTGGATTCATCCTCCGCCATGGCTATGCGTGGTGAGCAAGACATTTTTTCTGCATATGCTTTGCACTGGTCCACCCAGGAAGACTTCGAGCATCATTTGTCTAAATTGTAAGAACTTGTTTCACAATCGAAGTAAAATGAATAAGTCTAAACCAAAGAAGCTTAAATAGTTTCAATAAACAGAATAATCATAAGTACAATAGCATACACACAGAGGACATTACGTCAGGGGTCACCGCCTTGGAACGACCAATAGTAAAATATACTATTGACAAGCTTAAACCAGGCTGATGGGTGCAGCTGACCTCGCGTCACGCCATTACCCTTCAAACTACTCCAACCGTCTGCATCACATCTTAACACAAGACAGTGTAAAAAGAATATCCCCGTTCTATTGTCTTACAAATACGGCAGCAGACACATGCCATAGTGTATGATGTAAAATGATATGGACGTAGTTGTTCAAAACGTTGTTAACTTAACACTCTGTTAGGAAAAATATTGCAGTTCAGTATCTTTAAAATTCTTTCATATCGGGAACAATAAATTACAGAAGTAAATTGTCATTTTTCGGAAGCCAGTAAATTATTACCCTTAATGTACCTAATCTCAAAATAGCATGAGGCATTAATCCTTTGGACAGCTGGGCCCACATAGATATATATATACATTATTTATTAAGCGACCTGAATATAGTATTAAATTAAGTCTAATATCCTGCTGCATTTCGTGCTTGAAGTTAATTGTTTCCATTATCGTGTCTTTAGAGAATACTGCATACTCTTAGATACACCGAGTACTACATTTGTCAATACAAAACCAGGAAAGTAAACGTTTTGCTTTATTGCGTATTAGCATGTGTTAGAAAAGACATCAGCCAAAAACGAAAAGCAATTAGGCGTTAAACGCTTTAGTTCATTAACACACAATGCCTAATGTGCATTGACTTTATTCTCCTATTTGCAGCATCGAATAATAGACCTTCAAAAGAAGTAATGAAATATATTTCAATTGCATAAAGAAAATTCGAATTTTCTGTCTGGATTTTTAATCCAGTGCATTGATATTTCTCTGGTATGTTTAATATATATTAATAATCACTACATTGTTGTTTCTTACAATAAAGTCATCAAGGATTTGTTTGCAAACAGATAAACAACAACTCTTTCAACAACAATAACATTTTTATCAATAATCATTGAACACGTTTAGTATAAAACACAAGACAATTCTGCGGAATGTCTCTCTTTCATAAGTTTTTACACAATATGAGGAAGTCTAGCTGTTGATGCAAGGTCGAAACTAGACAAATAATATCTGAAAGATATATCGTACCTTATCATGATATTTGTATTATAATTTTACAAACTCATTAAACTTCCGAAACGGTCGTTGTAAGTTTTAATTTAAGTCAGTTTTACTCTTCCAGATGATAGAATACATGTTTATTTGATAATTGAGAGACTTTGCCAACGAAAAAATAAACATAAAAAACGATATATGATATTAATGAAGCCATCATTTTTCTAATCTTGTAAATAAACACCTTAATCCGCACACTACTACTGCAGTATTTATTTGTGTACTTCCGAACAGCGGCGGAGGTACAGTCGGAAAGCAACCGAGTCATTACGGAATTACAAAAATATAAACAAAAGTTAAAAGCTCGATCCGCTCGTCTAAGAAATACACATTTCGATTGAAGTTATTTATTTTCTCGCTTTTTTTTAAAAACAATCACTGAGGGGTTTACAGGAATAGTTTTAGCAATAACATAAACACATTTAATTACAATCATTTTTGGTATTATCAAAAAGTGTGCATTTTGGAAGACTAATGTGGCTTTATTGAAAAGCTTCATTATATTTGTACATTAAACATGTGAAAATCCGTGTAAGCTGGACTAAAAGTGAAGGGTTTTGAGTAGTTATGTTAAAGCGGGGTTGGTGGTTCATGGGGCAGAGTGTTGATCGTACACGACAGCGGTCGCAGTTTCGATCCCAAGGTATTTTCGAAGACCTCTCAAAAACAACACTTAGTACTATTTCTTCCCAGAAAATGGCCTACAGGGCGATTTATACAAGTTCTGAGTTAAATTAAGCGAAAGAATATTGAAAAAAACACCGAGCAAACACAAAGACTAAATGACGTGTGGTGTTGAATAGTACAACTCATAACACAATCATAGACACAGTTTGGTTGCTCTAGTGTGCTAGGATATACAAATAATATGATTTGTAGATGTGGTATCTCTAGAGTTAAAGACATGTCATCCGAAGAAAATGTGTATGAATGTGGATAACATTACCAATTAGACAAATATGGAATAATTTTCATGATTTTAGATCTAATAGTTATAAAAAAAACTATATTTAAACCCATGAATTCAATGTTGAGGAGGCTAAGTTAAATAGCCAAGGCGATCAAGGTAAGTTCTTCCGAAAATGGTCTGCATTGTTTTGAGTAGTGCTAGCCATCATACAGCTATACGCCAAATTTGGAGACAAATATGTCAAACAGTTTCTGGGAAACAAAGCTCGATGAAAAAACGTAACGATTAATTATTTACACCGCAAAAGTCGTCGCCACTGGAAAAGTTTGAAAAGACGAAGCAAAAACGTGTCTCGCTTGCATGAGTGATGTTTTACAACATGTCAGCTTGTCTGTAACGACTAAGTAGCAGATCGTCATGTGGTATCTACTAGTGGAAACATAAATACGAAACTGATACGATTGTGAACCAGTGCTTATTTGTGGCGTAATGAGGTAGAAATATAAGTTCACAAATTAGTTGAGATTACCATTACAAATTCCTAAAGTTGTTTCAGTTCTTAAAGTAATCACAGGTTTTTACTTAAATGTTCACGGGGCGCAGTATTTATTTAGCTCCGTCAAAACTGACGTGGCCTAAAAGGTATCTCGAAAACCGACTCCTGGTGTTAGTAAATTTGGTCGTTTATATATCGTAAGCCTCGCACGGCTGTTAAGTTGTTTTCGCAATAAAACAACCCTTATTAATTGCTTGTTAATTGCTGGTCGTGCCTACATCCTACGTCTATTTTAGCTTAGTGTATCACGCGTCCGTATGTCCACCATTAGCTGTGACAGATTCTTTGTTTTAGTCAATTGCTATGGCGGAGCGATGTATGCGGATACGCCTGTCCGTGACTAATGAGTTGTTTGATAAATAGGCCAAGTGAGCGGCTGTACAAATTGCCGTATATTCTTCATTTTTTATTCAAGCTTTTATTTTCATCCTTATAAAGCCGTATTGCTACAGAAATCCAAAATATTCTTGCTACAGAAATCCAAATTATTCTTATAAATTCATGTTGGATTCCTGACCTTGTTACATATTTCCGACTAGTTAAACATTAAATAAACTATCGCTCAACTTTTCTTAGGTCAGTAAATTTGCAGAGGGTATCAAGTCCGAACAAATTGGCGAGAGAGATGAGTTCATCACACTGTAACAAATTAGGTTTTCTTAGATATTCCACAATCAAAGATGAGTCTAAATCATTCTTAAATTTCATTCAAGACCTTCTTTAAACTGAAATAATCAGTAACAAAATATAGTTTGTAGATTAAGTGTATTTGCGATGCTTCAATTTAAGCTTCATTCATCATTCGTTAAGAACATACCAGATATTTTACTAATTCGCAATCATAACTCCCTGGTGAAAGCTCAATTTCTTAAGATAGTTCAACTGACTGGGAGGTCTCATTACACAAGTGATGTTTATTCTTTGTTCTATATAGAATAAAGTCTAGGATGTTCACGGTTGAATATGTTTTCACAAAGAATCTTTTTAAAAGGGAGTATATTAGAAAAACACGCTGGAAATGTCTTATTATTATTAATAAATCAAATCACAATAGTTTGGTAAAGCAAATCCACCAAAACGTGACAAAATAGATATTTCAATTGGAGTGGTAAATTTGAAACGAAATCCCCATTCTAAAAATAGACAGCACTAAACTACTGTTTGACGTCATTCGGACTCTTTCTAAGATAAAACAATCTTTACTCCCTGTAATCCTGTATCAATGGCAGATCTACTCTTTAAAAAACGGTTTACGCCCCCTCCCCCTAAATCTCCTGTATGCAATTAAAATGCATTATATTTCTAATGAAAACGTGCTTGCCCGTTCAGCTTTGTGCTGCGCCCCACCACACCCCTATAAACTGAAATATTGGACCCGTCCCTGCGTATAACGGATTAATTTGAAATCAAAATGAAATCACGTGACTCATTTAACACGTCACAAAATATGTTTATTTTTCAAGCGGGAAATCTGTTTTAGTCTAACCTAGGTGCATAGCCCAAGATAGGAAATACATTTTTAACATATTATTTTGACAGGTTTTAATATATCATTTTTGGCAATTCGTGGTCAGTGAGTAAATATAGGCATAATATACTGGAAAAAATATATTTCAGCAAATTTGAAAAAATTGAAAAATTTATCCGCATATAAAATGCACAATAACTGATAAGTTGACCAGCTTAGTTTTGTTCATGACAGTGCAGTGACACTCTAAGATATTTTTCAAATGCTCATATATACATCTGTTTAAATCCTAAATAAATCACGTCTTACCACCAGAAATGTATTGTTCTGCAGCAAAAATCACAGCCACTATGAACTATTTTGAAAATATTTCAAATCAAATTACATAGTGCATAGATCATGCTGCTTTGACAAAATCTGGGCACAAATCTATGTAGTGAGACCTTAAGTCTTGCCATTTTACTTTGAATATTTTAAATAAAAATTCGCAGTAAATATATAATGTATCATTATTGCATAGAATGAAAGTAAAAGTGTTACTGATATCCTTTTGTGTCCAATGTATATTACACACAGTCTTATGAAGCGACTTATAAATATTGAAATAACTTTTCATCGATTCATAGCCGGGCCTGATTAGCTCAATCGGTTACGTGTCTGGCTATCAATCCAGGGGCTGTGTGTTCGAATCCACGCCCGGCAACAGTCTCCGTGAGTTTGTGTCTCATTATCATTCGTCTCTCACCGCTGATTCAAGTGGGGAAGTTATAAGTTACTTTGCTTCGAGTACTGGTTAACCTTCTTACAGGATCCCAGGAAACAGTGGTTAGGTTAATTGATCGTCTGTTAGCCCACGATGGCACAAAAATGACGCTAAATATCCAATCAATATATCAATCATCGATTCATATGCCTAAAATTCTTGCTAAATTATAATCTTTTTTAAATCATTTATAAGACCGCGGCGTGGTATAGTGATAGAGCGTCCGCCTCGCATGCGGAAGCTCGTGGGTTCGATCCCCGGCCGGGTCATACCAAAGACTTTAAAAATGGTACTAGAAGCTTCCTCGCTTGATGCTCAGCATTTAGAGGAGAGTGCTAGGTATTGTTGGCCCGGTGTCAGTATAATCTGACTCGGTGGGGTATCATACCATGTGTCTGCGGCATGATACTCCAGTGTGACAGCGCTCAGAATACTTTCTCAATTAGACACCGTCGCGATACGACTGAAAAATTATAAAAAGCGACGCTAACCACCATACAACAACAACAAAATCATTTATAAGGATATATTCCGTTTATTAGATACCGAAAGAAGTAACACCAAATTAACAAAAACAGTGGTCTTGAAATTTGTTTTCTAATATGGTACCGTATCAATAGAATTAGATCTCAACTACTCTAATGAAATAAGATACATATCAGCTTCAAGTATTTTGTACATTCAAAGAAAATACATATTTTGTTCAAAATTAACATTTTCTTCGGAATATTAAAATGACAGTTGTTATATGCGGATTCGATCCCGCGGTCGACCCGATGCCTCTCATAAAACAACACTCAGTACTGGTTCTACCCAGGAAGCGGACTCGAAAGCGGTTCATATAAGCTCTGAGTTTTCATCGCAATCGAAATAAATTAGTATAAGCAAAACTAATACTTTAAAAATGCGTTTTAAAGGCGTTAAATATGTATCCCCATGAACATCGTAGTTATTTCATGAATATTTTACTTCCTGATAAGCGTAAGAGTCATGTTACAACGTCTTGTATTATACATATATATATAACATTGGTTGTTTCAAAAGCTCAATACAACGAAATATCTTTCATTCACATGTGATGTCATATCCAAATCCAACGGAATTAATTCAGAGAAAATACTTAAAAAATTGGTTATATAAAAATCAAAATCTGAAAGAATGTTCCAGAAGATGGTTCAAAATAATATACGAATTTTTGTCTAACAAAATTATATGTCCAGGGTATTGTAGTTTAATTACGTTAAATTCAGAAGTATAATGATGAAAAAGAATTGTCATCTTTATCCAATCCATGTTAAACTGCCTGTCATAGCAAAACACATTTGATCTAGTTCGGCTGTCAGCACAATGAGATTATTTTTAAACACAAGCACGTTACTTTGCTTTAAGAGCCTGAAGGAATAAATCAGAAAAAAATGAAAAAATAAAAATGTTAAAAAGGCCACTTGATGACTTGGTTTTTCATAAATTCTTAAATTCTGATGTCCCGTCACCACGTCTTGTTATTTGTGATAACAATTGCACCATATTTTCTCATAAAACACATATTTCACTCATTAAAGAATGAAGTTTTACATTATAAACAAATTATCAGACATAATTGCAGAACAATTAAACAAATTCAAACGTTATTTCATTTCAAAGAATGTAAAACATGAAATGATACAATAAAATGTCAGGAGAATTGGAAGATTTGTTGAATTGATTCATGACGTCTGCTGTATCACTAGCAACAGATGCTGAAGTATTTAAATTTTTACAATCGGCCGAAATGAACTATATATATTAAAAGCATTTCATTTCCCGATGGAAACTATTTGCTACTGGGCGGAGCTAAAAATGACCAGTTTGCATTTCATTGATTGCAAGATTTTGTTTTGCTGGTGAGGCGTCAAGTTGCCGTGAGTTCACGCGACGTTTGCTGTAAGTTGCCATAAAAATGCGTGCACTAACGAGGGTTGCTCGATAAGTTTGTGGACTTTTGCTGGGTATTGTGCTGTTGTATCTGTACAACGATATATATCAGATATAAAAATGAAAAAAAAAATGATAATTTTACACTCCACATATGCAGCATTCGTTTCCATGGCAATGCATGTATCGCTACCCGAAGCACGTCGAGTTGAGGTTAAAATATCTAAACAAAAGACATCGTTAAAAAAATTATATAAACTTAAGATCATTTATATTTTGCGCGATTCCGTCTGCCGCATGACCAAAGTCATGACATCATTTCTGTTAAATTTAAACTGAAAAACAATTTCAACTACGAAGTTACAACAGGAAATTTAGAAGTGTCACTTTTAAAAATAATGAACATGACGTTAACTGGCAATGTCGAAACAAGAGCGGTCATCAAGTTTTGTGTTGGATTAGGTAAAACACCTACCCAGGCAATAAAAATTATTGAAACAGGAATGAAACATAAAAACAGTGGTTTGTAAGTGTTTAAATTGCATGATCGATTTCGGAACGGACAGGATTCTATTGGAGATTACTCTAGATGTGGCAGATCATTATCAATCAGAGATTTGCTACCACAAAAGGTTTGATATTCTCTCTATCGTGACAGGCGATTAACTGTAAGAGATCGTTCGGCGGAGTTAGATATTTTTGTTAAAACAATACACAGAATATTTGAACATGAACAAAGTGAGCGTTCGCTGGGTCCCGAGGCTACTAAAACCGAACGAACTTGAAACACAAGTCAGCGCTTCTCATGAGTTTGTTGAACGGTCAGGAGGTGAGAGTTTGCTGTTAAAACGGACGAAACCTGGCTTTGGCATTTCGATCGCAATCGTCCGTTTGGAAAACGGCAGGAACACCTCCACCAAAAATGGTCAAAGTCAACAAATCCGGCTGAAACCTCATGTTTGTTTGGGGTTTTTTATGGATAGGGCAGGGATTATCCTTCAACACCAGATACCAGATGGCCTTACTGTAAATGCAGATTACTATTCAAAGGTAATACATCTGGTTCAGGTGCTAAGAAAGAAACGATCGGAGCTGTCTTCAGATCGTGTTATATTTCATCAAAACAACACTCCATCACACAAGACAAGATTCACTCTTCTAGAAATTGACCTGCTTGCGTTTAAACTGCTAAAGAATCCGCCATATAGCCCAGATCTAGCTTCAACGAAGTTAAGATTATTCTCCGAGAATAAAAAGAACCTTAAAGGCAAAAAGTTTTAATTCATTGATGAACGAAAGGTATAAAACCATCATTTGACCAGTCATGGTATGCAGATACATTTAACAAATGGATTACACGTCATAAAATTGCATATGGATAGATGAGAAAGAAAGAGAGACGTTTCCTTTGTAGAAAATGCGCAACATTGTACATGACGTCGTGATAATCTCTGCCGTGTTCCGGGTAGCCGTTACTGACTGTAGACGATTTAATGCAGAATTTTTACTGTTTTATGTATCAAACTATAGTTTTTGCATTTAAGGGAGAACTGAATACACTTTCACGTGATAAATAACGTCATTGCATTCAAGTCACTGGCTTTGTGGTTTAATGCGTATAATTTGGTTTTAAACTATCAAATGGTAAAAGCAACGTAATAGTTTCATCAGGTGATGAAAAACGTAAGAGATTAATGTTGCCGAGAAGCCCTTCAAAAGGTGATATGATTAATATAAATTCGTGTCAATGTCGTACAGACGTATTCATGCGAGACAAACATTGAAGGGGACATAATTCACAAATATGTAAAAAGATATCAACTTCATAAAAGTCTCATACTATTCGGAAGCGAGTTTACTGATTATGGAGGTGATCACATAAAAGAGAGTATATCAGGAATTTTCAAAATTTTCAAAATGTTAAAATTTGCTAAATTATATATAACCAATATATCAGGCATATAAAGTTTATTATACTCATTGACCCCGTATAGTCAAAAGTATGATATGCCAAAATAATATTTATAATCTATAATTTGGCTACGCGCCAAGGTTAGACTAAAATATATTTCCTTCTAAAAATATATTTTTGCTACATATAAAATGTGACACGTGATTTCATTTTGATTTGTATTTCATCCGTCAGATTGGTTTACATATTGTAAACTTTGTTTCATCCTAGAAAGCATCCAAATGACGATGTACAGGTCGTCAAGCAGTATATTACTCCAAGAACTACTGGGCTGTATGTTTTTTTTTAATTTGACATATACATACTGTAACGAAAGTTACACAATTACACAATTAGTAAAGTTGGCATTAGATACAAGATGCGTTAGTGAACAAATAACAGCGTGAGGCCCAAAATACAATGTTTTACAGAGTTTTGATAAAATATACAAAATATACATATCAAAAATGTTCAAAAAAATGGGGAATTATGTTTGATCTATAATTTCAAATAGTTTTGTGACAAAAAGAGCAATATGTTTAATAGACTGTCAGTTCATTTTAACCCGGTCAGCACGGGTCATAGTGAGATTTATTTGAAGTTCTATAACAGTAATTATGAAAGTAGCACGTGATTTGGATCAAAATCGATTTAAACAGTGTTATATTAGGGATTTTTCCAACATTTCGCTGCCATTTTGTTCATTAAAATCGAGATCTGGTCCAACAGAAACTACTCCAAATAGATTAAAAATTGTCATTTATGGCTTTCAAGCGTTACGTAAAAACAATTCATGATCGAATAAAAAGGATGAGTAAGAGTTATGTTGTTGTTGATAAAAGTGTGGGAGCCAAATATATATTTAGATATTTAACCCTACAGTTTATAACATCAATAAAATTAATGACGGTAACTGGTTTTATTATTTATAATGCCTGTAAAAGCTCAATTTCAATTCAGTTGTGCGATTTTAGTTTTTAGTTTAGACATATTTTTATTCGTATTTTACAAAACTACAATAAATTTGTACACAACATGAAAAGGACCAGAACGAAAGATTAGTTATTAGTTATTAGATTACTGCCAGATAGACTAAAGATTACTGTTAATCATTTTCAATAAATTACCTCAAAATCAATTAACGTGATATTTCAATGGAAACTAACGTTATGACCTGAATCAACTTTTCATTTTAGGAATTTGAGAACATTGACCTAAAACAGTCCCAAGTTTCCTTTTGATAAAACCAATTTTCACGTGAAATTCCATAAGGATGTACTAAAGGGAAATACAATCAGTGTACAGAAACAAAATTTCTTTGTGTATTATTATTGTTATGTGTCTTCTATAAATTCTTGTGCTTTCGATTTTATTGATCCCAAAGGGAAATAAAACAGTAGGACTATTTATCTTAAATTTAAAACATAGTTATTTCCCTTTATAATAGTGTGTTCCATAATGCATCATAAAATATTTGTGTTTCTTTATGATGTTCGTCTACGTGTACTGTTTCCATACCTCAGTAGAGAGGTATGTGATCGTGAGACGACGCCTTCAACCACGCTACCACAAAGGATCCCACCCAGCAGCTTTACTGGTTGCTAAAGACTGGATAAGCAGGTCCGTGGGAAAGTTTTAATGCTATCGGTTTCTGTTCTCATATTCTGGGACATATTTACCCAGGTTCCAAATCTACGTCACTACTTGGCATCAACGTATAAACGTCGTATAATAAAATAAACAACAATTGCCCGAGTCATAATCTGTATTGCATTTTATTGATTCGTTCACCAAACGGCTTGTCTCAAATTGGTATTCGAATGTGTAAATAGTTTAAACGTATTTATTTTACTTCGATTGTGAAACAAGTTCTTACAAATTAGACAAACCACGCTCAAAATCTTCCTGGGTAGAACCAGTACTAAGCATTTGCGGAAAATGTGTCTTGCTCAAGGACACTACAAATAGCCATGTCGAAAGATTAAACGATTAAAACATTTCAAGCACATATACAATCATATAAGAATATATTAACATAAAACTATACACTGATAATCTGGTTTACTGTTTTATTACTTAACTCTCCACTTCACCTCTACATGCGCCTTTGTATTTGTACATGGTTTAATGGACCTTATATAGGTATGTTGTAATCACGACAGTATATCTATATTAGTATTTCAGAATGAGCACAACAGCTATATCGGGATTTGATACACATGCTCAGGTACAATGTCGATATAATATTAAACATGTAGTGTTGAGTTGTGTTGGATAATATCCAGTTGAACACGAAACTGGGTTATTAGGTCAAAGCTTCTTTTTTTTAAAAAAAATGAAACGTTTCTTCCTCGAGTTTCAGAACTTGCTCACGCATGACCATTTATTAAAAAAATATTTTCAAATAACTTTTCAATTGAAAAGAACAGAAAAGTGCAGGATTCGCAGTCAAATAGATTGTAAAGTAGCACGTTATATAGCTCCATATTTTCCTAATCCGTGTGATAACAAGTGTCATGGAACAAAGTTTATTGCCTCATGGTTTCTCTGCCGTGTGGTTCCTTAAAGTCGAGATCTGGTCCAACCGCAACTATTCCAAATGGATTTATACTTTTGTGTGATGCCTGAAAACCATATTGTTTGTTTTATATATACATATATATATATAGTGTACACATTAATAGTTAAATAGGGCGTCTCATTTTAATATTTATCAGATATCTGCCAACCAAGATAAGATAACTAAGATTTAAGCCAAATTTAGCCGGTATTTCATACCCATTTCTGATATAAGATATAACTCACTTGGAAATTATTAAAAATTAACACATACTCTATATACATGTAGATCTACAATAATTTGAAAATAAGAAATGAAAAATATCCAATTTATTTTTTCAGTTGTTAGTAAAGTAATTGGAGTTGTGCAGCAAATGTACTATTACCGTCCTAGTTCTTATATTCATATATTAAGCTCCGACACGTAAACAACCGTTTCCCGTTCCAGCTGTATGGTGTTCTAGTTATTCCGCGTTCTAGTTTCGACGTGTTCTTAGTCTATGATACATTACCCTATATCTCTCAATCGGAAATGCTGGGTCCGTTATACTGACACATGTTCCAGTTATTCCGCGTTCTAGTTTCGACGTGTTCTTAGTCTGTGATACAGAACCCGATATCTCTCAATCGGAAATGCTGGGTCCGTTATACTGACACCAGTTCCAGTTATTTCGCGTTCTAGTTTCGACGGATTGTGTTGGTTTTTTTTAAAGATTTATTTTCAAATTTATAATGAATATTCCGCGTTCCAGTTTTAATCGATTTTACGATAAGACGATAGATGTCCCTGTGATAAGATCATCTTATTCAAATAGGATGTTTATTGAATACATTATCAAATCTAGCTTGTTTTGCTCTATAAACTATTAAATTTACTCACGTAATAATGATATTTTATATGCTCCTCGTCCACTGTATCTCCTATACCACCTGTCTGGAAAAGATCCCTGGTATAGCCCCATATATTAGGGTATTCTATTAATTTCTTTTTGTTGCACTTGAAAAGAAAATCATTTAAACCGTGTAGTAAATGAATAACCGCTGAAAATTATTTAATACCAAACACTGCAATAGCAAACCAAGAAACTGTTTAGTTCCATGAGCAACCTAAAGTACGTATAATAAATACTTAAACTGCAATTGTTTTGTGTGTCTAAATGTTATATGTTCAATTTCAACATGTTCTCTTCGGCAGATGCTTTATATATGCGTATATTAGATACTTCGAATTGTTTTAGTTTATACTAATTAATTTAGCTCGTTTGCGAAGAAACCTCAGAGTGTATATGAACCGCTCTCTCCGCTTCATGTGTGTTCTTTTTTGACTGGCATCGGGTCTGGCTATGAATCCGACCCGTAATTATATTGTGAGCGGCAAACACTCTTTTCACTGTACTTCCGTCCCGCTTTGAATTGTTTTATTTTATTTATAACAAATATATTAAAAGATACATGAAAAACAAAGGACGCAATCAAATAAAGAATAAAGAGCTATGCGGGCTTTATTTCGTCTGTTCATGACGTCTAATGAAATAAGCAACACCCAGCACTACCTTAAGTGGTATTTTATTAAAATGACAATATGCATATGATTGGTTTTAAATGGGATTGTTACTGTTTATTTATATGTTTCATGTTCTCATTATTTTCACGTTTTTGGGTACCTGTGTCATTAATATATATGTACAATTTCTGGATAGTCATTATTCGTTGAGTAATTGGAGGAGGGTGGGAGTGTCTCGTTTTCTTCTCTTTTTATGTATTTATATCAGCATTCCGAATAGCTCGAGTTGAATTATTGATGAATCGGAGAACGTAATTATTGTAAAATATTCATGACAGAAATTATTCAATATCTTAATCACCTACATCGTGACTATATGTATTAAACAAGAACGTATTTATTCAGCTAGCCATAAAATGATAAACATTTATTTACAAACCTTAAAATGTCCGTGATATACCCAATCAAAGCGCACGAGGGTCGTAAATAACCTGATATCGGCCTCCGTCAGGGTCGATCCTGTGAGGTACCTGCTTCTGGAAAGAATATCTTCAACCTGCAAACATACATTGACTTTTTAATTTGAATGGGGTATAACGCCATTTTCAATATATTTCCGATTACATATATAGCATATCTCAGTTTATTGGTAGAGGAAGACTTCACATTGAATCACCGTCCTTCCGCAAGTAACTGGGAAACTTTTCTCTTTACTTATTTTGGAGCGAGCTTGACTCGGACATACTGGCAAACTTTCTCACTTACTTGTTTTGGAGCGAGCTTGACTCGAACATACGACCTTAGCGGTCAGAGGTAAGTGATCTTGAGACAACCCCTTAGACCACTCAGCCACGAAATACCCAGAACATACAAGTATATTGAAAGCCGTGCATGTATCTTATTTGAAATCAGAAATCTCTTAAGTTACCGAGTGATATTAACATAAAAACAAGCAAATATAGCAATAATAAGTCTATTCTACAAGTTATGAAGCAAATGGAGAAATAAAATCCTGCTTTCTGACAGCGTGATATATAATCTGGATAAAGTTATTCAATATATCGGGTGTGATATAAAAGCAAGGTCCAGTCAGTCGTGTTTGTTTTCCTGTAACTTTAAGAACCAGATTTGTTGAGATGTGGGTTTATTCTTTACTCTGAACTATGCCCGAAAATAGATAGTTCTCCGGTGAGGAAGAATGCACATGGACAACCGGTAAAACAAATCAGACACAAAGAAAATAACCTTTTTAGTTAAATTTGCAAAGTGTCTCACAAATGTCTTTGTTTTATATATAATGACCTTATCAAGTGCTCCAAACAATCCATTGACTGCCATTTCATATGCCTCCTGAGATCTTGCGAAACCGCTTCGGTAAACACCGTTGTTGATGTTCCTAGAAATAGATTAGAAAAGCTGATCCTACAAACCAATACGTTGAATCTCGATCTCGGCGATTCATTTGGTTTTATTTCATAAAAGACATGATGTGAGATAAAATTAAACATATTGTAGTGTAATACCTCATTAGACTATGTAGACGGTTCTAGTTCTTCCCGCTAGGTACTGATTCAATGGACGGTGAAACACGTCACAATTTGACAATACGTTTACATTAGGGGTTAACAGACATAAATCGGGAGTTGTCAAGTTCTGGTATAGACTATGGTATAATAGACATGAATCGGGAGTAAACATGCAATTGTATAGACTATGGTATAACAGACATGAATCGGGAGTTAACAAGCACTGGTATAGACTATGGTATAACAGACATGAATCACGAGTTGTCAAGTTCTGGTATAGACTATGGTATAACAGACATGAATCGGGAGTTAACAAGCACTGGTATAGACTATGGTATAACAGACATGAATCAGGAGTTGTCAAGTTCTGGTATAGACTATGGTATAACAGACATTAATCGGGTGTTGTCAAGTTCTGGTATAGGCTATGGTATAACAGACATTCATGAATCGGGAGTTGTCAAGTTCTGGTATAGACTAATGTTTTATTATATAGTTTCTCTTTCGAGGTATAAAAGTCAATATTATAAAGAGCAACCAGGGCTATAATACAATTGAAACATCAATGAGAAATTCTAAATTATCAAAGAATAACAAAATACTGTATATGTAAAATAACTTGTGTTAGAAAGAAAACCAAATAGACAATTAAACTCTAAACTGAAAATGGCATATTATGAAAATTATATAACAATTACGGATATATCCATTTATTAACGTCGTCGATCTTTTCCTTCAGACCGTCTGGGTAGAAGTGAAGTTTTCTTTGTTCATCTGTCTCACAGAACTCGTTAAACTCTGTATTGAGCATCCGTATGATCTCGCTAGATTCATTGTTTACAACCGTTTTCTTTTCCTTGTCCCAGAGACAGGGCACGGTAATCGATCCTGTGTAATCTAAACAAAATACAACACCTTTTCACGTGAGATGAAATCCCTTACTATAGCAAAGTATAGCATATGTGTGATTGAAATAATAATATTTTGACTCTGGTAGAGAATAGGCAATTGTATTCCCTATATATAACCTGTTATACGTTGAACCATGGTAAGTACCACAGAAATAATGGTTATTAATAAAATACAAAAAAATGAGACAAAATATCAAAATATCACATTCAGTTTTCTTTTCATGTTTCAGTCCATTTCTTAAAATCACATTTGCCTTCATCATATATTCGTCAACAGTGTCGGTATCAATATCACATAATAGATGCTGGCCTTGTTATTGCTACAAATATATTTTATTATCTGCTTTGCATGCAGCATCACTAAGCATTGTCACTGACGATTAATATTAATTGCAGTAGCCATGAAACTACTGACAGTGCCAATCTCACATGATAAATTGGCATAACGATTCTACAAGACGAGCGGAACTAGAAATTTAAACTGAATGCCTATTTGTTACTTTACTAATATGCCTGCATGTAAGCATACTACTTAATATGAAACGCATATAATATTGTTACACCTGTAAGTTTATCTTACAGTGAACTTATATGGAAATCGTTTTATTCAGATTTTAAAATAGTTATTTTTTATGTAAAATCATGTTTTAATGTACTTGTTTTATCAGCCAGGTACATTTCTACACATTAATCCGTTTAGCAATATCTATCCGCTTTATAGTACATGTGATGACAACTTTATTAACCTATCTGTTCTTGTAAGGAAGCCACTAGCTCTACAATTAATCCATGCGGCTATCATCAATTCAAAACTTGTTACTAAGGGAGTGTGGCTAAGATTAAAACGACCCGCCAAAAAGTATTGTTTTCAATTGGTTATTATAAGTCACATGTGCTAGTAACATGGTCATTTTCTTAAAGCGCATTAAACACTTTTTAGTTATGATAAAGGAGTAAACGGGTCAGGAGTTAGTCGCAGAAATCGTTCTTTAGTTTCGTTCTTCAGTTTTCTTGTTTCAACATTCGCAATGGAGTTCTTAAGTAATGTATCGTTTTCGGCCGCTAGGCGCGGTGCAGGGTGCTTAAGCAGGACTTCTAACTTACTTCTTATCATTTTAACTTCAAACAGGAACAATTACAACTTCAGACAAGTATGTTTATTAGCAGTGACTATGTATTTTTTGTACTATATTACTTTAGTGCATACCTGCGGACATTCGATGTATTTTCTTCAACTACAAGTACTTTCCTGTTACACTTATATGCTTGTATGAAAGTGTATATCCTGTTATTGACTACACGGACATTTATGTTTAATAATAACGTTTAATGAATATACAGATTGAAATACATTGGCTGAACTTTACATCAAGTGTTTATCTTCAATCACTACCGTCTTCAACCATTATCGGCTCCACAAACACTTCATAGATGATACAACAGTATTTGTAGCTTGCTATAATTTTATAAATATGTAAGTTTAAGAGATTAAGATGAAAGACTATTCACTACTAAAATCTAAACAAAATCACCCAAAACATGAGCATTTAATGAAACACTTAATATAAAACGCACATAACATTGGCTTATAATAGTGTAGTATAATACTATAAAGTATATAGTTAAACTAAAGACTTATTAACTGTAAAGGCAAATTATCTATCATAGTGTAGTTCATGAAGTACGTAATATGTAACCCAAATGACACAAGGATTGTGCTCAGATTAACCACACCATCCGCATATTGATGCCTTGGAAAAGATGATATATCCATAAAATGGTCAGAAGTGCTTGTTTTCAAACCCTAGGTTAGATATCAAATTTACCTGGGTTTGCTATCATGTATACCTCCCTCAGGTAGTCACAGTCATTTAAAGGGTCCAACGTACAGTGAGGTTTCTGGAAAACGGAAAGGAAATGAAAGATAAGTCGGATAACAAAACAAAGTCTCTGTTAACATTAATAATAAATTATATCAAAATACTAGGGGTACTTATGGGTGTGGAGAATAAAGGTTGTAAAATGTTGCTGCTGTTTTTGTGACAAACAGTCAAGTAAATTTGCACCACTGAAGTAGAATAATTCCGATTGCGCGTTATAGAGGTACAAAATCTACATGCTCTGTGCATAGGTTGGCCCTTTTTTTCGAAGAAGGCAGAAAAGGTAACTGAATATACCTTTGAAAGTGCATGTGTCTGATATATATCCTCGCAGTACCATGGTTCGATATGTTAACGTACAAATTCAAAACAATAAATGAGTTCAGTTATTTCACAAGCAAATTTCGAATTATTTGTTTGAATAATTCCACTTCCTTCTAAAAATATGTTCCAATTGATAATATTCACTAAAAAGACCATGGAAAATCAGCCAAAAAAACAGTCATGTAAAAAATATATCAGTCTAAATACACAACCTCAAATCGCGGATATGACGTCAGAGCAGACGGCCACTTTAATCACGTGACTTGAAAAGTCAAACACATTCAATACTATTAATTATAATTTTTTTTTTAAATTTTATCAATTAAAAACAACATTTCAAAGCCATGAAGTCTTTTTAAACACATAGCTGGTAGGGGTTTTAGTCTTATGTGTTTTCCGTTTTGCTAAATAAAGGACATACAAATATTTCACCTCTTTTTAACCTAAATACAAAAGTGTTGCGAACACATTGGGCGTAAATATTTAAATGAGTTCCAATTATTCAGAATATTCCATTTAGAACGTGAATAATTGCTACTGACTGGCTGCGAGTAGACTTTAAAAATAATAAAAAGTAAAAAATAGAAAACTGGGGCGAAGGGTTATCGGTACGAAAAACGCATTTATTTACTTGACCTAAATAAATATTTCAACTTCCGCCATGTGATCGCCATTGATAAAATGGCGACAAATGCAGACGAAGACATTTCAAATTACAAATTTTAAATTTTGGGTTCAAAAATGAGGGGTTTTAGTGAGCATAATTTCAGAATAGTGTTTAAAGGTAATTTTTCAACTATCCATAAACAGTTTGATAACTTACCTCCTTAGAATATATTTAAAACAATTTGACAGGTTTGCATGGTTGAGTAACTTTGTAGTAAACCGTGTGACGTTAGTATGGCGCATGCACTGTGAAATCTCGTGAGAATAGCGAGAAAATAAAAATGGCCTCGAACCAAGGTTGGTCTCGATTTCGATTTAAGGGCATTCTACGATACATGTAGTAGGCATAGTGATTATTCTTAAACGAATATTCAACTCCACGATATCTGTTCAACTCCAAGATCTGTGATGGTATGACAGTTCAACTCAAAGAATGAGTTGAACCCAAGGATTTGCATTATAGCTCAACTCCATGATATTTGTTCATTTCCAAGATTTTTGATGTTATGACAGTCAGCGTAAACAGTGAGTTGAACCCCAAGATATGGAATTTACATTATAGCTCAACTCCATGATATCTGTTATTTTCCAAGATTTGTGATGTTATGACAGTTAACTCAAAAAAATGAGTTGAACACCAAGATATGGAATTTGCATTATAGCTTAACTCCATGATATCTGTTCATTTCCAAGATTTGTGATGTTATGAAAGTCAACTCAAAGAATGAGTTGAACCCTAAGATATGAAATTTGCATTATAGCTCAACTCATTATTTTCAGAAATGCAAAACTATATAACCTTTATTTTTCTTTTACAAAATAGTATATTTTAACGTAAAAGTAAAAATTTTGTTTGTGATATGAAAGAAAGTTATTTTGTTTTTGTAAATATCTCGTTATTGTAGTATATGCGCCAGTTACCTTATCAGTAAAGTTCCACCCCTTCTCCGTCATTAACCAATCAACGACAGTTACTGATATGACATTCTCCAGTCCTTTAAGTTTCCTTACAATAAGTACACGATGAGCCCACGGACAGGCCAGGGACACGTACACATGGTATCTGTTGGCCTCTGCTTTAAACCCAGTAGACCCGTCCGCTGTGTAAATATTAATATGTCAAATTGTTAATTAATATGATATATTGTCCGGTAGTATTTACCTGGCTCTCATTAATATTCCGTGTATATCCGTAAATTATTTATTTTTAAGAATGGTAGAACATTTTGGAGAAAATCAATGAGTGTCAGGTAAAACTTACGTACTACAATAGACAATAAGTGTGCTATAAATTATACTACATATATATATATATACATATTGTTGTAGTTAACACTGCTGGTGATGTTTTCTATATCAATCATTGACTTACTGCTGACGATAATGTTGATTGTTGATGGCAATGGAGGTGATGTTTATAATCATGCTCATAATGATGCCCACGATAGCTATGGCGACAAAAGTGAACATTAATATTTTTTTTATATAGAAAATAATTAGGTAAAACTACAGTAGGTGTGCGTCTCTTTGTTTGAATAATGTCTTGAAAAAAAAACATAAAGATGAGAAAGCGTTAAATTCTACAATATTAATCAATCAGCATTTTAATCAATTTAAAATGAAACTGTGTTTAAATTCTTGTACTTGAGTTGTTTTATGATAGTTATAAAAATATAACATATCTAATACAGAATTTAATTTACTTTCGCTAAAAATTTTATTAATACACTGAAAGCGAGTAACATGTGGTACTCCGTTAATGTATATAAGAGAAGACTATGCTTTAAAATTCAAAGTTGCAAAAATGCCTGAGTTTAGTCTGTATACGTCACATGCATCACTAGAGGCTATGATGTAGCCTACCTCTCCGTATCATAGTAAAGGCACCACAGAACAAGGGTATCGTTGAAGAATCCCATATTGTGTTTGTTAATGGAAAAGGGGTATAAATGGAAGGATACGTATTAAACATTCTTACCTGATATAGAATCCCTAAATTGGGAGTCTCTTCTGATGAACTCCCCTTTTAATCCAATAGATTTTGCCACATTTGACATGTTGCCGCTAAACTTCCTCAATTTCAATGCAGTGTGTGTATTAACACGGCTTAATATAATAGCTTTTTTTAGAACAGGGTTTACAAATCGGAATATCTGTTTCGCCACACTTGACATAATGCACAGTGTTATCGTATACACTATATATAGATCACTGATATGCTGTGTTTTTGTGTGTAGCGTATTTTTATACCATGGTTTAATACATTCGTCTCTAAACTGATTCGCAAGACGCAGTCGAGTATGGTAAGCGAAAAGGAAAGTCACTAAACCGTGGTATAATTAACGCTACACATACAACAAAACGACAATACCAAGGATATGTATGTAGTCATGCTTAGTGGGGAGGGAACCGTATATGAAAAAAACAAATACGAAGAAGGTGAAAGGATACACTCGTTATAGCAGGTAGCTCCGAAAAAATCGTAAATAAAGCATCACAAATTCAAGTTTCAGTCATGACATTTTGACAGTAAAAGGCAGGGATGGCACTCTTAACGTATATAAACTTTTTTTGAAATCGGATGTCATTTTTTGCACTAAAATTACCTATATGTAAGTGGTGCGTATTTAAAGTCTCTGAGTGAAGTATATGTCTAACAATAACTATACTTTAATTTTCAAGTTAGATTACAGAAAAGATAATCTACAATTGCTCTTTTAATCCTTACGGCCTCAGCGGTGGTCTAATGGTAGAGCGTTCGTCTTGCATGCAGAAGGTCGAAGTCGACTCTCCCCAGCCGGATCCTAAAAAATGGTATAAGAAGCTTCTTCGTTTGACGCTCAGCATTTTAAGGATAGTTTTAGGTCTGATCGGCCCCATGTCAGTATAATGTGATTGGGCCATGTGACCATGCCTGTCACTCCAGTGTGGCAGCGTTTGGCATAGTGTCTTAAAAAGACAGCGCCGTAATATGATTGAACAATGATTAATTGATTGATTGATTGATTGATTGATTGATTGATTGATTGATTGATTGATTGAATGAATATTAAGCGTCATTTTTATGCCATCAAGGGGTTAACAGACGATCAGTTAACTTAACCATTGTTTCCTGGGATTAACCAGTACTCGAGCACACCCCATCTCCGCAAGTAACTGATAACTTTCCCACTTGAATCAGTGGTGAGAGACAAACGATAATGAGACATAATGTCGTATATCAATCATCACGGAGACTGTTGCCGGGCGGGGGATTCGATCTCACGACCCCTGGACTGATAGACAGGCGCGTAACCGCCTGAGCTAATTGGGCCCGGCCATGACTTAACAAGAGTTGTCAGAAGACAACAAAGCTCGCCGATGTGATAAAACTCACCAACCATGCAAAGTTTGAGATTGGAGGCAACGTGGGTGTCTACAGACGAAAAATTAAGTCCAAAAGGGCCATAACTTTGCCAAAATGCAACATCGAGTTATAGTTTTACTCTCTGTGTGTTCCATCAATGATGGTGAACACATGCGAAGTTTCATTCATAGCCAATGAGTGGTTGCATAGTTATATTAAACTTAAACGCAAAAGTTTGACCTGGGTGTCGACGACGACGACGCCGGGGTCATGGCAATAGCTCACCTTGGACTTCGTCTCGGCGAGCTAAAAACACTGAAAGGGACTCTGAACACCACACAACCATAAAGCCCATTTCTTTAAAATGTCACTTTTTTGTAAACCTCATGTAGTAATACCGATGGATGCTGTTCAAAACTCATAATGAGGCGACAATTCAAATTAGTAGTACGTGCGGGCATGTTACCACGTCTAAAGGTATCAATACTGATATTTATTTACATATTTGTGTGATAAATTTGTTGACCAATTTTATAACACTTACAATAAATATATACAATGTTATAACAGTATTATATAATATACGTATACATACCTGTTATCCACTTCCTGGACTACAATTCTTTCCGGATAAGTTCCCCCTTCGATCCTGTTTATCCAAAGCAGCTAGTGTTGCCATTTTGCAGTATCGCTCGTATCTCTAAAGATTTGACACTTATAAGTTGAGTGAACTTAATCAAGATGATCCACTGCTTTAGCCTACCTTTTGGTAGAGTAAAATCTTGCATAGCGGAATTGATTATTCTAATTATACTGAACGTAACCGCTAGTACGCCATTTTTGTATAAAATGTCAACATATAAAGTAACGTGTATAAAATGTGTATACGATATAACCAGACAATTGTGTATTGATTTTACCTAGCCAATACAATCACTACTCGCATGCACCAGTTTGGCACGATATGCTTATTTTGCGCGTGCTGCTGGAACCCGTGCGTTTTACATGGTATTTTGATTCAATATCGACCATCACAAATCTTACTGAAACACAATAAACATGTGTAATAACAGTCGGGACCCACACGGTCATTTTAGAACGCAACCCTGCTAACTTAACGACATCATAGCAACGGTGAAAACAGTCCACTTTCAGCATCCCAAACTACTAGAGATCTATTTTGGTCGCCATTTAGTGAGGATGTGGGGGAGGGTAAACTGCGGGGTGGGGGGGGGGGGGTGGGGGGGGGGATTGAAATTGTGATCTCAATACAACGATTTCAGCTTGATGTTCGATTTGGAAATATTTATAATAATAAACGAAATGCTGGAATACTTTAAAAATGTAGTACACTTGCTTGTTTGGTCAAAAATATCGACTTTAAACCACTCCAAGGCCACTTTTTATGCTCCACTGTTTCGCCGTTTTTGAAAACGCTCATTTTCTATTCACGTTTACGTAGATATTTTACCTGATAAAAACTTTAACCTGAAAAATTAAGTCCAAAAGGGACGTATCTCTGCAAAAAAAATGCATCCCAGAGTTATGGTTCTGGTGTCTGTGAGTTCCATTGATGATGTTGGACACACACATGTGAAGTTTTATTTATATAAATTGAGAAAAAAAATTAACCTGGAAAACGAACGCAGGGGCAAGTACAATAGCCACATCCCCCCCCCCCCCCCACCAACCACCCACCACACACATACACCCCTCCCCCTGAATGCATTTCCCTGGTCAGTTCTTTAGAAGATTTCAAAATGTTGTCCCTTTTTGGACCCCTGGTGGTTCATTATGGATATAAAATTCCTTTTAAAGGACCCAGTTTCAACAATTATGACTAAACAATGCTCCAGACACCATATGGTTGGAATAATATCAAAAATTGATGAGAAAAACATAATTTCCTGTTTTCCATTGCTATTTCTATGTAAATATGAAAGTCCCTTTACTGAGCCTCAATATACCCTAAGACCTTCATTTGAGCAAAATTCGAACTCTTCATCATATGGATCATTTATGCCAAATATGAAATCAATCGGCTTATCAGTTTTGGAGAAGAACATTTTTGAAATTTAAAAATTGTATCCCTTTTTGGGCCCTTGCTGGCACCTTATGGATATTAAACCCCTTTTAAAGGACCCAGTCTCAACAGTTATGACTTAACAATGCTTCAGACACTAATATGATTGGAATAATTCCAAAAACTGATGAGAAAAACATAATTCATTTGAACAAAATTCAAAGTCTTTATCATATGGATCATTTGTGCCAAGCATGAATGAATTTGACTCATCAGTTCTTGAGACGATTTTTGAAAATTTATCCATTTTTGGACCCCTTATTGCTTTTAAATCCCCTTTAAAGCATTCAGTCTCAACTATTATGACTAAACAATGGTTCCGACACCATTATGATTGGAATAATACCAAAAAATGGATGAGAAAAACATAATTTCCTCTTTTTTTTCTATACCATTCCTATGTAAAAACCAGTCTCCATACTTGGACCTAATGGACAATTTGAACAGGCTTTAAACCTCTACTCTTAGGGATCATTAAAACCAAATATAAACAAATTTGGTTAGTTGGTTCTTGAGAAAAAGATTTTTTAATTACCGTTAAAATTACCGGTTTCAATTTACTTTTTTGAAAGAGGTTCAATGCCATTTTCAACATATTTCAGGTTATATAATTATGGCATATCCCGTTTTATTGGTGGAGAAAGACCTCAGAATGAATCTGTCCTTCAGCATTCTCAGTGAGTCACATAAAAGTTTTTTGAGTGAGCGCTACTTGAAACTAAGCGGTGAGTGGCAATTGATCTAGAGATAGGGCCTTAGACTTCTCGGCACAGACCCCTCTATTGATTTCAACAACTTGCACGTCATCGCAGAAGCCCTCGTGACCTTTGGCCAAGAAAGCTAATCGAATCGTGTGTTCGGACCGTTTTCGTTTAATACTTTGATTTGAGTTGCTCTTTTATTTGGTCGTTTGAACGAATTTTTATATGCCTTTTCTTAACAATATTTCAGTCATCTAAGATAAAGTAACATATTTTTCTCTTTTTCTTCCCTGAAAAAAAAACGTACAAACCTAACATTTACCTGTACAGTCATGCAATATGGAGGGTATTATCCAGATAATCCAGATTGCTTTGTTGTATTTGTTAACTTGGTTTTTACAAATTACATTCATTTAAATGACATTTTTTAACTTTCGTGTGTGTGAATTGTATGTTGCAACTGGATAATTATAAATTCTATTTACTCAAATGCTAAATTCTTGCCCACATGTGTATTATTTTATATTGCAACTTGTAATTTACAAATGACATTCACTGGAATGTCACCTTTGTTCGAAAGTGAGTATAAAATGTGCAAGTTCCACGTTTCATCATCTTAATATCATAGACAGTAATAATTTGAAACATAAAGTTTAAAACTTGAAATTCAAAACTTAGATTTTACAAGTTAGTAATATTGATACTTCTAATTTCGCTAGGTGACCAAAACGAAAAAAAAATATGAAAAAAAAGACTGCTCCCTACAGTAAGAGAAAGGGAAAAAATCTGAGTAAACCAGTTTTTGTTGTCAAAAACCAATGTGTTTTCCCAGATTATGTCGCCTGGTGGAAACACAAAGGTCAAAATTAGCTTCAGGTAGCAGTGAATAGCTTTTTAATATTTTTAAAACGGTATAAACAATGTTTCTTCTTTGTTTTACGTATAAAAAAGACACAAGGTAGAATGGACCTGAAATCAAGCTTGATAAAGCGTATGCAAATTCACAATATGCAATGACTAGATAGTTGTAAATATACTTGTTCTTTCATTTTCCATAAGAAAACATAACTTAGGAAAAAAAGTGAACAGGGATAAAAAAAATATGATAGTAAGAATAAATCAAGTATCAAAAATGGTTGTAATCGATATTTGTGCATCTTATTCACACGTTGTGTCCAAGCGATCCGAAAGCCACAAAAGTATGTAAATATCTGGCCCGGTTTAACAGTTCCTTGAAATCTCTGGTGATAACTTTGTTTCTTTGTTGCGAACAGTGTGGATAGCCGTAAAGGTCGTTTTGATTAAAGAAATATTAGCAAAGTGAGTTTGTCGCTGTTGAGTGAATTTAGAACTAAAGTGGAGTTAGTAGTACAGCATCCAAGATCGAGGGTCTTGGGTTCGATTCACCACCACGGCCGGCTATGCGACATTTCCTCAAGCTTGAACACGACACTTTATCCTCACATCTTATTTTAATGGTTCTACCTAGGAAGACATCGAGAGTGATTTGTCAAAGTTGAAAGAACTTGTTCACAATCAATGTTAAATTGATAATTAAAAAAGAATACTTGCTGTTGTGAACCATTTTAATTATAAACGTTCACAATATTAGAATCCTGACAGTAATGTGTTTGTCACATAGCTTTTCATCAGTATATAAAGATTTAATCATATTACTTATTTTACAGCTAATACCATACTCTAACAGTTTAATTCATAGAGCATCACGTATAACGATGTCAAAAGCTTTTTCACAATCTATAAATATACACCATAGCTTTAAATACTTGGACAAAACCTTCTGGATAAAAGTGTGTAATAAAAATATTGCATCGGTTGTAGAACGATTTTAACGAAAACCATATCGCAAATCATTAAAAATGTTTTCAGATTCGCACCATTTATTAATTATATTTCTTAAGATTAAAGAAAATATCTTATCTTATATAATGGTTTTGCCACTATAATTAGAGGGATTGTTTGCATCACCTTTCTTGCGAATAGGGGCTTTATTACTTAAGAACATGGCTCGGCGTAAACACCTGTAAAATATATATTGTTAAAAAGTGTACATAGGTATGCACTCGTCCATGTTATAGCCTCAATAAAGAAATCGGCTACATTATTATTGATATCGCAACTTGTATTTCTCTTAAGCGACAATAGTGTTTTCTTTATTTCACCTTTGACAGTAAAGGGGAATCCAAGAGTAAAATATTTGCTGTTTCATATATGAATGTAATTTGTCATTTTTTAACTGTAACATGTACTTTACGCACATAGCAGTTAAAAGTTACCATTTGATTTAATTTTAATTGGCGATTAGTAAATTGAAATGAGTAATTAAGCAAGTTGAATTATGGCGGATAATACCCTCCATAATGCAAGTCCCGATGCCGTAAGGCAAAACTGTTACGTCGCTAGGTCGGTATTTACCGTGATATTGTACTTAAAAGAACGTGAGAAATATTATCAGAAACAGTGACTTTATTATAAAATCTGACTAATTAGGTCATTGCCAGAAACGACGCCCACGTCACAGACATATAAACAATGTAGTTAGATCTAAATTTACATACTGTGAAGTATCGAACATAATTGAGAAAACCAAACTAAGCGGATTGCACACCTTATGCAGTTCCATACATGTGCATGAAGTCATTTAGAAGCTGTTCTTACCTTAACCCACCTGAAGATAGCATTGTTTTGACCCTTTAAAGGTGAACTGCCGCGAATTTCTTAAAGACGTTTTCTCCATGAACTGTAATATGTTTAGCCATAAGTTAAATTTGTAACTATTGTATATAACAACACCCAATGCAAGGGCGGATTTAGGGGGGGGGGACACACCCCGTACGCCCCTCTAAAATTCGAAAATATAGGTGTTATTCATATATTAAAACCTGAACTATAACTAACGATTTCCGTGGCCTTCTATGCGCGCTCCCTCTTACATAAAGCCCTGGATCCATCCATGCCATGTCTCCAAAAATATATTTATTCATTTGAAATTAAAATGAAATATATATACCAAAATACCTTAGTTTCTAAACGTTGTTCAAAAACCAGTTACTAATTCTTATGTGTATGGTTACTGTTAAAACAAGGAACCATATAGAGAAAGGCAACTGATTGGTATTCTCAGAACGCTTGCGTATTCACGCAAAATCTCGCGATATCTCGTTTTCAATTACCTTAAGTTCCATTCGTGTCAGGAACACAAATAAAAATTCTTACATTGCAGAATGAAATTCTCACCAATACAATACCATTCCCAGCTATTTGTGTTTAAAACTGTTGAAGTATTTCTGATTTCAAATTTTGTATACTGTAGCTAAAATAACACCTTATTACTAGAAATTTTACTTCAAACCTCAATATCTTTAATTCAAGATCATTTTTCGTGATCGAAACATTTTAAATCATATAAGATTACATACAAGTTATATTTTATGTACAAGAAATCAGTTGCCTGTAAATTATGAATGATTTATACCAAATAATTAATCCTTTGTGTGATATTTTATCGACATTTAGTTAGGAGATGCAAGTTTCTATCCTATATAGTCAAAGTGGTTACCTCTATTAAACAGCCACTTTTCATAAGCAGCCACATTGACTATTTTCCATTTCTATGCTTTCAGGGCAAATAAACCTGTATTAAGCAACAACCTGTCTTAAGAGGCCACTTTTGCTTCTTCCCTTGACTGGCTATTTAAGACAGGTTTGACTGTATATTAGTCATTGGTTAAAATAAATAGTATAATGATCCTTTCCTGTACACTATTTCAAAATAGCATTTGTGATATTGTGTTATATCAGAGACATAGACGCATGTGTCTATGTCTCTGGTTATATCAACTGATCAAACTGTACTTTTTTATTACCTGCATATACCAAAGACTTGTATAGGCATAGTGCCACCATTGCAAAAAGGAAGTGCTTCCGCGGGGTAGTCGCATAATGGCGGTTGTAAATAATCCTCAATTCTTCTTCTTTAAAAATGCATTTTCCTTATTTTAATGCTCATTTTTTTATTTGAATGGCATTATTGATGTATTTTGAACATTTTGATAGCATTGTCATGTTTGAATTGTGAATTTAGAAAAAAAAATGATGCTTGGAAATTGGGGTATGAATTCATGATTTCGGAAGTCTACTTTCACTTTGTCACCAGTGTACACACTGAGCAGAAAAAAAATCTCTTATATGACACATGACCCCTACTTTTCTCATCATATTTTGATAGTGCAGAGGTTGACAAACAGTAAAATGTAGGTTTCACTTCTTTCATTTGGGACTCTCTATGAATGACAAGTCTTCAAACTTTTATTATTTACTATAGAATAAAGAACAAAAATCAATGGTGGGGTTACACCTATATATCTATATAATTCATTGTATATACTAAGGAATTATTTTGACATCACATAAAACAGTCAACATTTGTCATAATAATAATAATACGCATATATAAAGGATTCAATTTATTCAAGGTATTCAAAACATTATAAAAAAAAATAACCGAAAAATAGTTTTGTTTCACTTTTAAATGTATACTGTTACATTATGTGACACAACTCTAGCTATGCTACAATTGTACACACTATCACCAATATTGAAGTTATTGTTCTTGAATCTTTATCAGTCTTGCATTCATCCTTTCTAATCATCATAACATACCGGTCACTCCTGGAACTAACATCGCCGACATACGGTGTTTTATTATCTGTCCTTCACGCCAACAGACAAAATCACAACATGGTGTCAGAAGACGGAAACTTGTGGGGTAACATATACTGCGGTACCTCGTCTACATAAACAAGATAATAAATAGATGAATAGTTAATGGCGCGTAGAGCAATAATAACAACAACTATAGTTGTTATATGTATTTATTTTGTGGTGTGTCTTACCACAGACAGGAGTAACGGATCTTGGTTAGAGTCCCCACTCTGACTTTTTTTCACTGTTATCTGTTTTTGACTGATTCAGTGTTATTTGTTTTCAGCTTAATTTATTTTTTGTTATCTGTTATTGTGAAGTTATTTAAAAAAAATTGTGAAGTTTGCGTTTTAGTTTTAAGCCTCTGAGTCCAAAACTGTCTTTCTGATTATGTTCTTTTTTGGTTTACTGCTTCGATTTAGCATTGCCTTCCATATTATATGGATGTTTTTTGTCTGATTTGCCTCAGTACAAGGTAATTTACCATCCAACGTAGCTGTAACCGGGCTATCTCTGTTCTGACAACTCTTATTCTGTTTTCACTGTGCTTGTAGCATTCTCCTGTTATAAGCTCAGACTTCCTGAAGTGATGTTGAGCTACTTTGGAAACGTAAGTTTGTTGTTAACTGTTATCTTCATGCTACTTACTGTTAACTGTTTGCCTTCATTTTGTATTCACTGTTAACCCGACCGCCCCCGCCACCCCTCTCTTCATCATGTAAACTGATAGTAAATTAGCCAGGTCACCGTGATTACTCCTACTATAATGTTAGCTGGAGTCAAACAACGCTTTGATTTATAACATTTTATAGTATCATAACAGAACTGAGACATAACTACATTATTTATCTTATTCGTAACGCTTGAGAACTGAAATTACACATGTCTTGTGTCTTAATTCATTATAAAATTGTGTGTATACAAACAAGAATACATATGAGGGTGCATCTACATAGACATCATTGATACAGAGAACGTAAATTTGTTCTTATATGTATAGCACCATTGCGTACATAAAGTATTCGCCTGCTTTGTACTGTATTTTTCTTCATGGAACGACCTCCCTTATGTATAAATGTATGCGTACGTAAACAATACTATATGGTCTATACATTTAAAACAGAGCTTGTCTGCTTGAAAATATGACAGAAGATGATCGTCAAGTGCAGTAATTTGGTCACTTTTATGAACACTTCAGAATAGCCTGATTAAATAAGGCGTGGATGGACAGCTTTTTTTTTATTTATTTATTTTGATATCTGATCTGCTGTGGGTGACGCAAACTAAAAATCTTTAAAAGGCTCCATAGAGACGTGCAATATATCGCACATTCATTAAATAAATTCTCCGATTTTCGAAACAAATTTTTTTAGTAAAACGCATTTCATGAAAATACCATACCCCCACCCCCCGCCTGCATAACCGGAAATCCCCCACCTTAAAACGTCGATGTTGTACTACAATTTAGGCTTTGCGACTGGTAGTCGTGCAGATAGCGTCGTGCATGTAGATTCCATGTAGGCCTTCGTTGCTAATAAGATCTGCGCTCTCTCTACTAGCCTGATATGATAAAGCGTGGATGGACAACTTTTTTATTATTTGGATATCGATCTGCTGTCTCGGGAGACGCAAAACAAAAATCTTTTTAAAAGGCTCTATAGAGACTTGCAATATGTCGCACTACTCTCTCTACCACAAATGTGGGTTTGAACAGATATAAAAACGTTTTATTACAAACGTGCGGTTTTAACGGGACACTTAATGTGGCGGTTGGGCTTCTAATTGGTGACGAAATGGGTGAAAATAATGTATCTGAGATGTGTTTAAGTGATTATGATGCGATTGGGTTTGATCTTGACCATACATTGGCGAAATATAACCTTGTGGAACAGATAAATGTATGAAAGTTATTATTTAGAGTACATTCAATATGCTTACTACAGTTCTGTAATAATCGCATGCGGGTGAAAATCACTCCATCTTTTGTCAGTTTTGACATTTATAATAGTGTACCTAAATACAATGCAACATAAACTTGGTTGAGTTCTCTGGTGCAGGTTATATCTAAATCACGGGGACTAGTTACAATATATAATTATTATATTCTAAAGCTTTGTATATAGTATTAAGAATGTATATATATATATATATTGTAACTAGCCCCTGTGATCTAAAGCATTCTCATTTTCTCTTAGTTATAGATTTATTTATAAAAGTTTTTCATCATTTCTTTAAGCAAATAAGGCCTATCACATGTGCTGTTGGTTTAACGTCCCATCTCAATGACTAGAGACTTCCCAGCCCTGGGAATTGAACCCGCAGCCTCGAGTCTATAAGTCTGTGTTTTGCCGACAGAGCGAATGGGACTGATTAAATATCATGTATAAAGTTGGTACTATACATACGGTGTAAAACCTTCATTAATCTATCTTATCTTCTTATTGATACTGTAACACCCTTTCATGAGGATTATGTGCAGGCACAACATTCATAGGTTTAAGGGCTTTTGAATCACAGATTAACACATAAGTTTAGTGAAATATTTTACATGCACTGGGTATGACTCTTCCAGCACATGAGACCAACTGCTTTAAATTTGCATGCTTTCACAATAAATACCTTGCCCAACTTAGACACGTGGGAGTACATTTGAAAAGCCCTGGACGAAACCCAGTTGGGTATCGATTCGGCGACCTCTGGATCTTTGAGCAAGCTTGCTAACTACTAGACCACCACAACTCCCCATTACCATGACATTGTAACATGTTGATATTAAACAGATCATTTATATATATAATTATGACCATGAATAAATTTGTTGATACCATATTCAAATTGCTATCTAGTTTACCATGCTGGTGGATTGTATATTTACAGTTGACGTATAACAGTATTGTTGATTACTTGGTACACCAGAGAGGGTACAGCCAGGACATACGCTCAGATATTACGCACCATAAAGATTTCATGTAAGATGGCTGTATTCATTTCAAGATATTAAGTTAATCCAAAATATGCCTTAACTTACTAATTTTCTATGTAGACTCTTCCATCGTCATAGTTAACATTCCATTATTATTGAGAAGGAGTGATAATAAATCCACTTCACTGAAAACCAAACAATCTATATCAATCTCACTGAAAGTTAGTTACAGGAATTATTCTGGCGTAGCTACACTTGGGCCATCCTTAAAATAATATTTGTTTGCTGTGCTCCAACCCAGTATTTTTCATGTGGTTAGGTAGGTAGCTAATTTTTTTCCGCCAAATTTTGATTTTGCATAGTCATTTTAACCCTTTACTTCATATAGATGCCTTTGGACACCTCTAATATTGAAAGCATTAATTCACCACGTATCAGCAATGGGTGAATTATGTTTATATTAACTGACAGAGTGGAAAACAGTGCAGGAAGAGTTCAGATTGCTCGTTACTTTTCCTGCACTGTTTTCAATGACCTTCTGTGATTGGTGCGGGAAAACACGTCTATATGAAAAAGGTTTAAAGAAACACGGACAGAAATCACTGAAAATAAATTAAACAGTTTGAAAGTCGATAAAAAAGTTTGGGTAGCTGCAATTTTGAGTGAGCAGGTAGGAGCACGACAAACAATTAATTTTTTAAGGACAACCTGGGCACCGCAGGTCGGGCCGTGCACTTTTGCCTAGAAAAAAAGAAATGTGTTACTATTTTGTATGTTTTACATTAAAAAAAAATACACACAATACAACTGAGATGCACCATTACCAATTGGAAATTTACATTTTTAAAATATTCTGTTGGAGGAACCCCAGATTCTCTGAAAACATTTCTAGGCCTGCACTCTTAATTAAATTGACCAAGCTATGCCCTTAATTACAAGGCTATAATAAAAAATTACAATCAGATGCATGAAAAATATTTTTTTTATATATATATATATATATATATTTCAGGTGCAAAGGTTTGTTTGTGGACACCTTAAAAGGAAATATTATTAAACTCTCTCACAAGGGCAAGATTCTGAAGTAAGTAATGATGATAAAGATCATAGTCGATCTAATTGTTAAGTAAACACAATTGAATCAACTCTGTGTTGTAAAACTTTGTTTCATTCTCAGCTTAAATACCTGTAATTTTCTACCCCAGATCTACATAAATGCTGTCATATTCAAGGTTGTTTCCAGCGTTTGTGCTTTAATTTGTATAATTTTTAAATGATTCCTGAATATTGTGTTTGAGTACAAATTTTGTGTTGAGCATGAACAAGTTTGACAACCTCAGAGCCTGACAGGTTTGGAGAGGAACAGGTGCTCCACCTATCCTGAGATTTCTTCAAACATAAAAAAAGGTTTACCAGTATACTGTTTCAGTGAAAAATGGTGAAACCATCATACATGTATATGAGAATCATTCCTTATGTCAACAATAATATTTACAAAATTTTGCACAGTATTAAAGATAACACAAAGAAAATTATAGAGTTACACAAAGCAATTTCAGGTACCAGATGATCATAAAGTTAAATTTATTAAATATTAAACACACCCTCTAATTTCATTGACCTGACGTTGGCTGTCAATCAAACAAGTTGGTAATTCAATAAGCAAAGATATAGGTTGATACGTTTCCTTAGACAAGCAAATCGTCTCTAAGTAATCGTTACATTGTGTTTGATTGGACAAATAACACCATGTAGCCAGTAAAACTTCACATGTGTGTTCAGCATCATCAATGGAACACACAGAGACAAGAACCATAACTCTGGATTGCATTTTGGCACAGTTACGGTCCTTTTTCGACTTAATTTTTCAGGTTAAGTTTTTTTATCAAGTAAGATATCTATGTGACCACTCATTCCATATGAATTAAACTTCACATGTGTGTTCAGCATCAGCAACAGAACGCACAGAGATAAGAAACATAACTCTGGGTTGCATTTTGGCAGAATTATGGCCCTTTTAGTCTTGGAAAATCTGGTTTTTGAGCAGGTTAAAGGTTTGGAGCAGGTACATATTTCATCAACCTTATCTTGGATAAAAATGAAACTTCACATTGGTATTCAGTATCATCAATGGAACACACTGAGATGAGAGTCATAACTTTTGGTTGCATTTTTACAGAGTAATGTCCCTTTCGGACTTTGCTTTTTAGCAGCTTAAAGATTGTAGTACAAGTTGTTGAGCTTAGATGTTTGACAAAAAGGGTCAATTTTTCAGGGGGAGAGAGGCTTGGGGGGAGGTTCATTTTCATGAAAGTTTAATTTTCTGTAAAAACAAATTCTTCATTTTCATGAAAATAAATAGCGTTTTAGAATTATTTGGCTGATTTATTTTTAATAGACAAACAATAATTATAGCTTTATTTTACCACCCCTGAGTTTTAATTGTCGTCCATTTTACTTATTTCCTGAAAATGTTGTTGTTTTAGAACAGCATCAAAATAGTCGAGCGCGCTGTCCCTCCGACAGCTCTTATGTTTAATTAAATGTTAAATATATTTTCGAACGTTATAATTGAAACTGAGACATGGTTTGATGGCTTACAAGTTTATCTTTTTTTCTATTGTAGAGGAAGTCATGGCACAAGAATGCTAAGTAAGGAGGAACTTGTATCTATTTATGGTGAATCTTTACAATGGGATCACTTTAAGGAGGCACGGGATGCTGTCAGACCACGTGCAGGTACATGTACATAAATTAATTACTAATGCATCATATAATTTAGAACGACTGTATCTTGTTACATTGGAACAAAATATCTTCATTTGTAAATAAAATAAATAAGCAGAAATAGACTTTTTAGGCCAAGATTTTTTATTGTTAGAAATCATCTTTTTTATTTCACATAGATACAGTTTTTCCAGTACTGTCATTATCAGGAATAAAAGGAGGTCATAAATATAGTGGTTATTGAATAAATGTATACATGTAATATATGTGTAGACTCAAGGTGTAACACGTGTACCATCTTCCATGGCCAACTTAAGGTTAAGGTGTCGGAAGCAAGAGGTTGAAGGTTCGAATTCCAGTGGAAGCACTTAGTTTTTTTTTGTTGTGGCCAGTTGCTCACCCAGCAGCTAGTTAAATCGAGGGGTACCAATTGTTTTTACATGTATGTTTGATGTTGCAGGAAATGAGAGTTTTGTGTTTTGGGAGAACTACTTTGACATGCCGGGTATATTAGTGTGTGGCCAAGTGGTAGATTACCTTGATAAACAGGTACATGTTTCTCTGATTTGTTAAACATTTGGATACAGTATCAACATTGGTATCATTTTCTTAATTCACTTTTTTTTTTGTCAGCTAGCTCCATTGTTGGAATGGACTTCCATCAAGTATATTTAAACTAATTGGAAATTAGTAGAAAATTATTTATTTCCCATACTTTGGCTCTTGTCACACTGCTGGATTTCGTTCATCAGACTGCTGGTATTCGTTTATCAGACACCTGGTTTTGGTTTATCAGACAGCAAGTTCTGGTTTATCAGACAGTTTGTTTTGGTCTGTCAGACAGCTGTATTTGTTTTATCAGACTGCTGGTATTTTTAATCAGACTTGGTATTGGTTTATCAGACAGCTGTTTTTGGTTTATCAGACTGCTGGTTCTGGTTTATCAAACAGCAGGTTTGGGTTATCAGACAGCTGATTTGGGTTTATAAGACAGCTGGTTTGGTTTATCAGACTGCTGGTACTGGTTTATCAGACAGTTGGTTTTGGTTTATCAGACTGCTGGTTTTGGTTTATCAGACAGCCTGTTTGGGTTATAAGACTGCTGGTTTTGGTTTATCAAACAGCTGGTTTGGTTTATAAGACAGCTGCTTTTGGTTTATCAGACAGCTGGTACTGGTTTATCATAAAGCTGATTCCGGTTTATCTGAAAGCTGGTTTTGGTTTATCAGACAGCTGGTTTTGTTTATCAGACTGCTGGTTTTGGTTTATCAGAAATCTGGTACTCGTTTATCAGACTGCTGGTTCTGGTTTATAAGACTGCTGATTTTAGTTTATTAAACTTCTGAAATGTGCAGTTTTTGATAATCACTAAAAGGATTTTAATTAGGGTGTTAATAGTATTGCTAAAACCATTGATATAGACCCTTTAGTGACTGTTTGGAAAAATGAGAAAAAAGATAAATTTGATCGGAAAATGTATTTCTTAAACGAGCAGACCAAGCTTTTAAATACCTGTTGTTTGCATTTTTGACATTCTGTAATGAATCATTTGTTTTCAGCAAGTTGTCAAAAGTTGTGAACAACTGTTCTTTTGCCAATGTTTGTAAGTACACAAATTGATATGCTTATAAATAACCATCCGTCGTACTCATGGTTACCCACTTTATGCCAAATATGTTTTATCGAAAAAAAATCAACTATTGATTTGTAAACAAACACCCGTTTGCAATTTTCAAAAATAATGCATCTTTTATTTATATCTTTGTTTGCTTTCTTTCTCAGAGGTCAAATAATCATGTAGTCTTTGAACTGGAATAGTAGAACAGACTGAAATTATCAATCAAAACCGGTCGTTTCAGAAGTTTAATGAGCCTTTTATTTTAAACATAATAATATGATTAAGTATTAAGACCTTTTAATTTTTTATAATTTCAGAATGGTGCTCCCCTGGATGACTATGGTCCAGTTCTGTGGCATGATGTACCAGGTGGTCTTTATCATAATTATAGATTTCAGGCATTTGGAGGTTTGTTGTTAACAGTTAAACTCGTTATGTTATAGATACAGTCAAACCTGTCTTAAACAGCCCCAGGCTTCTCAATAGGCCATTTAACCCTTTACTCCATAGATACGCATTTTCCCACACCAATCACAGAAGACCTCTGAAAACAGTGCAGGAAGAGTTCAGATTGCTCGTAACGAGCAATCTGAACACTTCCTGCACTGTTTTCCACTCTGTCAGTTAATATAAACATAATTCACCCATTGCTGATATGTGGTGAATTAATGCTTTCAATATTAGAGATGTCCAAAGGCATCTATATGAAGTAAAGGGTTAACCCTTTACTTCATATAGACGCATTTGGACACCTCTAATATAGACGCCTTTGGACACCTCTAATATTGATGCCTTCGGACACCTCTAATATTGATGCCTTTTGACACCTGATATAGAACGCTTTTGAATTATTGGGTGAATTATGTTTATATTCACTGACAGAGTGGAAAACAGTGCAGTGCAACACAAGTTACTGGTCTACTGCAAAAAAGTCAGTTTTAATGACTGACAGAAAGTTGCAAACATCAGGTCACTGAATTGGGTGATTGCCTGTAAATTATATAATAATATTTGATTCAATAAATCAGCCTCAACTTATATCTCACGCTGCGAAGCAATTTAAAGATGGACCCAGAAATGAGCATTATCACGACAGTGTAATTCTACTGCATGGACCGTGATATGAAAGTGAAAGTACAATTGACATATGACAAGTCTACAGTTATCAGGTGATGAAAATAAATATTTATCTTGAGACAAAATCTATGCCGATATTCGAATATCTTGATGTCTTTTGCCAGTCCCTCTATTATGGAGATAATGAGTTTCTTCTGTATATTGCAATTACTGCTGATGATCTGTGGTTGTTGCCAATGTTTTTCCCATCCCCCAAAATAACAAAAAAACAACACTGGTTGCTGATGATGACAATACTTTAAACATGTACTTGATTTATAGTACAAGATTGTGACATTTTGTTTTTTCTATAATTTCAGAAAATTCTGGTTATTTTTTCCCCACTGTGAAAAAGATGTCAAGTAAATTTTACCGTCCTTGTAGTGAGGGGGTAAAACAATGGCTTAAAGACCTGAAGAAGGAAAATAAATGTGTATTCCTGACAACATCATCACATATCGATTTTGCTGAGCTCACAGCTAGTAATGTGTTAGGGTATGTAACCAAGAACAGCTGGTAATGTGTTTGGGTATGTAACCAAGAACAGCTGGTAATGTGTTGGGGTATGTAACCAAGAACAGCTAGTAATGTGTTGGGGTATGTAACCAAGAACAGCTGGTAATGTGTTGGGGTATGTAACCAAGAACAGCTAGTAATGTGTTGTGTATATAACCAAGAACAGCTAGTGATGTGTTAGGTTATGTAACCGAGAACAGCTGGTTATGTGTTAGGGTATATAACCAAGAACAGCTTGTAATGTGTAATGGTATGTAACCAAGAACAGCTGGTAATGTGTAATGGTATGTAACCAAGAACAGCTGGTTATGTGTTAGGGTGAGTAACCAAGAACAGCTTGTAATGTGTAAGGGTGTGTAACCAAGAACAGCTTGTAATGTGTAATGGTATGTAACCAAGAACAGCTGGAAATGTGTAATGGTATGTAACCAAGAACAGCTGGAAATGTGTTAGGGTGAGTAACCAAGAACAGCTGGTAATGTGTTAGGGTATATAACCAAAAACAGCTTGTAATGTGTAATGGTATGTAACCAAGAACAGCTGGAAATGTGTTAGGGTGAGTAACCAAGAACAGCTGGTAATGTGTTAGGGTATATAACCAAGAACAGCTTGTAATGTGTAATGGTATGTAACCAAGAACAGCTGGAAATGTGTTAGGGTGAGTAACCAAGAACAGCTGGTAATGTGTTAGGGTATATAACCAAGAACAGCTTGTAATGTGTAATGGTATGTAACCAAGAACAGCTGGTTATGTGTTAGGGTATATAACCAAGAACAGTTAGTAATTTGTAAGGGTATGTTACCAAGAACAGCTGGTAATGTGTTAGGGTATATAACCAAGAACAGCTGGTAATGTGTTAAGGTATGTAACCAAGAACAGTTGGTAATGTGTTAAGGTATATAACCAAGAACAGTTAGTAATTTGTAAGGGTATGTAACCAAGAACAGCTGGTAATGTGTTAAGGTATGTAACCAAGAACAGTTGGTAATGTGTTAGGGTATGTAACCAAGAACAGCTGGTAATGTGTTACGATATGTGCACATTTTTCTTGTGTGTTATGTAAATATATTATGTGGTTGGTTTGATATAAATATTGTATCGATACAATAACGAAATTTGCAACTAATTTTTAGAATTTTTCAAGGTATATAATCCCAAACTGTTCCTGCTAGATGTTCAAAAAATGCTCATGTTTGCAAGATGTATCAATTTGGGATCCAGATTTCATAAAACACACATGTTAGGAATTGCAAGTAGGATGTGTCAATCCAGGGTTGAGATGTTCATAAGATTCATGTGCTAGTATAATGTCTCACTCTATGATTGGGATGTTCATTACACCTGGCATGTTAGTATAATGTCTTGCTCTAGGATTGAGATGATTGTAACACTTGGCATGTTTAATAGTATAATGCCTTGTTCTAGGATTGAGATGTTCATAACACTTGGCATGTTAGTATAATGTCTTGCTCTAGGATTGAGATGTTCATAACACTTGGCATGTTAGTATAATGTCTCGCTCTAGGATTGAGATGTTCATAACACTTGGCATGTTAGTATAATGTCTCGCTCCAGGATTGAGATGTTCATAACACTTGGCATGTTCGTATAATGTCTCGCTCCAGGATTGAGATGTTCATAACACTTGGCACGTTAGTATAATGTCTTGCTCTAGGATTAAGATGTTCATAACACTTGGCACATTAGTATAATGTCTCGCTCTAGGATTGAGATGTTCATAACACTTGGCACGTTAGTATAATGTCTCGCTCCAGGATTGAGATGTTCATAACACTTGGCATGTTAGTATAATGTCTCGCTCCAGGATTGAGATGTTCATAACACATGGCACGTTAGTATAATGTCTTGCTCTAGGATTGAGATGTTCATAACACTTGGCATGTTAGTATAATGTCTTGCTCTAGGATTGAGATGTTCATAACACTTGGCATGTTAGTATAATGTCTCGCTCTAGGATTGAGATGTTCATAACACTTGGCATGTTAGTATAATGTCTCGCTCTAGGATTGAGATGTTCATAACACTTGGCATGTTAGTATAATGTCTAGCTCTAGGATTGAGATGTTCATAACACGTGGCATGTTAGTATAATGTCTTGCTCTAGGATTGAGATGTTCATAACACTTGGCATGTTAGTATAATGTCTCCCTCTAGGATTGAGATGTTCATAACGCCCATGCATGTTAGTATAATGTCTCGCTCCAGGGTTGAGATGTTCATAACACTTGGCATGTTAGTATAATGTCTTGCTCTAGGATTGAGATGTTCATAACACTTGGCATGTTAGTATAATGTCTTGCTCTAGGATTGAGATGTTCATAACACTTGGCATGTTAGTATAATGTCTTGTTCCAGGATTGAGATGTTCATAACACTTGGCATGTTAGTATAATGTCTCGCTCTAGGATTGAGATGTTCATAACACATGGCATGTTAGTATAATGTCTCGCTCCAGTATTGAGATGTTCATAACACTTGGCATGTTAGTATAATGTTTTGCTCTAGGATTGAGATGTTCATAACACTTGGCATGTTAGTATAATGTTTTGCTCTAGGATTGAGTTGTTCATAACACTTGGCATGTTAGTATAATGTCTTGCTCTAGGATTGAGATGTTGATAACACATGGCATGTTAGTATAATGTCTCGCTCTAGGATTGAGATGTTCATAACACATGGCGTGTTAGTATAATTTCTCGCTCCAGGATTGAGATGTTCCTAACACTTGGCATGTTAGTATAATGTCTCGCTCTAGGATTGAGATGTTCATAACACATGGCATGTTAGTATAATGTCTCGCTCCAGAATTGAGATGTACATAACACTTGGCATGTTAGTATAATGTCTCGCTCTAGGATTGAGATGTTCATAACACATGGCATGTTAGTATAATGTCTTGCTCCATGATTAAGATGTTCATAACACATGGCATGTAAGTATTATGTCTTGCTCCAGGATTGAGATGTTCATAACACATGGCATGTTATTATAATGTCTCGCTCTAGGATTGAGATGTTTATAACACTTGGCATGTTATTATAATGTCTCGCTCTAGGATTGAGATGTTCATAACACTTGGCATGTTAGTATAATGTCTTGCTCAAGGACTGAGATGTCTCGCTTAGGATTGAGATGTTCATAACACATGGCATGTTAGTATAATGTCTTGCTCCAAGATTGAGATGTTCATAACACTTGGCATGTTAGTATAATGTCTTGCTCCAGGATTGAGATATTCATAACACTTGGCATGTTATTATAATGTCTCGCTCTAGGATTGAGATGTTCATAACACTTGGCATGTTAGTATAATGTCTCGCTCCAGGATTGAGATGTCTCGCTCTAGGATTGAGATGTTCATAACACATGTCATGTTAGTATAATGTCTCGCTCCAGGATTGAGATGTTCATAACACTTGGCATGTTAGTATAATGTCTCACTCCAGGATTGAGATGTTCATAACACTTGCCATGTTAGTATAATGTCTCGCTCTAGGATTGAGATATTCATGACACTTGGCATGTTAGTATAATGTCTCGCTCCAGGATTGAGATGTTCATAACACTTGGCATGTTAGTATAATGTCTCGCTCTAGGATTGAGATGTTCATAACACCCATGCATGTATGTATAATGATGTTTGGATATTCCAAGAAAATCAACATATTTGGTCAGAAGAAATATAATCTTTAATAGTAGTATTCAAAAAAAAAAAAGGATTCAGTGATGAATGTGTTATGGGGAATGACCTTCTATAGCAAAGATGGTTCTGAGCGAAACCTCCAATTGCAATATTCTAATCTGAACCTAATATTATTCATGAAAGATCCTTATAAATTTTTGTCGCTCAAATATTTAATGTGTAATATTTGCACTGAGAACATTGAAGTCATTTACGTGGACTAATCGGGACAATGTGTCAGATTAGTTTGGCTGTTTATGATATTTTGTGTATTTTAGGCCAGAGTGGAGATCATACTTTGACATTGTTGTTACCAATGCTAGAAAACCTGGCTTCTTCAAGGAACAGAAACCCTTTCTATCTCTAGGTACTGCATCAAACTATGAATTTTGTCTTGTAAACTACAGACTTTTTATATAAATATTTTTTAAATTATCATTAAAATGTTGTTGCATACATGTATGTACATGTATAAGGTTCTTGCAAGTCATATTTTGATAAAAAAAATAAACTTCTGGTGTATTTTTACACTTCAGTTTTTTATAAATTATCATAATTTAATTTGATTGTACATTATACATGTAATATATAGGATAGTATATATATTTGTATATCTAAGTTGCAAATGTGTCAGCCTATTTGTTTTGTTCGTAATTAATGAATTTATAAAAGCATCTTTACTATGCCTTGAATGTTGTGATGTAAATTGGCCTATCTGTCAAAATATCAATGGTTCTAGCTGCAAGTCAGTCACTTGAAGCAGTTTTTTATAACCAGTAACTAATGTATAACATGCATATTCAATGCAAATAATTTCAGTTAATTTGAACTCGTGCCATTCGTGCATGAGAATAAGGTAAAAGCAAACAGCTCTACTGTCATCAATCACATACAAAATGTATCATTTCCTTGAGATAATTGCATTGCGTTGATCTTATGTCGTGTGGAGATTCTCTAATTTGTTATGCAAGGGGGACCTCTGTGGCATTCTGGTCTAAGGCGCTGTCTCATGATTACCTACTTATCAACTGCAAAGAGTCCCACTTGCCTCAAAAACTTTATGTGAGAAATTTTACCAATTACTTGCCGAAGGACGGTGGTTTTACTCAAATTCATTCTGCAGTCTTCCTCAACCAATAAAACAGGATAGGCTATATATAACATGAAACATGTTAAAAATGGCATTAAACCCATTGTTACGTTATTGCTAAAGACTGTAATAGGAACAAAATTCTGAATCTCTTTACTTTCATGTACTGAACTTACAACATTCCTAAATCATAGAAATTTAGTGTAACATGTGTTATATTCTTCCACCAAACATTAATACAGCCTCTTATGTCAAAGTAAAAAATTTAGGCACACCGTGATCCTCTTGTATTCTGTGTCGAACCCTTAAACTATGAAACGTGTATCAATACTAACCAATCGCTAAAACATTTGGGACTATAATTGTTTACACATTGATCAGTTAAAAGCTGGAAATTTTCACCATAAATTGTCTTAGTTCCTAGGCAAAATGGCAGACATGAAATGGAAAGCATTTGAAACTAAGAAATTAAAAGATGTTGTTTGCCTACTTAAGTGTGCAGTTGTCAAGATAATCTTTATTGATTGGTTGATTGTTTTTAATGATGCCCTGTCAATTTTTAAATTGTTTCAGATGGTGTTACTGAACATGAAGCAGTAGACTGGTCTGATCTGAAGCAGCATGGAGTATATTCCAGTGGAAATCATCTGGATCTAGAAAAGCTCATTACAAAAATCACGGGGGCCAATAAACCAAAGGTTAGACCAGCATTATGAGATCAAAGTGGTAAAATAGGATACTCTCCGTCTCAATAATGGCATCTGTCTCTCTTCCCTCTCATTCTTTTTGTCTGTCACTCTCTTTTTTTTATCTTGCAAAGTAACAATAATTTGCATTACAATGAATTCAGTCATTTTGAACTCTGCAATTATGTTATCTTGCACTTTATTATGGTTCTAGTAGTAAGAATCAATTATATCATTGAATTTTACAATATTTCATTTTTGTGTGTGTGTGTTGGGTATTGTTAATTGGCATCTTTCACACAGAAACTTTGCGTTGAGCTATGTTCATGTATACACAGGGACAAGACCTAGAGCTTTGATATTTTGCATGAAGTATCTCCTAATTATTTTCTCTCAGGTTTGTTCAAGCCATGACCGTAAATGCACAATTGCCTCCCCCATCCCTACCTCCTGCCTCCTTGGGCGCAATTGCCTTTCCACCTCCCCTCCATTAATACATGTATTTCACCAAAACCAAAAAGTTACATTGACATATTTTTATGCCCCCACTATTTTCAATGGGGGCATATAGTATCACTGCTGTCCGTACGTACAAAATGGTTTCCAACTGATACCTTTTAATGAACTGATTTAAACCGTATTTGGTGTATGACTTCACATTCAAGTTAAGTTCGTATTTCGTTCCAGTTTGATGATTTTGGATGGAGTTATGTCCCTTTTTGGACTTAGATTATTGACAAATGTCAAGAAATTGTTTCCCGCTCAATATCTCTTGAAGGATTGGATGGATTTGATTCATATTTTGAAAAAAGATGAATGGTGATAAACTTCATCTCAAGTTTGATTTCTGTCAAAATCCCTGCATATTAATTAGGTGTTCTGGGCTCTGATTGGCTGATAATTACCGATCTCTAAAGTCTTTATTTGTGGACCGATTTTGACGAAAAATTTATATTTGGCTTAATATGAACAAGGCCCAGGTCAAGTTCAACAATGGATGGAATTGGCACATATTAATAAGGTGATCTGGACTCTGATTGGCTAACGGTTTCCAACCTCTAAAATCTTTATTGATGCATCGATTTTGATGAAACTTTATATTTGGCTTTATTGATATCTACAATGTAGTTACAAGGTGGGGGCATCTGTGTCCCATGGATGCATTTCTAGTTTGCAATATATTTATACCCCCGACAAACGAAGTTTTGATGGGGGTATATTGGAGTCACCCTGAGGTCGGTCTGTCGGTCGGTCTGTCCGTTGCAATTTTCCTTGTCCGGAGCATCACTTGAAAAGTACTGGATGGAATATCATCAAACGTCATACAATGGTAGAATATAATGAGAGGAAGTGCAGTGTTCAAGAAACATAACTCTATTCTTGCTAATTACAGAGTTATTGCCCTTTGATGTTTTTTCTTGTCCGGAGCATAACTTGAAAAGTACCGGATGGAATTTCATCAAGCTTCATACAATGGTGGAATATAATGAGAAAAAGTTCAGTGTACAGAAAACATAACTCTATTCTTGCTAATTACAGAGTTATTGCCCTTTGATATATTTCCCTTGTCCGGAGCATAACTTGAAAAGTACCTGATGGAATTTCATCAAGCTTCATACAATGGTAGAATATAATGAGAGGAAGTGCAGTGTACAAGAAACATAACTTTATTCTTGCTAATTAACAGAGTTATTGCCCTTTGATATATTTCCCTTGTCCGGAGCATTACTTTTAAAGTACTGGATGGAATTTCATCAAACTTCATACAATGGTAGAATATAATGACAGGAAGTGCAGTGTATAGGAAACATAACTCTATTCTCGCTAATTACAGAGTTATTGCCCTTTGATATATTTCCCTTGTCCGGAGCATTACTTTTAAAGTACTGGATGGAATTTCATCAAACTTCATACAATGGTAGAATGTAATGACAGGAAGAGCAGTGTACAAGAAACATAACTCTATTCTTGCTAATTACAGAGTTATTGCCCTTTGATATATTTCCCTTGTCTGGTGCAGTACTTTTAAAGTACTTTTAAAGCCATCAGTGATAACAGTTTAATAAAGTTCATGAAAGAACCAAGTTGATGAATACATGGAGTTCGAGCAAAGCAGGTTCAATATTGTATTCCTAGTGCTCTTGTTTGTTTCTTATCCATAAAATTGTTGTCCCTCAACATAACTCAAAAAAGTATAACATTTATTGATTGCCATGAAAGCTTGTACACTGCACAATAGTTAAAAAGACCGTTTTTAATTTTAACAAAACCATAAAAAAATTAACAATACAAAAAACTCAATCCATAACATTCTCTTTTATTAAGAATTTTATTTGTCTGGAGCATAACTTTAAAACTATTGGATATAATTTAGTAAAACTTCATACAATGGTTAACCATTTTCTGTCATGGCGGCGTTCGGGGGTATTCATCACCTTCAGTGATAGCTCTAGTAATGGCAATGAAAGACGAGCATTTACACCAGCATTACAATGCTCGTGTTTATTTTCAGATGTATTTTTTAAATACTGTACATGAGGCAAATTAGTTAATTAATGCAGTATTAATTTAACAACACTATTGTTAGATTAGATACAAAATACATGTAGGTTTACCACAACACAATATTGACTGTTTCAGGTTGTATATTTTGGTGATAGTCTATGTTCAGATGCCTTCCCTGTTAAGACCTGCACTGATTGGGACCTAGTCTTGGTACTTGAAGAAATGGAAGCAGAGGGGTACCATCCTCATGATAATACCCATCACTACTGGGAACCAGATGAAAAACAGCGCAGAATTATCCGGAAGGTACCGTATTTAACGTCTTATTATTTGCCATATTTCAGGCACCAGTCACTTACTAGACAAAAAAAACATTGTGACTCCTATAATTCATGAAATGATACATACAGTTATTATTATGGCACATGTCCTTGGTCAGAGCAAGAATAGATTTGATATTAATTAATATTTGCATTTTTCAGATTATGGTATTTTTTTATAGACATGACATATACTGGTATACACAATGTATTATTTTTCCATTGGTGATGTTGCTGTTGTTTACAATTCAGTTCTTAGCTGGTATAGAATGACCCTCCATCTGTCCGCCGGTGTGGAAAGATTACCCAGAAAATGGCGAAAACAAATCTGTAGTGAGACCACGACCTCTTTTGTAATTGTGTACATGTATCTTTGAACCAGGTTAACCTTGATGTAGACGTTGACGAGGAGGCGTACCTACTCTCCAGTGAGTGGGGCTCATTCTTCTATCATCCAGAAGATGACCCCTTACATAACAGACATATGAACACATTCTGGGGTGAACTGATCACCAAATATGCAGATATTGCAATACCCAGTGTTGAGTATATTGCAGGTGAGAGAGCCTTAATTATTATATATGACATAAAAATGATTAATCAAGACAAAGGTTACAGGTGAGCATTAATAATCACATTTTCTACATTCTTGACTGTACATTTATCTTTTCATTAATGTTGAGTGTACTCTAGCTTCGATGATAGCCTATCTAATACAGTAGTAATGTAATCATTCTGAAAAACACTTCTTGTAGTGGGAGGAGCACACTAGCCACATCATTTTAACTCATTATAACAGATTTTACCTCATTAATAAAGGATAACATGCAAAATGATCAATGAAAATGAAGTACGGGTAATAGCATTTTGAAAAAATTGAATTGAGAAAAATCTCAATTTGAGATGTTTAGTGAAACTGGGGTCAGATACTATAAAGCAATACACCATTGAGTTGGCCTCTTATAATACTGTGTGTGTTGGCATAGACGCTTTACTAACATACAGAGTATTTGTCTCACCTTTTCAAGAAAAAAAA